>VXBO01001419.1:0-20560 GCA_013400135.1 Rhinoptilus africanus | reverse complement strand
CATCTGGACCCATCGATTTATGGATGTCCAGATTACTCAACTGATCCCTAACCCAATCCTCATCTATCATGGTAAAATCCCCATATTTTTCAGTTGTCTATGAAAGGGAAAGGGAAAACCTGAGGTATTTCAGTCACAATTGATCTGTAGGCTGCTGCAGGTTATGGTGCAGGGATGCTTTTGTCCTTGACTTTGGGGAAGTTTGCTTCATTTGCTGTCCCAGATCTACAGATTTTTGGAAAGGCTAATTACAATTACGAATTCAAGTTGTGATGTTCATTAGGCCTTGAAAATAACTTTTGACATGAATTGCAAAACATGACTTTGAATTAGTGTTTTGGTGTTTTGATTTTGTCTTTTCAAAGAATAGCTGCTGTATTTTTATCACAAGCAGCTTGGAACTGCACCTGTCTTTATTCTGTTTGTACATAGCATAGTATGGTGAGAGCCTGATGATAAAGCCTCCATCTCAACAGTAATTAAAATAAATAATGTGTTCTGACATCTTCTTTGTTAATAGTCACCTATGTTCTTTTGCTCCCTCAGCTTTCTCTGTTAGAAGATGCAGGGTTTGGCGGCGTTCTTCTTTATGTCGATCCTTGTGACTTACCAAAGACTGCAGATCTTGCTGATAAGGCTTTTATGGTTTCCTTGAACAGCGGAGGAGATCCATCCACACCTGGTTATGCCAGTATTGGTAAGTACTGTTCAAGGAATATTCATTTAATGGATATTTTGATTCTGTGTAGACTGTAAGTATGGGAGTTTAAGCACTAAACCAAATCCTGCCTGAAATAGAAACCCAGAGTAAGGGAGCGCTGTGTAATGCAGCATGGGTCACAGGATGGAATCCAATCTCAAAAGTGCTTTACTCTAAACTCTTGTCACAGAGTCTATTCTAAATAATTTATTTTGTTGCTTTTTGTATTTGTTTATTCACACACCGAACCATTATTCCTGCCTGCGTATTCTTATCCCCTGAAAAAAACCAAACAAACCTAAAAACCTGTAAAGTCTAATCCTGTGGTTTCAGAGCAGGTACTACGGGATCTGTCTCCGCTGAAAGAAATATTTTTCCTTTCTTTCTATCTTCTACTTTCATGGTATTGGTAATGAAAACTTCTGGTCAATAGGTGCAAGAGCAATGTAATCAGAAATTTATATTTGAAAAGATATAAGAAAAACTAATGTTTATATTATCTTTGTGCAATTAGCACTTGAATAGCATGTGTTCATTTAGGCTTGTCTCAGTTCTGCCTGTATAGACTTTGTTATCAATTGTGCTTCTCTGAATACTTGTATTTTCAAAGTACGGGAAATAAAGAATTGATCTTAAGGAATTGCATAGTCTTTCAAAAGTTTCAGGGTTTTTTTTAAAAGCTATACTAAAAATAAATAGAAGCAGCAGCGTACTTGACTTGTATGCACTACTTAAATCTCCATTCTGGCAGTTCATTGAATGTGTGTTCTGCTTCTCTGGTGCCTTTTCAACTTTACAACCTTCCTTTACTATCTAACTATTTGGAAATGTATTAAGCAGCAGTCTATGAGTTTGTGACAAGGCTTCATCAAGAATATTTGGTCCGGTTACTAGCTCAGACATCTAAAGTCTGACTTGAATTGGCACTAAATCAACTGAGGCAACACCGAGATACTTCATGACTAGGATGGCAGAAAATAGAAATATTTGCCTGGTTGTCAAAGAAGGGTGTTAGCTATTCACAGCATGAATGCCTTGACAGCTCAGTGGGAAAGAAATTGCACATTTTCTCAGTGTCTCAGTGTACCTGACCCAGTGTTCTTAAAAGTGCCCTGGGAGCTGCAGAGGTAAATATAACACTCTTCAAGTTTTATTCTTGCTCATTTCATGGAGCTATTTGAAAAACAGTTTGTTGCTTATCTGTCTGGCTGACTCCTTAATGTTTTAGTTCCCCTACACGAAAAGTAAAGCTAATTAAAATAGATACACCAACAGGAAGAGGCTACTTCAGTATCTAAACCTTGTGTTGGTTTTCTGTCAGTAAATGATCTCATCAGCAGAATACATTCCAATCTCCAGTTTGAGAAAAAGAATCTTAATTATATGGAAAATGGTGATACCCTTACAAGTACATTGATGGTTTCTAGTAGAACCCTTATTGTGGTTTGTCTGTAGTTGTAAATCTCCGAGCAATGTTCATAAGCAGAATTAGGCTATCATGTTCCTAAAATCATTTAATTTTGGTTTTGGAATGCAATGATGAGCTGGAAGGGGCTCAAAGGCACACTTGAAGAAATTTTTGTTTACAGTTCTGTCACTGGAAGGTAGATCAGGTGGAAGTAATTTCTGTGTTTCTGATGATGATTTTCGTTTCTGGAGACTATGAATCAATTTGGTTAGAGGTAACTTACACGTGGGACAATACAAGTACGTTTGGAGTGCAGACTTTTGCCTGAGGGATGCGCTTGCATATAAGGTAGTTAAACCAACTATATGTAGAATAGAAGTGCCAGATACCCGGGGTTGCCCCTATCACTTTGATTCACAGCGTGTAACATGCACTACAAGAGATTTTATTGGAAGCTCCTGCTTAAGTTATTGGTGTATCTTTGATGCCATCTGTACTTCACATGTTGCCAAAAGAACTGTTACTATTACAGTCTCAGGGACTGCTCCACCACCATTCTCCATTTTACTAGGAAATTCCTAGTAAGATGAGTGATACAAAGTTAGTCTTAAAGTAAGTGAATAAAAGGCAGGAAGTATTCTTTTAGTCTGAAAATAAGTTTATCTGTGGTATCAGAGTATTGGACTGCTGGGTTTTTTCCTAGAAAAAAAAATCTTCTGTAAATAATAACATTTATGGATCTTTTCTTAAAGTTAACGACATTTTAAAATGGGGTTTATATAGGTGTACAGAGAGAACTTTGGAGATCTCCAGAGGTTTTAGCTCAAGTCTTCTGTTTCATGATGATTTAATGCTGCGCTTCTGCATATGAATTATTTTAGAATGTACAAAAATAGCTTGAAGGTGGGTTTGGGGTGCTTACTATCTAGGAGTGGAATGATTTTTTGATCTCTGTTTAGTAAAGGGAATAAAGTAATAACGTGGAAAGGGAAGTCAACAGCGCTTATGTAAAAGTTTGTGCAGCTTTATTTGATAATTTAATTCTTCTATTCTTAAGGCTATCCCAACCTTATGTCCTATAACTCCTGAAACAATCATATGAGCCTTTGTGAGCATCAATTCTGTCTTCCTGACTCTGCTGAAGACTACTATCCTCTGGTTTTAGAAATCTTTATTCTATCTTCCTTTTTTCAAAATGAAGCAGATCCAGTGGGCGGGACTCAAGGAATTAAACATATGGGATTAAGAAATTCGAGAGGGAGATAAGAGACTTAAGTGGCAAAAATTATCCTGAAAATAAAGTTTAGAAGAATAGCATAAAACTTGAGTGAGTTCCCTCATCTACTTGGTTTTTACATTTTGACTTTTTGAATGCTGCACTTCCTTTCACCCACCTTTGTATGGCAGAGACACGTTAGATTTCTCCATGGCTCTCTTCAGAGCCATTTTAAATCAGATTTGTTTCCACAGGAGATGGGTCAGTAAACAAAAATATGGATAGGACCTATTTGTCAATCATAGTATGTAAATAGAAAAATGGCATTGTGATAAGCATTTAACAACCCTGCCCCTGATATAAGGTACCTCATAATAGAATCAATATCTGTGCAGTATTGGAATAGCATTATTTCATCAAGAATTCAGACAGCATCATAGAAAATACTGTGAGGTTAAAAATCCTGAAATATAATAGCTGTAAAATGCGATCTTGTGCTATCAGCTGGAGTTTCAAGTGTAATGTTGTTTTAGAGAATTGTTGTGCAGAGGTTGTAACAGCAAGGCAAAATGGTATCTTTGGAAGTAGCGCATCATTCAGGTCATTGTTAACAGCTAGTCATGTAGCCATAATAGAGGGTGGAAAAAAAAAAAACCAGGGAAGATGCAGTGTCCCCAGAACTGTGAATAGTAAGTGTTATTCAGGCAGAGGAATTGATAATTCCTCAAACATTGCTAACTGGATTTGATTTTTGAAGGAAGGGCCAAGGAAGCAAGGAATTGATGAGGTGTTGATCCACTGCAGGCCACAGCTGAGCCCCTCAATGAGGTTGGTTCTACCTCTGAAAACATATTTAAGGAATGCTGAACAGGCAGGGGAGTGAAACTAAGCTGGAGAAAGGCAGGATGAAGGTGCTGATTTAGTCTATTTGATTTTGTTTCTCACTATCCAAATCTGTTGTAGTTGGCAATATTTGACTCTATTTTGCCCATGATGGTAATTGATAAGTGCTCTCCCTGTCTTTACCTGGGCAGCTGAGCTATCCTGTTGAGTAGGGGGAATGAGAGCACAGTAGGGTAGGTGTCTAGAACCCACCGCGTTGTGTTTTCCATGTTTGGGTAAAGAACAGCAAAAGTTAAAGAACACCAAACATGCATCATAAAAAGCCCATGGCATTTATCTCTTTAGTCATGTGTTATTCTTTAATTGAGCTTAGACAGTTCTTCTGCAGTGAACGTAGGAAATTACTGTTACTACTTGGAATATGGGCAAGTAAGTACATGCTGTGGTGGAAATAGATGCCGACTTTATTTTTAGTCATCCCTGTGATTTTGTGTGTTTGTGTGCTTCATGCCTCATATCTGAATTTTTCCTTACTGTCCTTTACTTCATGATATTTTCCTCCTCGAAATCAACCAGCCGAGCAGAAGTTAACTAGAAAATAGAATGTTGTGTAACAGTTTTAACATGCATGTGTAACATATGTTTTAAAATGTTTTGTTATAAATCATCTTGACTTTTTACAAGATGTCCTCAGCCCTGGTTAGCTTGTTCTTTTAAAGAACAAAGCACAGTTATAAGGATAGTTTTTCTATGCTTGCCTTTGCAACTGTGGAAATGATCCTGGGAATATTTTTTTTTTTTTCCCCAAAATGTGTGTTTACCTTCTGCTAATAACAATAGATAAATGAAATAGATAACTTGGTGTAAAATGACTGTCTACATTCAGGCTTCTGGGTTTTTTATGTTTAGTTTTGTTCTCCTTATGGGCAGACTGAAGCTGGCAAGAAAGAAAAGTTTACAGTACCATACTTTAATTTAGTGGAGTGTGTATATATATTTTATATACATTTTAATTTTTTACTTATGACATAATTTCAGTGGTTGCTGTAAAAAAAAAAGCAAACCGCACTTTATCATTATCAACTACACTGCTCTATCTGATATACACTGTTATTTTCTGTACGAAAAAACATCTGTGCTAATGCAACAGAGGGGTAAATCTTTAGAAAATACTGGCTTTTGAATAGTGAGCACAGTAAGTAATAACTTCAGCAGGTTTTCAGTAATACCTCTAGCACTAAGGTTTCAAAAGGTATCTGAATCCATGATCTGCCTCTTCAGATTTTGCAGTAAAGCAACTGAATTAGTATTTAAGTACCAAATTTACATGCTCTGAGGCTTTGAGTTTAGTGGTTTTTAGGTTTTTTTCCTGTCTGGCTTTCAATTGGTGTTGTATCTATTTAAAACTGAGAAAAATGAGTTGGACATCAAGATATTTTAGGCCCACAGGTTTAAGTGTGTGGACCTCTGTATTGTATATCAGATACAATTTTTTTCTTCTCTTAAGCTGTCTATAATTTTATCTTGGGGGGAGGAACCAAATTCAAATTGAAAATGAAGTGATTTTGTCAACTAGTGTATTAGAAGAGGAGGAGAAAAATTCCTGTCAATGGTACTGCAATAGCTCACTAGCAACGCTTGTATCATTTGACTCTTGCAAACACCATAGTGAACCATATGGTCAAACTTTTCTCAATTTCAAACAGAAAATTATAAAAATAACATGAATTTAAGAGAGTGGTGGAATGTACAAGTGGCAAACACCAGATTATTTGAAAAACAACAAATCAGTGTTTCTTGTGCTGCAGAATTAGTTCAGCAGAAAACATACTGCCTAAATACTTTCTGATGCCTTAGAAACTGGAGAGAACACCTCAGTATTTTTGACTTTTCAGACAGCATCAAACTACTAAACAGCCTTGACTCCCTACAGAACATTTTCCAGTGAAGCCACTTTGTCTCATCCAGCAAAAATAGCATTTAAATGGTGTCTGGATTAAATTTTTGAAGCTACTCAACTCACAAGTGAGTTTACCATATTTAAATCTTTTGTGCAATCATGGTTGAAAATAATCCTGCCATAGCTTTACTGACATGATATTTCATCTCAACATAATTTGTGTGAGTGAGCTAATTTATTATGTACTCATGAAACAGCAAACATCACTGTGTGAGAGTAAGTCTAGCTGGTGTATTGGAATCTGCTACTACAAAAGCATGGGTGCCTGCAGAGTCTAGCAGAAATCAGTTTTCTTTGCATGTGCTGAGAATCTGGGCTGGGGAGCTGTTTTTTACAGGATCAGGGAGTGCTGTGAGCATTCCCTTGCACTCCCATATACAGCTCCCGGTAGTACATGGGAACGGTGCTGAGAAGATCTACGACAGGATATTGAGGAAGTATTTTACTAGATTTATGTGTATAGATGAGTGTATGAGGAAAGGAATTACTTTTGTTTGCAAAGGTAGAGGGATGAATAGTTGTACATTTGCTCACTAGGGATATATAATGATCCATTTTCAGAACCAGCTTAGCTCTGAACTGACTGTCAGCTAGAGTCCAATTTTATGGACCACTTCCTCTGTTGCCTGTTATTTCCTACTTAACGCCCTTCTCTGTGCATTACTGTGGTTTCTAATCCTGTATCTTTCACAGCCTTTTCCAGTGGCTTCATTGTGTTTCAGGTGTGGGTTGTTTTCTATCAGAACCCAATTAAGCTAATATTACTTGAGATTTTTTTCATCCCGCACTGTCTAGGAGATAGGCAGAAAAGTGCAGCAGTATTTGTACATGAAATCTGAGTTCATAGCAAAAATACGCATAGAAATAGCAACCCAATACAGTCACTTTCAGGTTTTTGCTAATTGCAGCCTGCAAAAACATTTCTTTGTTCACTGCTGCTGAAGCACTTGCTTAGACCAGTATCAAGTTGGTAATGACATCTCCCCACTGCAAGCAAACAACAGTGATATCACTGGTGTTTGGGCATCCAGAAAGGGCTTAGAACAGTAGGTAGTTACCTTTTAAGTGGACTTCTTTTTGAAGGCTCCAAAACTCTGGTTAGATTATTAGAGTAAGACAACATCAGTGTCCTAGGCCTATTTTTCCTGTGTTTCTAATAGATGAGTCTAATTATCACCATCTTTGATTTCAGGTGATATATTGTACACTCTGAAAAATTATACTTATCAACATTGAGAAGATTCTCTCTCAATATGACTGTTAGGTTTAAAACTGGCTGATAATTTTTCAATGAAGTGTTAATTTAAAGGAAATGCTGGGAGGCAGAATATATTTGTGAATTTCAGGTGAATTTAGTGTTTATTTTTGCACCCAGAAAGGGGATTTTAAAAAGCCATTCATTTCCTTTTGAAATTTAAAAAATACAAATTTTTCCCTTCTATTTAGAAGTTGATTAAATATAGGGAAGAGACAAAAGCGTTAAGTGATTGAACATTTTTAACACAATGGGCCCAATTCCAGTTGTGCCTTTTTCCTAATTTATTTTGTATTTACAAGGTGAATACCTGTTTTGGAGTTGACTGTGTTTTACTCTTTACTCAAGCATACTGCTTAGATGGCACCTCAGAGGTGTTTCTAGCAGGTGATAATACTTATTAATGCTGCTGTAATTGCCAGGTCAAAGTACAAATTCTGGTCAGATTGAACCAATAATTTTGGCCGTAAAGATGCTAAATGGAAAAATGTCAGAACCGGAAAGATTAAAAAGCAGTTAAGGACCACTCACAGGAAGACAGAGCAGATTAGTAGCTGTATATGTATAAATAAATCAATTGTATTTGCTAATAAAGCTCAGTTAACTTTCCCATATATTTGTGCATGTATGTAATACAGTACTTTATCCTCCCAGCACTCCTGTGCACACGTCGGAATACCACAAGGTAACTCTTACATACTGCAGAGGTAACACCTGCAAGTGCACCTGCATAGTATCAAGAGCACCATAAAGTCAGCTGGCTGATTGTTTAAGCAATTAAAGGCGTAATTAGTTTTATAATTGAATTTTTTCTAGTGCAGTTTGAATACTGCAAGCCAGAATAAACCAAACCATCTTTAATTGAACTTGATCTCTGTTCCAGCCCACTGCTTACCATATTCAGCAGCTGCATAAAAAGATAATATTACCTCTTCCTACTTTCAGACAGGTAGAAACTCCCCCAGAAGAAAACCTGATCATCTTAAAATGGAGATGTGGAAAATACTTTTTTGTTACATAAGTGTGTGCTATCGTATTATACTGTTCTGCAGAACACTAAAAGACATAAGTAGTTCATCAGTTTGAGTTTGGCCAATTTTTAGAAGGCTTGTACTTTTCAGAGTTTTTTTCAGACTTGATCTGTTTTCCTTCCCTTCAGAGGATAGAAGAATGCTCTACCCAGGGGGAATGAGAAGAGGTAGGGCAGAGAAGCTGTTATGATGGTTATTTGGTTGGGTAAGGACAACGTGAGTGGTGAAGGAAGCTTATGAGAAAACAGGATAAACAGTATATGTACATCAAACGTGGTCAAAACCATCTAAACACATTGAGGGTGTGATTTCAGTGACAGTGGTCTCCAGAGCATGATGTATCATGGAGTGCCTGGAATGTCTCTGGTACTGATGTCGGTAAATGGATCATAGCCCTTAGCATAGGAGAAAAGATGTGCAGAGTAGTTGAGCTTGCAAGGGAGCCGTGGACATCATTGACGGACAAGTCACGGGCTCAAAGCAGAGTCAACTAGAGCAGGCTGCCCAGAACATTGTCCCGTTGGGGTTTGAGCTTCTCCAAGCAAAGGCTGCAACCTTTTCCTGTGCTTGACCACAGCCTCACCATAAAAGAGCTTTCTTTATGCTTAAGGAGAATTTCCTGTGTTTCAGTTTCCTTCTCTATTCCCTGAATACCACTGGGGAAGAAACTGGCTCCATCTCTTATGCTCCCATTATGTATTTACACACACTGATAAGATCATTGCAAGTCTTCTCTGCTCAAGAATAAAAGATCCCACGTCTCTTAGCCTCTCTGCCTATGTCAGATGCTACAATCCCTTGGTCATCGTTATGGAAATTACACATGCCAGTCACCATAACAGAGTTCAACTGCAGATTTCCACATAAGCCAAAAGATAGATTCTTCTATGAAAGTACTTTTTAGTAATAATGCTACAGCTTGAGCTGGGTGCCTCTGAAGAGAGATCCCCTTGGTTATTTTCCTGTGCTTTTTAAAGCACAATGTATGACATAAGCTGTTCATGTGCCTGTTCACATGACAAGCGTATGTCTTTCGTCCAGTCAAATTGGTCAGTGGTTACGTGTCCTCTTTGATGACTGGAGTTTTGGTGCAGGCATCTTTAAGCTCTTACACAGTTTCATAGTTGTCTTGTCCCATCTGCACCTGGATCTCGTCTCTGTTCTGCTGAATCTGGGTAGAATGGTCTCTTTCTTCACTATTTGCACTTGAAATTCTTTGACTTGTTGTCTACCAGGACCCCATGTCCTTTTCTGCCTAGCTGCATTCCAGCCAGTCATCCCCCAGCAGGTACTGGTGCGTGGGCTTATTCCTCCCCCTTGCAGGATGCTGCATTTCCCTTTGCTGAACTTCATGTGATTTCTGTCAGCCCATCCCTCCAGGTGATTGAGATCCCTCTCAACGACAGCACAGCGATCTGGCCTATCAGCAGCTCCTCTCAGTTTTGCATCTTCTTAAGACTGGCCAGTCATCTCATTGTAGAAGGCTGTCAGATTGCTCAAACATGATTTCCCCACTGTAAATGCATTCATACCACTCCCAATGACCTTCTTGTCCTTCATCCTTTTGGAAATTGTTTCCAAGATTATTTGCTCCATCAGCTTCCCAGGGACTTAGGTATGGCTGATCCCAGATCCTCCTTCTTAAAGGTGATAGCAGTGATATTTGCTTTTGTCATGTCCTCAGGAACATCCTTCCATCACCATGAACTTTCTAAGATTTTTATGGCCTTGTGATGACATCCATGAGCTCCCTCATCACCCAGGTTTCCCAGCCCATCTGGGCTTCCCCTGATGGGTGAATTTACATCTTTCTCTGACTCGTGCTGTCTTAAGCTTTGTTCCCTCTGCTACACTTGTTCCTGTAGTTTAGATGCTGAAGGATAGTGGTAGATGATGTTTCTTAGGTATGGCAGAATGTAGCCCTGCAGAATGCATTTGGAGCGGGGATGTAGTGAGGCATCATGTCCAGTGGTGTTCTGTGGGTAAGAGGAGCTTCCTCTGCCTCGTTAACCTCCGCTGGATGGTCTTTAGGTGTGATGTTATGAACCACTGTAGACGTGCTGCCTAAGTACACTCGATGTGGCTGCAGACATAGTGACTCCTTTCTATTATGGGACGTTAGAGTCATGGACTGTTGCTGGAACAAAGTTGCAAGACTCCTTCATGTAAGAGACAGCATCAGTTTTGATGCAAAGCTGTTCTCTCCTTTCCTCTACTAAAACAATTCAAAGTGCTCTGATGTTTGTTTGGTGAAAGCATGGAGCTTCATTCAGGGAAAGGGATAGTACTGGAAAAAGTTATTTTAGGGGTAGAGGTGGCCTGGGACCAGCTGTGCGATACAAGAGAATTTCATAAATGTGGGAGAATGTCTGTGACAAGGAGGCAGTCACAGCTTACAAAGCTTCTTTCTTCAGTGCTTTTGGAGGAGTCCTGTATGCAGTGATGCCAGTCAATATTTGCTGTGCGATGGGTACAATGCCAGAATGAGAAACAGTCAGTTTGTTGCCAGATGCTTTTGTTATCTGACATGTTTTTCATGTGCAAAACTAGGCTTATGAGAATGATTTGAATGAGCCTTTGAAACTTTGATTTGATAAACCTTTGAAACTGTTTCAATTTCAATTACGACAAGTAGATGCACAAAATGTGCGTAACTTCCAATACCTCTTACATGCTAATTTTACATAGCTGACAGGTGGGTCTATTGATTTAGTGAAAAAAAGAGTGAAGCCTCTTGGGTTATTTCAAACCTCCTTGAAGTTACAGATCTTTTAGAATAGTGATATAATGATTTGCATCTTTATTTAAAATGTTGTGCTATAGGGACCACCCTTTACAAAATATGTAATGAACAAATGCTTGTGCTGCCTACTTGGGAGGTATTTTTTTTCTTATAGCAGATGTCAGCTAAAGCTGACACGTGGTGACAATCTATTCCTTTCTAGTATAATGCTCATAACAAGGAGACTAATTTTAGAACAGCTGTCCTACTCATGTTTTAAAATGTCTAGGTTATTTTTTTCTTGATTTCCAAGCATCAGCAGTCTTTCAACCAGTCCACATTTTGATTTCTGGCAACCTAGTTTAATCCAGGACTGAAAGGGATTTTCAGCAATATTTTTGCGTATTCTGAGAGAACTGAACCACACATTGCCAAGCCTTCAGCAGTTAAAACTTGGGCAGCAGTAATTTTTGAATAGTATGAAATCCATTTTGCTTTTCGTACTAATAAATGAAATGTAAAGGTGAGGTAAAACTAAGAATTAATTCCCTTGACAATTACCTCTGCGCCTTCCCAAAATCACTCTATTAGATGTGACTTGGAGTTTTCCTGGTAAGAGGTAAAATATGTCTGTGGGCAGTAGTATTATGTGCTACTAACCCATTGAAAAAATACACACATCACCTGGCATGGGCTGTCTTGAGGAACTTTTAAAAAGTTCCCCAGAAAGAGAGAATATAGACTTTGCAAAGATAGTATGACTGGAATATTTCTTGAGTTAAAATTAAGTGACTCAGGTGTAAGGAGAGTTGTATAACGTTTATATAGATAATTTCATAAAAGTGGTTTTGACTTTTTTTTTTAAAAAAAAAAGAGGGGGAGGGGGGCAAGAAATTCAGTAATACCAAAAATGTAGGCATCAAATGACTGCTACTATATTTGGTTAATTTTACTTTGTAGTCATACTAGGTTTGTAAGCCTGAGTTCCTTCAATGCTCTTAGCAGTTTTTAAATACTAGCATTCTCTTTACTTAAGTAAAAGCATTACCTTGTGAGCTTCAAGATACTATAGGAAACCTAGAAGTGCAGCTTGACTGCTACTTAATAAAAAAAATAATCCTAAAATAGAATGCAAATGGGAAAACATCCATGGATTTAAGTAGGTTTCATAACTGTTAGGCATTACTCATGTTTTTTAAAATTTTTTGGTTGTTAGTACAATATATCAAAGCATGGAAAAGAAACATGGTTAAAACACCGAGGCATAAGCAGTAGTCATAAGCTGGTCAACAACGTTTTCTAGAAGTTACAGCTTAGGTTTTATTTTTTGAGTTTCTGACAATTTCCTCTTGTTAGACAAAACATCTCTGTGTTCCTAGAGTGTGGATTTGTCATCTGATTTATACAATGGGCCTGTAATTCTGAACTCGGAAGCCCTGATTTAGGAATCAGTGCTTTAAGATGGGATTTAATTACATCTCTCATTCACTTTGTAAGATGAAAAGTTGAATTGCAAATCCCATAATAGAATTACAAATCCTAAAGCATATGTAGAAGCACTGCAAGAGATTTACAAATCGTAACATAAATCTTAATAAAGTAATTTTTAGCTATTCAAATCTACAGTTATTTCTAAGTTAAAATCTCTATGATCCTAGCAGAGATCATTCTTGAATTTTAATGTCTGTCCTGGTTTGGGTCAGGTTCTTTATGATTTGTTTCTACAAGACTTACATTTATTAAAATACTTCTGTCTCAGTTTCTCCTTGAACTTTATAGAATAAAAAAAATTAAAAAACCATTATGCTCTGAACAGAGGGAGGTGCTGCTGTTCATAGAACAACATAGAAGCTGTTACAAAAACTGTTCCCTGATGGATATATTATAGCACAAATGGTCAACTGAAACTTTTATAAAAGTACTGTGAATTATAAGATGTTTGTCTCGTAGTATGTACACCTCGATATGGATCAGTTTTTTGGAAAGATACTTTAATATTTCCCCTCAACATGAAAAAATCTTAGCTTTAATTTCTTTGTTGCCTTTTTTTTGATTTATTATGCTTTGAAAATGCAGATACTGTTAATATTAGGTTTACTGGTCGGGGGGCCAGACCCTGGAACAAATTGCCCAGAAAGATTGTTGCCCAGAGAGGATATCCAAAATGCAGTTGGGAAGTGGTCCTGAGCAACTTCATCTATCTGATGCCTCTTTGAGCTGGGAAGTTGGACTGGGTGATCTCCAGAGGTCCTTTCCAACCTGAACTGTTCTGTGAGCAGGCAACAAATTTTAGAATAAATTCTGACAGCCTTTTTTTTTGTTGGCATTGATAGTAAGAAAAAATAATAACATAACTGACCTGGGACAGTATGACCTAAAAGAACCCAAGAACTGCGACACGAAGCCTGAAAGCCCCAAGTATACCTTACAAGAGCTGGCTATTTGTAACACTTTTGGAAAACGCATCTGTATTATAGGAAGGGAAACGAAATACTGGATTAAATATAAGAAATCAGACCTGAACAGGTTCTTCATGGTCTTTTCCTTGTTTAAGTTCGAACCCAAGACATTAATCAGCAAAATGAGACATAGGAATAAAATGTGATTCTGGCAGAAGTGTAATTTTTTTTTTCCATTTTAACTAGAACTCATCTTTTTTTGAACCAACTATTATGAATTATTTTATTGTTTGGATTGACTGTTGTTATCGACTATGTCATATTGCATTTCTTGCTCTTCACTCTTGATCAATAGTTTAAAGGACTTCAGCCTTTCTGAGGATAAAGAACAAGATGCTGTGTGTCTTGGTAGTGTGCGACCATTTATTTTGATCTTGATCTGGTATTAAAATAGGGGAAAGCTTCTGTGACACCTATTGTAACTGGCAGACAAAGGAAGAAGTACTGATTCAACATGTCCACCTAATGCAAATTCAACACAATGGCAAGTATTCATTCATGATCCAATTTAAAGAATAAAAATAGCAGTAATTGTCTGAATTGGAAGAATCAGTGAACGTCTTCTGAGAGCTATAAGTTTAAAGAGAGAATTATATGGATGAAATGTGGGTACTTATATTACTTTAGCCTGTAGATTGCAGACATTAAAGATTTCTCAAACAGCACTGGGTGCTGTGCAGTGAGGAAGATGACAGGATGAAATATATTTTAGAATTTTTAATAAGGAATTTCTGACACGTGAGAAATGTTAGTGTTAGTTATATGAAATACTCTGTAACACTTAATCATAGTTTTTTCTCTGACTGCAATGGTCTTGGTAGCTCATAGACAGATTTTGAGGGTGCTAAAGGAATTAGACCATCTGAATAGGAGATATATCCAGTGGTTCTGAGAAAAGGTAACAAAGAGAAAAGGATAAAAGAAACCTCAAGGTCCAATAGCCTTTGTTTTAGTGGCTGCAACATTACATTAGTCTTCATGATTCTTTTGTGGAGCAGGATTCATGAGAAGTTCCATGGAAGTTTCCTGCAAGGTCAGTTAGGGTGACCACCATCCTATTCTGGTAGATGCCACACTTACTCCATGGTGCTGAAAGCTAATTTTTCAACATGAAAGCCAGTTGTCACTCATGAAAGAAATGCTTGCATTGTTAATTTTCTTGCTTAAGACTTTGGGCACAGGAAAGCTATTCTGAGCCTCAGAAATTTCTGCTTTCCCCTATGTTGCTCTAGCTAAGACAAATCCTCGTGGATAAAGTAGTCATCTGACAGTGAGGTTCAGCAAGTCAAGTGCTGGCAACCCCTGCTATCAGTACAGGCTGGGGGATGAAGTGATTGAGAGCAGCCCTGCCGAGAAGCACTTGGAGGTACTGGGGGGTGAAAAGCTGGACATGACCTGACGTGTGCTCACAGCCCAGAAAGCCGACTGTATCTTGGGCTGCATACAAAACAGTGTGGCCAGCTCATTGAGAGAGATCATCTTGCCCCTCTACTCAGCTCTAGTGAGACCCCACCTGGAGTGTCGTGTCCAGCTCTGGGGCCCTCAGCACAGGAAAGGCATCGACCTGTTGGAGCAAGTGCAGAAGAGACCATGACGGTGCTCCGAGGGCTGGAGCACCTCTGTTGTGAGGACAGGCTGAGAGTTGGGGTTGTTCAGCCTGGAGAAGAGAAGGCTCTGGAGACACCTTATCGTGGCCTTTCAGTACTTAAAGAGGGCTTATAGGAAAGATGGGGCCAAACTTTTTAGCAGGGCCTGTTGTGATAGGACAAGGGATAATGGTTTTAAACTAAAAGAGGGAAGATTCAGACTAGATAAAAGGAAGAATTTATTTACACTGAAGGTGGCGAATCACTGGCACAGAGATGTTGTAGGTGCCCTATCCCTGGAAACATTCTGAGCAACTTGATCTAGTTGAAGATGTCCCTGCTTATGGTGGGGAAGTTGGACTAGATGATATTTAAAGGTCCTTTCCAACCCAAACTGTTCTATGGTTCTGCATATGTTTAGAGCTGCTTTTCTTAGGCTGTGTCTGGTAGCCCAGTAAAACTGCACTGGTATTCCTATAATAATTGGTTGTGATAAGCAGGTAGATATCCTCACATGAATGTTTTTTACTTTGCAGACATGACTTTACAATACCCAGATTTCCTGTCTTCCAGTAAGGCCCCAGACACCTGCTGCTTAATAGAGAGAGAAAAAAAGCAATTAGAAGGCAAAATGTCAAAAGACTTTGACAGTGATATTTAAATAGAGAACTTACCTGCTTCTCCCTCCCTATCATTCCTTCTAAAATGGGTTAAATTTTTGTGAACTTGGAAAATTGAGCAATGTAGGGCTCAAGTCCTATTGGCGTGGCAACAAAAGAATTGCTGAGAGCTCTAATGTTTAAGAAAAGTGATTCCTGCATGCCGCCTATTAATACTACTGCACGGAGCTAGTTGCCCTTCAAAAAGATGTTACTGTATACTTTTTTTTTTAACTTTTAAATACACATTATTGTAATATTGTATCCTTTTTTACATTAAATTTGAATAATCGAGGCGATCATTGAAAGGATATAGGAGACAATAGAATCGTTACAGTTAGGCTGCTAATGGTACTTTGGGAGTATACCAACATTTAAAAAATAATTTCAGTTAGTGATGAAAAATGCTTCTCGAAATCCTTATGGGAAATCAAAAGAGACTTTCGTCTAGCCAATAACCCATAGTCTTGTAGCTCAGGAAATTGCACAGAAAATATTTTTTGGAAAATGAGTTATTTAACCCATGAGATATTTGCTCTTTTGAAGAGGTATTTGTTTACCTTTCTTGTGTTTCAATTAATCAGTGGTTTTTATTAAGACGCATTTTGGCAAAAGTTTCCAAGTAGCTTTAGTACTGATATTTAGAATTATACTAAGATTTCTGGCTTTTTTAGGTATTTCAAGGGTGATGTTGGTACTTCAGTTTTGGTTTGGGGTTTTTTGTTGTTTTTTCTTTCTTCTGTCAAGTGATAGATTTGTGGGGGATTTGCTTGTTTGTATTTTTTTTTCCTAGTAGAAGAAACCTTTTTTTTTTCTATCTTAGTAATGTTTCTTTATTTCATATGCTTTATTTTTAATATCTGTAATTTGTCTGTTTGTAATCCATTTCCTCTTCTGAAGAGTGAGAATATGTGGTGTCAAATAGAGGTCACAGCAGTCAGCTAAAAGAAAACAGGTTTTGCTTCTTGTATAAGAATATGGTGGCTACTCAGATGGTCTGAGTCTTTCATTTGTCACGCATGAGAACAATACACTGTTTTGCCAGACTCTTATTGTAGAACAGTATTCTGCAAAATTACTTCTCCACTGCCCTTTTCTGTAGATCATAACCAGAATATAGGACAAAAAGAAATCCCAATAGATGTGTTCTATTTTGCCTAGTACCTTGCAAGGCAGGACTACAAATGTTTTACTACCAGGGAATCCTATCTGCAGAGGGTAGAGGCTAAATCCAGCTAGAAATATCTTTAAAGCACATCTAGAAACATTCAGAATAGCGCTCTCTGTACTATCTCCAGAAGCACTCCAGCGTTCTCTTAACCTTTTGGCTATCTTAGTCATTAATACTTCTGAAAGTGTTACCTTTGGCATTTGCATTTTTTTACTGGATAATACTGGAAACAAAAATGTTTATTTTTGTTTATGCAGGTATAATTTCATTATTCTTCAAGGTTTTGCACGATGTGCTTCGGTGTGTTGTTAACCAACAGTGATTAAAAGGAAATATTGTGATAGTAAGCAGTTAAAGATGAATAAATAATGATTGTGGAAGACTGATTTTTAAGAAGTCAGCATAACTGCTGAGTATTGCAATATTCTGATTTTCAAGTTAAGAATCGAAATAAAGTTAAAATGTTGAAAGTCAAATATATTAAAGAATCATCAGTGAAGAATTAAATTGTTGCAATTATTGTTTGTTAGTTTCTTTAAAAAAAAACCTTTACATGGCTGACAGATAGTCTAAGTAGCAAATTCATGTCTATTACATACATGGGTTTTTTTGCTTCTGGTAAGAATTTCATACTTGCTTCCTTGAGAAAAGCCTAAGCATTACTATGCCATAGTTGTTTTGTTATTTTAATAGTAGTGCAGGTTCGATTATGAGGATAATCTGGATGCATGGTATTTTAGTTAAAGGATGTCCCTTTCATTTTAATGTGTTGCATGTTTCTTACCTGTTATGGAAAATGGGATTAGTAGAATTCATAATAATTTTATTTAATTTTTTAATATTGTTAAGTTGTGCTGCTCGAGACCATAATCTGTCACTGCTGTTGCAGATTGTTATGGAATCAGATGAACTGTGATTAGTGTGTAAGTCTAGAACTAAGCTATTATATTCTTCAGTCATGCTTAGTCTTCTCTTCATTCTGCTTCCTTACGTGAAAGGAGATTTTGTTGGTTTTCATAATTTTTTTACTTCGTTCATGAACAGGTCTATTTTCTATTTGTCTATTTCTTATACTAATTACATTTCATGGAAGGTCCAGTATGATAAAGAGCAGTAAGAGTGGGCTATTACAATAGTATAGCTGGCTCTTACTGACACTTAGGCACCAAGCAATCGGAAAGATAGGACTTCTACGTTGTCTTTGAAGTTTGAGGGTTTTTTTAGCTTTTAGTGGAAATTACAATAATGCTTTATCTGATTAATTAAGAACAAGTTAAAGGATTAGGTCATTTACCTTACAGTATGGATTTGAGCACCTCACAGCCAAGATAAACAAGGTGGCCAAAAGATGTCCTCATGACACAGATACTGTTTCAAGTTTGCGGGTTATAGCTTACTGAAAATATTTATAGTTTCAAAACTGGAGTGGTTTAATATTTTAGTAATTATTATAATAGAAATTGCCTCAAACTCAAACATGTGTTGTACCTGTCATTTGTGAGGCTTAATATAAACCCATGATGAAATTCTTACTGCAAAAAAAAAGGAATCAAATAGAGCAGAGGGAATGAAAGAAACTGAATGTTTAAATAAATGTCTATAAAACATCCACATACAGACCTAAGGCACTAATGTGTACTGGACTAGATTTTGATGTGAGCTTGTTTCTGTTCTGAATATGAAAAACATGGATTTCCCTTTAGCTAGAACCTGATGGATTTTTTTCATATATTCACTCTTAAATAAGGTAATAGAAAAAGTCTACGGTCTTAAATTTCAGTGAGAGAAAGGCTTGTGTATTTTGAGTTTCTACTGAATTTTATTAGTAGGATTTACCGAGCAATATCCAATATGATTTAAGGCTTGAAGGAGCACTTTTGCAGCTTGTCATAACTGTAATTGTGCCCATACATTGTATCTCTGACTGGATATGGGTGCTACTTTTGGGTACTTGTGCCTCTGGTGATTTGACTGTGAGACCAATTAGATGGCTAGAAGCACAAATGGATACTTAGAGCTCAGATCTGTTTAGGCAGTGTATAGCAAACTCACCTACTTCTGTTTCAGGTCCTGCCTTCCTTGTTACAGTGCTATGTATCAGACTCTGTAGAAGTCACCTCTAAAAGGAGTGTGTTGAAGGCCATGTATGTTGCAGCTTCTAATAATACCTCACAACACTNTCACTATTTTCCTTTGAATTATCATCTAGTGTCTTTTATTTTTGCATCGGTAAAGAAAACTTCAATGTTCCAACTGTTAAATGCTTGTTACAGATTACATCCTCCTCATCTTTTTCAATTCCTTTGTTATGTTTTACCTAACTGCTGGATTTTTTAGTCTGAGGGCCAACACTTAGAAAAATACTCCATCTGAGACTGTGTGCTTGAATAACTGAGCTGTGAATGTACCTCGTGTAGGTGGTTCATTCTTTATAGCTGCTTTCAGGATAAAAAATTATTTGCTTATATGTGAGGGTACAGTTTCAAATTCTGCTTAGAAGATGGAGGTTTTATGTATACTTGGATACTTCCTTTATATTCATTAATGCTATTTAAAAGATGCCCTTCAAAAACATGTCTACATATTTTTGTTTCTGCTTGGATTTAATATAAGAGTAGCGCGAGTCAACGTACTAGTTCTTCAGGATATTACCAACAGGATGTTATTACCTGATAGTAATGGAAGTCCTGTCTTAGTTTACTGTACTGGAAAGCTTGATAATAAAAGCTTGTAAATGTATTTACAATTCAATCATGACGCTGGTGAAATATAGTTTAGAGTTAAGATCATTTTGATTAAATCCATTATGTTAAATCTGGAGAACTCATTTCAGAATCAGTTGTAAAATGTGTTACTTTTGTTAATGGCAGCAAGTACCTGAGTTTCAGTTCATCTAAGAATATTTTTAATTACTTAAAATTAGAGGAAACTCTATGACCTGTGATTAATTTATTTGAAAGTTTGGATTTTTTAGGTAACATTTTTCAGTACCAGATTTCTGTACATATTTCCCATTTTAGGGATATGGTGATAAACTATAAGTGAATATATTGAGCAATAAATATGAATCTTCATAAATAGATGTTCCAAGTCTCTTCAGAAGAGAGGTGCTACTTTGACTCAGATTTTCTTCTGGGAAGCATATTTTCTCACGTTCTCAAACTGTGTCTTGGGAATCTTTTAATTGACTGTAGTGTAACAGAAGAGGAGGTGTATAAATCCTAGCCTGCTATGCGCTCAGGTGGTGTAGCATTAGGCCCTTACTCCACAGCTGCAAGGATTAAATACTCGCTTGGTCTTGCACTGATTGCTAAGTATATTCTTATTCCAAGAACAGGACAGCACTTTTTCTTATTAACCTACCCCTCTCTCTCTTTAGTTCTCAGTAGCTTATTATATATTCTTAGAAGCTTAAAAACACTTTATCTTATCATTTGACCTTCTTTTTGAGTACAAAATAATATGTCTTTATTGTACACTGTGCAGATTACTCAATGGATTTTGTTATGGTATCAGTATGTTAACAGCATTACATGTGGTGTTTGAAATG
>VXBO01001418.1:41069-123654 GCA_013400135.1 Rhinoptilus africanus | reverse complement strand
CTCGGCCGCCTTGGTGCCGCGGACGATGTCCCGCTGCTCCTCGCCGCCCGGGCGCTGCAGGCGCACCAGGATGTACTTGAACGTGCCCTCGGGGTCGATCTCCACCGCCCGCACCGCCGCCATGGCGCCGCCGCCAGCCTCGGGGGTGAGGGCACCGCCGCCCCCGGGGGAGGGAGGAGGAGCCGCCGCCGCCGCCCGGCCGTTGGTGGCGAGGCGGGAGGAGGCGGCGGGGCCGGACTCTCCGCCCAGACCGTGAGGGGAGAGCGCGGGGGACTCCCGCAGGTTGCTCGTTGAGGCCTTCGGGGTGCCGGTGCGCCCCTTCCCTGGCCGCCATGACGGCTCCCTCAGCCGGGGCCTTGCGGCGGGCGGCCGCCATCCGCGGCGTGTGGCGGGGCAGGGCGGGCGTACGGGGGGGTGAGGGTCGGGAGGGGCAGTTAGCTTGAAGCCTCAAGCATTCTGTAGGCTACGTTTTACAGATACTAAATACAAATTGTTCACCTCACTTTATGCGTTCCCCTTGATGAGCTTAGCAAGCTCTACACGGAGTCATCCCGAAGGCACAGAGGTCTAGAATGAACGAGATACCCCAATTCACTGAAGATTGGGCCTAGAATACTCACTGGAGGAAAAAGAGTTGCTTCCTTGCAGCGTTGAAGTAAGAGCACAGATGTACTCACTCCAAAAAGAGGTAACAGTCACGTTTTAAAGGCTAAAAGTTTCTTTAAAAAAGGTTTCAGAATGTTTCCACAAATGAGTTTCAACATAGCCACATCTTTTAAGTGCTAAAGCATACTTTCAGCTGACCTTCTAATGCATACAAATAATAAAACATTCTTGACATGAATTTCTCCAATTTTAATATAAAAGCTGCCTGAATACAGACATTATGCTATATAAACTAAGATTCAATACATTAAAAACATCAGGAAAATAGAAGGGCACGTCATCTAAATACAGAAGTGCTTAACAAAATATACATAATTTCTTTATTAGAGTTTGTTTTGCAACTTATTGCTTTATTATTAAAGTTATTTACTAAGCTTCTTCATTAGCTATCCTATATCTTATTAAAAATTTCTCATATTTTAACATTTTGAATACTATTATTAGTTACCTTTTTGAGCATAGAGCAGCACCATTACTGTGAGGAAAATGGCTAGCACCCCAGCAACATAAACCAAATTCTTGTTAGCTATATCTTAGGAGATGAAGAGATGAGTAGGGCTTTAAGTAGAAACCAAGCCCACCATCTCAGCTGTTCTGGATTTGCCAAGGCAGGCAGGGAAAGTGATAAAAAATCTGTGTCTGGGTGCAGTGCCCTTTTGGGTCATCAGGCTGAGAGATTTCTGTGGAGCTGAGGTGGTTGCTGTGTTTGGTTCAGTAGTAAAGGCCTGTAGGATTATTGTAGTTTTACTTTTTAAGTTTCGTTCAAGCAATCTAGAAGGTCTCTTTTTTTTGGTAGCTTTCCTGTATAGAGCATTTTCTTTGATTATTTTGTTTGCTAATTTAGCCTAGTACTGATGCTCTTATTTATCTTTTGTTGAAGCTTTATCATTAAGAAGGCTTTATAGAGCTTGCTTATTTGAATTAACCTTGCCTTATTATTTTTAACTGGAATAGGATACTTCATTCCCGTGAGCGTAGATGCCTGCTGTGTGCACGTGGCCATGGAAACTTTACTGCCCCATTTCAGTTACAATGCATGGAAGGAACTAGTGAAAAACAATGGCAGCACTGATGAGCAAGAGAAAGGATGGCAGAGGAAATACTTACGGCATACCTCAGATAGAAGCTAAACTTTAAAGGAATTTGTCCTCAACAAGGAGAGCAGGCACCTGGCTTGACCTGATGTGAGTTTGAGCAAATAAGTTTGTAACTTAGTAATAGCCAAAGCAGAACTCTTTCCTATTCTGCTTAATGCTTTTGTTTTCCCAAGCACCCACCTTATCCAAAAGTATTTTCTTAGGCCCTGTTGAGGTATATATGCGGTTTGTGTTGGCTTCTAGGCTGAAGACAGAAATCCCCTGCTGTTGGCGGTAATTGTTAGCATGTCACTTTGTGGGCCTCAAGGGTCCGAAGAGGATGGCATGGGGCAACAGGGGTTTCAAACCAGAGACAGCCTGCCTGCAATAAAACTGCATGGAGGGACTTTCCTTTTGTAATGGGATTACTCATATCTGACTGTAGCAGTGAGTTTGGCACTATTTTCTGAAAAATAAGGTTATTTATTTATTTATTTGGCCGAGTGACATCTTGTCTCTTCACAGTGGTATCCTAAAAAGCATTGTTATAAGGAAAACTATTATGAATATCTTAAATTAGGTAACAATGAACAAATGTGATGGTAATTAAGACAGGATGATAGATATTTTTCTTAAGTAGTTGTAGCCAGACCATAAGGATGAGTGTTGCTAGTATTTTTTCCTCTTCTATGTTACATACGGGGCTTGTTTGCTGTTATGGTTTGCAGGTGTTGGATTGGACCCAAATGACTATAAAGTTGTACTGCTGTTGTTTGTGCCCTTCCTATTATCAGACTGTTTTGATACACATGGCCTTGTAAAATTCACCTATTCTTACATTAGATTGGGATGTACCAGTATTGCACTGCATGTTGCAGTGGATTAAACTGTTGGTGTATCAGCATTTTTTTGTCGGTGTGACAGAACATGTGGTTAAGCGGCTGTTAGGCTGAATGTGGGATACCTCAACCAAGTTACCGGTTGAGCTAGTGCATCTGAACTTGGTCAAACTTCTCCACATGTTCTAGCAATTGGAGAGATTAAAAAGAAGCAACAAAAATATGTGACATGGTGTGATAGCTGGGTGTAACTATTATAGCTGTTCCAGTTTGTTTTCATAGAGGTATGAGATTTCTTGGTATCTGTCATACTTTTATCTTCTAAAAGTACTTTCTGAGTGTTTTGAGAGGGGTAAAGCAGGTAATAGCCTTGTGTTCTCTATTGCATCCCTTCTGAGAGGGTCCTGTGACTATGCTTTTCCTGTTTAATAACACTTCAAAGTGTTAATAAGCATCAACTCAAATTGTGATCATGACAGATATCAGTGTTACTATATTCCTACAGGTTTGATGAAAATAGATGGAGAACAGAGACACTGTGACTGTTCTTGCTGAGGGAATGGGGTCCTGTGGTATCAATTAAAATATTTGGATGATGGAAACTGCTGATAGAGGACAAATACATTCTTGTCACACTTAACTGCATTTCTGCTGGGCTCTGTGTGGTGGCATGAAGGCTGTGATATCTGTGTCTTGCTATAGTAAATGTCTAGAAATATTTTTTTTTCACTATGGGGCCCCATCCCCTGAGAAAAATTGCTCTGTTCAGGAAGTGAGTATGGATACTGAGCATTGTTTTTGAATCTTTTTCCCAGAGCAGTTCTGCCTGGTTATCCATTTCTTATGTTTGACCTCTTTCCCTTCTCTTCTTGCTGGGAGTATACCTGAGGCTATTGTAGGACTTATATCTGCTAATTGGATTAATAAAATCTTTGCCATAAAAGCAGAAAGGTTGAGTGTCTTACTAGACTTCCCTTGAAATATCGCTGAAAAGCTGTGCATGTACAAAGCAGGGCAGATCACTGGGGGTTCTCAAGATGTGACTGGACAGGGTGCTAGACCTTCTCATTTAGGCTCCCTTTCCCACGAAAAGTTTGATCAGTGATCTTTTGAGGTATCTTCCAACGTGGGCTATTCTATGAAACTCAAGTGCTAAGGTTACCGAAAGAGCAATGGAAAACAGTTTGGGGTTTTTTTAACTTTAGGTGTGTGTGCTTACAAATGTGTAAATGTTTTCGTGCATGCAAAGATTAAATCTTCACAAAAGAGAACTCTTGCAGTTAGAAGGCTCATAGCTTCTCCCCCCCATTTCTCCAGATCACTTCTGTGCAGTCAGTAATGGTATTTTCCAATCAGACTTGAGTCATGAACGTACTTTTAAAATTCAGGCAAAGCACTACATGCAGCATTTCAGCTCCTCTCCTGGGCTGAATGTTAGGAGGTCACCTAAGACTAAATTACATTTTGACTCTCACATAAGCTAAGTATCTGAAATGACTCCTTCCCCCTGCATTATGTTCTGTGTTTTACAGCCTTCAGCTGAAGTCAAAGTGACACAGTCTGTTGTGCAGTAACTGGTGGTTACAAAAGAAAACACACTGGCTTCCCTTTCTGAGTAGCTTGGTAGCAGAAAGGATCCCTGAAACAGACAGGGTTGAAAGCCCAAATGGGTTAACCCTTGGGCATGATGTCTTATGAGATTTTCTGATCTTTAGTTAAAAGCTAATTTGTCCTCGAGTGGAATTTTTGGGAACTTGTTATTGACTATGGACAGCTGTCACTTGTTTTGTCAGTTTGGCCTGAAATGAGGGATGAGGAGAAGGTGAGGTTGTACTGCACCTGTATGTAGAGGTATTAAAGCCAGTTGTAATTGAACAAGTTCAGGTAGCAGAAGCCGTCTGCCTCCAGAAAGACAGAGTTCAGATCTGACGGGCTTACTGTGCCAAAACCAAGGATCAATTTACTGTGCAGATCTCAAACCTGCTATTTCTAGCTGGCTTTCCATGCCCAGACTGTACTAGTTAACTTGCATGACAGCTTAAGGGGAGAAAAATGGATTGCAGTTAACCATCAAATGTAATATTTCATTTGAGAACAGGCAAAAAACCTGTGAGCCAGGAATATTTTAATGTCAAAACATCCCCATATTTATTTTGCTATTTAGCCTCTGAACAACAAGTGACTAGAAAAGGAATATTAATATCATGTAAATTTGTTAAATATACATTGCGCTGCAGTGAAGCTCACCACGGGATTCTCTCAAGCCATTATGCCAATCCAGGTTACCAGAGTCAGGAAAAGGGAAACAATCAGTATGAATTCCAGCTTTATAAATTTTTACTTTTATTGAGCTCTTTGACAGGAGGGCACAAGGTGTAGGGATATGTTTGGCCCATTGTTGTAGTACAGGAAAATATTAAGAGAAGAATTTTGAAGTAGGGAGTTTCCATCGCGTGTAACTCTCACAGAAGAGAGAAAATAAAATGAGGATTAACTTTCAGCTGTACTTGCAATTGTTTTGTCCCAGAGTGAGAGCACACCCTTGAGGTGGGCCGAAGGCTGCCTAATACACTGATGCAAATGAAATACACTCTTGTAAATTATGACCATCGTGGACATCAAAGATCACAGGTCTGTTCTGCTGCTTGGCCTACTCATTTTAATAGGCTTTGAATGAAGATTTTTCTTCAACCACTGTTGATTAGCAGCTCCTCAGATTAGCAGTGAAGACAGAACAAATGCAGGATAATAATACTATCTGTCTTGGTATTCGCATCTTTGGGATCTGTGTGTGTATAATTGGTTCAGAAGCCACAGACTTGGTTTGTGCACCAAAGGTTAGGAACCCAACCCATCTTTCAGCATGCGGGAGTGTAAAGGACCTCTGCTGGGTCCTTTATACCTTGCTTTCATGAATAATGCTCTCATATGGTCCCTTTCAGAAATTGAACAAGAGCTGCGTGGAAAACAAGTTTTTTGTTCTGCTACTCAGAGAAGGCTGTTTCATAACCCCGTTGCTCTGCTGGCTAGAAAATCCCTCATAATTTCTAGTCGACATTTACTGACAGATGGTTTGTATCCATTTGGGGTTTTGTACCAACTTTATCCC
Source organism: Rhinoptilus africanus (assembly GCA_013400135.1). Lineage (NCBI taxonomy): Eukaryota > Metazoa > Chordata > Aves > Charadriiformes > Glareolidae > Rhinoptilus > Rhinoptilus africanus. The sequence continues at coordinate 117,964 of VXBO01001418.1, read as the reverse complement.
TTTATATACAGAAGATGTCTGATCACCTTCTTTACTTTCCTGATACAAAGAGCCTGTCACATCCTTTCTGAGCCTTTCTAGCTAATTCCTCTTCCCCAGACTTAAACACAAATTTCTAATAGGCACCTGGGAAGGTATTTCTTTAGAGGGGACTTCATGTAATATTTCTTCTGTTTGGACAGTCTAGAGGTTCCTACTAGGAGGTGTCATTCTCATTGCTCTCCTTTTTAATGGCCATAAATGTCACCTGCCCATCACAGGATTGCAAATCTAACCCACTTTGAAGTACTGAACACATCCTTCCCGCTGTAGAATCCCCTCAGTCAGTGAAACCAATCTGCTGGGTTTGTTCTTCAGGGCTCTGCTGTCCTGTGCTCATCCTTCCCTGCCCCTCGCATCCATGCCTTACAGCATATGTTGGGGGCACGACAAAAGCATCATGTGCAGGTGATGATTCCAGAGTCCCAGCTGTTCCTTTGTGGTCTGTAGAGATGAACAGTGTGAATGAGTTGTTTAACTGATCAGAGTTAACTTCTGTGGGATCTGTAACGTCCTGGCTGTAAGGGCCTTCCAGCTGCAGCCGTTTTTCTTCAAGATGCGTTTGCATTCATGGAGCAGAGATATGAGGAAACCGTACGACCCTCCTTAGTCACAGCGTTGGGAGTGCAGTTCCCTAGGTAAAAATCAGAATGAAGAAGAAAAGATAGATGGGTAAAGTAATTTTATGAAGTCTTACTTGCAGAATTCTAGATATAAATTGAAGGAAAAAAGTAGATTATTTTTATTTCTTGTAGTGGCCTGCTAATATTCTTGTCTGTGGACTGATTTAGCTATAGCAATAATTCTGCTCTGAGAGAAGGGACATCACATGCAGAGCAAAAGGATGAAGAGCTGCTTTCCCAAATGCTGGTGTTCAGTGAGTGCCAAGGTCAAGGAGCGCTGTTTGGTGTACATAGGAATGTATTCTTGTTACTCCATACTAAATTAAATACCCGAGTGAGGGAAGTGCCTTTAAAAGGGCACCTACGCTGTTTATTTCAGGGGAAGAAAATTGAATCCTGCCTTAGAGGATAGAAGCAAACCATAGAATTGGTGGTTTAACTCTTATTTTGTTTATGTAGGAGCTAATGGCATAACCTGAGTAAGAGATGAAAAATTACAATACTGTTCTGAACTCTTTTCTCATTGCTTTTGTAAGCAATGTATTTGCTCTTGTTGTTAACAGAGGATGGATCTCCTTTGACTTAACCTTTAGATAAACTTTTGTCTGTCTTTGACTCTAGAGGGTATAGACCACCTGCACTCCTAATTTACTTCAGGTAGGCATAAATCTGGATCTTTCATTCTGTTTTGATGGTAGGGTAGCTTCTGCTTGGTGTTTTATATCCTAGTCTAACGTCACAGGGATTTTGTTGCTTAGAAGAAGTACAAGTAATGTTAACTGCTTGAAGTAAGAATAACACATGTAAGGCCCAGTGTTATTTTATAGATGATAAATGACAATCCCTTCACTTCCTGCTGATCCGATAGTTATTACGAAAGTAATCTTTGCTGATTATGACTGCTGTGGTCTAAATAAACAGACTCTGCTACTGATTGCAATCATGTGTGGCTACAGAAGATGAGTAAATGCCTACTGATAAATGAGAGGGAAAAGCCCAACTAATATGCACCAGGAAGGATAAATACAGAATCACAGAATCAATCATTTAGGTTGGAAAAGACCCTTAAGATAACTGAGTCCAACTGTTACCCTCGGGCTATCAAGTCCACCACTAAACCATGTCCCTAAGTGCCATGTCTACCCGTCTTTTAAATACCTCCAGGGATGGTGACTCAACTGCGTCCCTGAGCAGCCTGTTCCCTGGAACCCACCCTTCCAGTTAAGGAAGTTAAGGAAGTGGATGGCACATGCTTTGCATTTGAGAAAAATGACTTTGTGGATTGCTTTTTAGGCTCAAATATGAAAGTGGAGTAATTTCAGGGTAGGTGACAGACTCACCCTTCCTGATGGGTCAAGAAATCTAGAAGTGTCAGAAGAACAAAATCTTCACTGGAAAGTTAAAGTATTGTTCTCAGGCCCAGGAAATAAGGAAAGTCTTAATGATTTTGACACCAGTTAACTGGAACTTTAAAAAGCTCAGTGATGATGGGTTTTGTCCGGAAAATGGTAACATTGAGCAATATAACACCATTGCTTTCAATGTTAGTGATGAATTTCTTTGTTCTTGAAAAAACTACTATATGTATCAATTGAAGTACTCTCCACTAATGATCTTAAGTTAAACATGCCTGTCCTAAAAAGCAATTACTTATGCAGCTGATAGAAACGAACTTATTTATTGGAATAATTCATGGACATTAGGAGTGTCTAGAATGCTCCTGAAAGAGTATTTAATTCAAGAACTTTGGTTCTCTCATGGTCTACTGACTGAGAAAACTTATGAGTAGCATGAATGATACGTGTATGCCAGCCGTTCATGGGTCAGGTTTTACTTCTCAGTGCTGTGCAGTTTTTCCTTGTACTTTGGTCTTCTGCTTTGAAGATTTCAGGTACCAAGTGATAAGATCTCATTCTACAGACTGCTGGTAGCTTTGGTGATGGACCTTTCTGCTTCTTGGTTTTATAAATGTTATCCGACAGTGATGACAGTCTCTGAGGCTTGGCTTTAAATACAGAAGTCAGTATCACCAAAGCACCCTTTAGGTACACGATCCAGAACTTCTAGATCCTTAAAAAATGTGGTGCTCTAGCTTATGATCTCCGGCAGATAACACTTGGAGAGCTTATTTACTGCTTGTTTCCCAGTTAAAAAAAAAGGACTAAAATGAAGTACTGGCCTTCTCTGAAGCTTGCTTGGCAGACATTTCCTCCTGGAGCAGTACAGCTCCTGAGGTGGGCAGTTTGGGCTGAAAACTTACTGAGAAATGTGAGAAATTTCAGTATTGAAGTCATAAGGTGTTGTATTTAATGATTAAAAAATTGTTGTTGAACTTTGCTTTAGCTATGGATTCAAACACATTAAATACTGTGCCCATTGATGTATAAAAATTGTTTACCTGAAACTGACTTAAGCATTGAATATAAGAGACCTGAAGCTTGAAGTTTGTAAACTAATGTGAGATGTATTAGTAAAGAAGTGAAGCTACTGCCCTCTTCATCCTTTTTGTAGTCTCCTGTCACAATGCTGCAAATGGAGAATGGAAGGTCATGGCAGCACTCTGTTGCTACTCTTAGTTCACATGCTATCTGTTAAGTCAAAACAGTATTTTCTGTGAACAGAGCTAGGCAGAAGCTAAGCAAAGAATTTGCAAAACAAAAGACATTTTTTCATGATGACCACTTTCCCAGAACCAACCACCTACTTAATCTCCTAATCTTGAAACTTCCTCTCACCACTCTCATTTGCCAAAAGCTATAACTGTTCTCTTCTTTGGAGCCGGCATCCCCATCGGTGGCACATCTGGGACATCTCACCTGCTGAGAGTAAGGGACTGTGGAACAGACCTGGACAGTAAAATCAACAGTGCTGGGTCTATGCGTGGGTTATGTAGTTCTTTCTTACATGTGTGTAAAGGGTGACGAGGCTTCAAGAGCCTCTCTGCCATAATTTCCAATAGTAGAATTAAAAATAATAATCAAGTTCCATCTGCAACTGCAGACAGCCAAGTATACACAATGTTAAGACCAGCCCTGCTTTTATCTTAACTCAAGGTGTGAGTTGTGTCCTCTGCTCCTTTGTTCTGTTTCGTGTTTCAATGCACTGAATCACACCTTGCCAGTGCAAGTGGTCCCTGGCCTCAGGTTAGATTCTTGAATGTGTATTTCTGTCTCTTTGGAGGAAATTGAGCAGTATGAGTCACATCAGCGAGTTCCCGAAATGAGAAGTGGAGATAAGATTTTCTGGCTCCTGAGGTTTAACTCCAGACAGAGTGGAGACTGACTTAGGCAGCCTGAGAAATTCCGGCTTCTGTATTGCCTACCTTATGCTTAATGAGACACAGAGGCCTAGGGATGAGTATGTTTTTGGAAATTATCTTTTCTTCCCATCTAGACCTCAGGGAAAACTTCTGCCTTAGACCTTTTGTCTCCGAATTTCTAAAGAATTAGTGTTTCAAGCTCTTCTCCAAACAGGAAACACCTTCACTACTGGCACCAGAACTCCTTTTCCCCTCAAGGCTGGCTAAAGCTTTTACTCTTCCTCTTCTACGGAGCGTTACTGTGACTGAAGCTGGAGTTTTTTCCATGACTTCAAAATTTCAAGTAGTTTGCCATGGGATAAATGTCTGCTATACAAACTATTTTGACATAAATACTTATGAATTGTTTTAATTTAGGAATGACAAATATAGCTCCTAGAAGAGAGATAGAGGATTATTCGGAGATACTTAATTCTATGTTTTTGTCGACATAAACACATCATTAAAATACTTGAAAAAGAAGACTTAGAAATGTGTAAATGGAGGTATAATCTTATAATGTAGGTAAAGAACCATTCTTTAAAAAAGCCATGGAAAATTAATCTCTGTCTCTTTCTATATGTCCATAGGTACACGTGTGTATTCTGCTTAACTGAGATCTCACCATATCCTGTATTTGTGTTACTTTTGTGATTTCAGTAAGTCCAACAGAGAACTTTAGATAATCTAAAATCATTTCCTAGTGCATCCTGTTTTCATAAGCTACTGATAAAGATATCGACAAACGTTTCTCAAATCAGTCTTCTGTTGGAGATTAAGTCTTGGACTCTACAAAACTCCTGTTCTTGCATTTCATGGCCTCCTTATTTAGAAAAAATTCCTTTAGAATTTTTTTTGCTACAAATCAATCCAACCACTACTGGTTATGCCCCAAGTGAACATAAAGAATTGTTGATCTACATGCCTCCTAAGTATGCTAAAATACCTTTTAGGTTTTAGAAGATTGTATAGATTTCTTTCCTCTATCATCCATTTCTACATAAAACAGTTAAATGCCTTGGGTGTTTGCACATAAGCTATATTTTCTGAGCATGTGTTACTTGAACTGTGATCTGGGGAGAGCAGGTGGTTGGGAAGATTAGTTCACTTAAAAGTCAGACAAGTGTTCATGTATGTTTTCAGGAAAGCAAACAAAATGAGGGTGTTCGTGAGAAAATTAGTAAATCTTAAAATCTTTTTGGTTTTGTTAGGAAAATAGTGCTGGGTGTCAAGATTGTATAAAATGGTCCTGTCTCTTTTCGAAAAGAGAATAAAACTTTGCATTCTAAATAGTGTCTTGGCTGTGGTGCTCAGGGTTTGATTGTATGTCGTCTGCCTGTAGCTTAAGATTAGGTGCAGTATACCAGAGGAGATTTGGCAATGGCAGATTGGGTGGAATAACTGCAAATTTTGTTGTAAATAATTTTCATTTTCCTATTCCTACATATCAGAACAGCATTTCCTATTTTTAAAGATGACAACAAATCATTAACCCATATTGAATTTGTGATCTGCTATAACTCCTAGTTCCTTTTCTACCGTTCTCCTGCTTAGCCAGCAGTTTTCCAGTTTGTTTCTATGTTTTTGGGGTTAGGGGTTTTTTGTTGTTTTTGGTTTTTTAGATTAAGACTATTGTGCCTGTTTCTATTGATTTGTCCTCATTTATTCTGGATCACATCTCTAATTTATCCAAATCTTTTGAGTCCTATACTGGTCCTTTGGAACTATTGCAATTCATCAAAGCCTGATGTCATCTTGCAAATTTTCTAAGCATTTTAGATGATAGTTTGCCATCCAACTTAAATTAGCTCAAGTTAGTTCAGGATAAGCCCTTGCAGGGCTCATTTGTACAGTCCTCAGACTGAGAGTGATCTTTGAAAGACTGTCCTTTGAGTAGTGGTGACACCTCCTGCGTCCTCATTTTATGGTGATTTTGGCTAAGTACTATTTCACTTGCTTCCTTATAAGAATGTCTCATGAGACAATATTAAAAGTCTTAATCATGGCAAACTATAGCACGCTATTGTTTCTTTGTTACTCACTCAGCCTTGAAGTACAAACTAGATTGATACCACTGATTTTATTCTTGGCAGATCAATGTCAGCTGTTCCTGACAGCACAGTAGCCTTCTGCTGATTTTTCAATTGTTTTCTTTAAAAAAATTTTCACTATGGTTCTGGTATCTTTTGTAGGTGATTACATGGAAGGTCTGGTTTCTAATTATCTTGACCTTCCTTTCCTAGATACAGAGGGGCAACATTTACTTTTCGTCAGCCCACTGACACCTTTCCCTGTACTTTCAAAAGTAATTACTGAGGGTTTGGATCTGTAAACAGTAATTTGATTGGCTGTAACTAACCTAAATAGTCTTCACTCCACTCTTTCCATACTCTGACTTGTTTTCCTAATACATAACACTATTACAGTGAGTATTTGTTAACCCTTCTCTGCATGGAAAGAATTGGCATTTGACATGTTCTCTGTCAATTGCTGTCCTTTAAATAGCAGAGGTGACTAGTTTTTGTAATTCTTATCCTAAGGTGTTTATATACCCTTTTCTTACCTTTTATGTCTCATAGTGTCCTACCAAGTAAACCTTCCAACTTAGTTGGAAACTTAGTTGCTGGTAGATAATCCTTGGTAGGCACCTCTGTCTGTAAGGGAACAGAGATGATCTGGAGCATTCCCATTCATTCGTAAAAAAAAAAGAAATCTATCACTTGTGGAAATGAAGGTGTGGAGTGTATAGGAATAAGAAGTGTTCTGCGTTTCTAAAAATGTGATTTAATTTAGGTTTAGAGTATACCGTTTTTCTGGCAGAGAGGAATTAGATTCATTTTAAGGAACTATATCTGTGTTTGTGGAGCACAAGAGGAGAGTGGACGCCTGCACCCAGCTCAGTACAGCACAAGAAACCAGGCTCTTGTATTCTCAAATCAATTGGTGAACAAATTAAAAAAGCACAAATGTGAAATAACAATGAGAAGAGAATAAATCAGTAACATGGAAACCAGCTAAGAGGCTGGCTGGCTGGTATTTCTTGCTTGAATATCTGCAGATCAACCTAAGTAATGGTATCAGAGGTATTTTTACTAAAATACCTGTGTAACTTAGGATCCAGTATGAGCTTTAGCTCACAGGAATCCCAGTCTTCCTGAACAACAGGATCAAAGTTTTTAAGTGTCTTTGACTTGTTTTTCATAAAGAGATCTTAACCTCTCAGTTGGGTGCTTTTGAAAATGCTTTTCAGGCTTTCTTTTTTTCTGAAAATTTTGCATTTGTATTTATCTTCCATAACATTAAAAGAAGATAAAAATATATTCTGTGGATAGCAGAATTCCCTGGGAAAAACCGAAGAGAGCCCCATGTCAGTGATGCATAAGGGAATACTGCCAACAAAAAGAGGCAGTCTTTTTTTAGGCTGGAGTTTTTACAGGCATATTGCTTTTAGGCTTTGGTGTTCTGTTTTTTTTCTGTGTGTTTTTTTTATCTGCTGCAGACAAGAGGTCTCGTACAGACCCTGTGAAGGAAGACTATTGTGAACTCTGACATGCTGTCTTCCTTCCTCCGGAGATTCCACTGGCAAAGCGATTCTGATAGTTTTCCCCACTCAACTTTGGAGCTTTGGCCAAGATGAGGATGAACACTTACCAGTAGGAAGCTCATAAAATGACTTGAAAAAGTGAATCTCCAGGAAAAAGTGTAGGAGTTTGTGCCTCCTGGCTCCAGGAAGGATATAAACTGTTCCTGTGTATATAATTCTAACAGCTGAGCAAGGTTTTAGAAAAGAAAAAAAAGACTGCCCTATCAAAACTCGTTATCATTGATTTGTATTAGGAGAACATTTACAGAACCCCTGTGAATTTAGGCCATGCTGCATGAAGTACTCTACAGGTGCATTGAAAATACCAGCCTCTGTTAGGAGGGTTTACAATCTGAAGGACACAGAGAAAGGTTGGCAGATAGGAAGTGTTTTCACCCCCAATTTACAGATGAGCAGCTGAAGCTAAAGAAATAGCAGCCCTGATCCAATGCTCCCTGGAAGTCTCTGGACATCTGGTGATTCTGAGTGAGGCTGGCCCAGGCCTGGGCTTGCAGAACGAGTCTGTGACATAGCTGAGACTTAACCTCAACTTTCAGGAGTTTCTTGGTGGTTTGTTTATGTTTCTAACTTTGCTGGTTCACACCTGCTAGAAAGTATTTCTTTCCCTACAAATATTCAGTCGGTTGTTTTCAATCTTCACTCCATTCAGTAACTGACTTGGACATGCTTCCCAGGACTGTGTTGTAATTTCTAGTAATCTCATATTTTGATAGTACCTGAGGCTGTTTTAGAATATGCCCTTTATCCTCTTGTCTGTGATGGATCCCTTTGATGGGCAGATCTATTAAGGTATGGCTACTTGAAAATATTTTTTGTGGAAAAAATTGAGAGTTGATACCAGCTAAGATCTTAGCTTTGAGTCCAGGAGCTACCAATTTTTATTCTGTAAGAATAGGCTGAGGATCTGAAATACGAGCTCCAAACATGCACTGTATAAACTATAAGTATGCTCTAAGGTATGAATTAGGTGCTGCCCTGTGTCCTCCAATCGCTGACAACCCTTGTTGAGTCCTTTCAATGTTGAGCCTTGTTAAACCTCACCCATAATGATGAGTCCTTATGTCTGGGATACCAATTTGGCAACAGGGCTGTCTGCTGGAGTCTTCCTAGTAAGTGCCTGAGTGGACACGGAGCAAGGGGTGGGGTGACATGGCTGATCAGGGCACGCAGGAATAATACCCCTTTGTGTTGACCAGGCTTGGGAGTGCTGGGGAATGTGGACAAGCTTCTAGTGTCATGCCTTTGCGCAGGGTTGACAACCGAACTAATGTGTCCATTACTTGTGATGCCCGTTCCCTGCTTACAGCCCTCAGCAGCACTTGTGAGACCTCCCGTAACAGAGGTGAGAAGGATACCTAAGTGAGAATATCCCAAACTACAGTTGCACATAGAGTGGAGTTGCTCATCACTGAAGTGCCATACATGTGAGGGTGCATACGAGGATCAAGGAGCGGAGGGGTGCAGCCAGCATACTATTGTGCAAGGAGCCGGTGATCCTCATGGTTACTGCCTTCCCAAGTGTGCTCTGAGTGGCCTGTGACCGCTTATCAACCCGCTATAGCACAGTGTCTGTGATTTCTCAAGCGTGTGTCTCCATACCACGGACACCCTGTGACTGCTCTCTGCAGTAGTATAATTCATCAGCGTATACACAATAAATGTGCATGATTTCAGTGTGAGACTAGTACATTGTCTTGTCCACCTGAAATATTATATGCACCTGTTCAGGAATTGTAACCCTATTGAGGTAGGGAGTGTATTGTCCAAGGAACTTTTCGAAGTTAAGTCCACATTTCAGGCTTGGCTGCTACCAGTCGCTGATGAATCTGTGTTGTGAACAAGACTCTAGAAGAGTACTAGCAATCCTGGGGCTGGCAAACCGTACCACAGGCGAGAACTCTGCACAGCATGCTGTGATCCGCAAGGAAGGGCTTGTCCAGTGCTGCAGTTTGTACTCAAACTTTATGAACCAGCTTTGAGTGATGCCTTTCTTACTGAGATCCCAAAAGAACCGGCACCTCCTTGGTGCGAAACATGATGCCAGGTAAAAACTTGGAATCTGCTTCTTCATGGAGCTAATTCAAACTAACTGTCTTGCTCCTTCCTCATGTCCTGGAATTGTGTGTTTCTGTCAGTAAAACTATGTAATGCAGCACTTGGCAGTTTGTCAGCACCGTGTGTCTTTGTGAGAGGGTTGATTTGGCAGGGGAGGCGTCGGGCTTAATGTGTGGGAGGGCCAGATCCGGGATTTTCCAAGATATTTTTTTTTTCCACACGGAATTTCCCGTTGCGTGGAGGACAGGCCAGTTGAGAGAATAAAAGGCCGTCGTAAAGGCAGGGGATTACACAGTCCAGACGCTTGGAGCTGAACTTGAAGTCCGTATTCAGCCACTTAGCAACGGAAAGCGGTCACTGAGAAATATCGCAGAGGACTTTTGCCACCCGGCCACCACAGCTGCAACCTGTGAGTAGAAATGGAATGTATTATTCTGTTTCATTGCTCAGCTAAAGGAAAGCTGGACAGATGGAATTCTGTTTTCTTGTTCTTCAAATGCTGCTTATATTTAAAAGCTATCTGGATATTAAGAACCATTTTAAAAATAATAACTTCTTAAAAATGGAAAACTTATTTATGTCTTTAGAATAGTGGTTAAAAAGTATGAAGAAAAGATTGCATTTACAGTATTTTATATTGAATTGTAAGAAGTCAGTATTTGTTCTTTACAAATGTGTTCTTTTGGTCTTTCATAGCTGTGTGCTTAAAAGATAAAGAGAACTCCCGGAAACATGAATTGCTTGTGGTTTCTTCCTCTTCTTGCTTATGGTAAGTGCGTAGGTCTCTGTGTAGAAAACTAGTTGGATGGTAATATTAGTGCACTTGTTCTGTTTGAGCTCAGAATTAAATAGAATTTTTGAACCTGACCTAATTAGCTTGAGGCTAGGTTCACAGAGAAGAGCCTCCAGCTGCACCAGCACGTTTCCTTGCTTGCCTGTCAAATACAGAATTGGCTCCTGTAGTTTACTATGAAGTCTGCAAAGCTTTGTGTGATCAGACATAGTTTCATAGGCTGAAATCCCTGTACTTGATGCTGACATGCCTCTTTTGAAGCTTGCCAGTTAATTGTTTATAAAATAATAGCCACTACTTTTTATGCAGTTTCAGATATTGACAAGTTTGCAATATTTATAGAGCTTTATATATCGTATTCTAGAGAGAGAGAGGAGGGGAAAAGACAGACACCAACTTCTTGGCATCTTTTCATTCTAGGACTTACAGTACTGCAGGGAGTAAATTGTTGGACGTACCATTATTCAGACACAAACATGACCTACAGGGAAGCAGAGCAGTGGTGCAAAAAGAGGTATACTAACATGGTTGCCATTCAGAATAAGGAGGAAATCAACTATCTCAATAACTTCTTACCCTTCAACCCGGGTTACTACTGGATTGGAATCAGAAAAGTTAATGATGTATGGACCTGGGTTGGAACTAACAAAGAACTGACAGAAGAGGCAAAAAACTGGGCTTCAGGTGAGCCAAATGGCAAAGGGAACAACGAGGACTGTGTTGAAATCTACATCAAAAGAGGGAAGGATGATGGCAAATGGAATGACGAGCAGTGTGAGAAAAAGAAGGTCGCCTTGTGCTACACAGGTATGGTATGATAAAGGCCATTCTAGCATGCTCCTAGGGAGATGAGATGGTGGGTGGGATGAGTGTTTAACCTAGTCTTACATATTAACTACCTGACCCTGTAAGCACCTGTACACTTATCCTTACTTACAGGGCTGAGGTGGTTCTTGTTCTAAGAGCTGGATTGATCTCACTTACCTTTTAGCTCCTAGAATATTATACATCTTTTATGAGTAAATCAACAGATCTTTTCTATAATCAGTGGAGAGAAACAGACTCTTCCAGCTGGTGACTTTCATCCCACTCTCAAGTGTGTGTCTCAGCTAGATAAGAATGGCCCTTTTGGAGGCATCTGCCTGCTGATTAGAGAGACCACTGGATTAGATTAAGACTTTGCGTAGAGGAGGCTAAGGCTAGGTGGAAAAAAAAAAAGGTCCAAGACAAGTATCAGCCAAATTAGAGCTGTGGTGAGTTAATGAAGAATGTCCCTACCCCATGGTATAGTGTTTCTTTTGCAATTCAAATATTGCTAATGTCTATTTGAGAACAAGTGGTCATGGAGTTTCCCATCAGTAGAATCCTTTCACTGTGAGCTAGTCTGTCAAAGGTGTTGATTTCTGAAATGCTTCTGTGAAATGACAGGGTAATCTTATGTACCAAGCACCCTGCTTTTCTTTTGCTAACAAAGTGCTTGTTTAGTGCCAGAAAGATAAACAAAGCACTCGCCAGGTTTCATTAGTGGCCATTGCTGATTCTTTTATAATTTGCTATATTTTTTCTTCTTTTTTTTCCCCAGCTTCTTGCAACCCATCTCTCTGCAGTGGCCGTGGTGAATGCATAGAGACTATTAACAATCACACCTGTCATTGTAACCCTGGATTCTATGGACCTGAATGCGAGTTTGGTAAGATTACTCTATCCTGCTTTTCAGCCAGGGTGATGTTCATGCCAGCTAGTGTTCAATTTGTCTGGCTTGTTGGTTTACCTGCTCAGCCAATGAGACTCTGTACCTTCTGTTTCTTTGAAGTTGAGAGTTGTGATCTGCTAGAGAAACCTGATCATGGGAGCCTTGAGTGCAACCATCCGTTGGAGAACTTCGGCTACAACTCATCCTGCATAGTTCAGTGTGAAGAAGGCTATGAACTGACTGCATTGGAATCTGTATACTGTACCTCTTCTGGGGCCTGGTCTGCCCCCCTTGCAGCATGCAAAGGTGAGCTTCTCAAGCAGTGATAGATGAACTTTCTACATAGCTCTTTAAACGTCAGTGTTGCCCTGTTAGTAGGTACAAACTGAAGTTCTGGCCCATTCTTCTGTAATTAATTATGTGGTGAGGGTGCTATTTTATTGCAGCACACAGGTTCCTGAGGAGATTAAATGAGCAGGATGAATGTTCTGGCCCTGGTCTAGATTTCCTTGTCTGGAAAGACTTTTCCAGCTCTTAGTGAGGAACAGGGAATGGAGCCGATCTAGCTGTCAGACTGCTCACAACAGGCCAGTTACTTCTGACTGTAGGAATTATTTTTTGAGGTATTTGGCTTAGAATAAGCTACTGTTTGAAGCAAATAAAGTCATCAAACATCACCAAGCAGCAGGCAGAATGGGAAAATTTTGGATTGTAACTAGTTGCTGTTTTGGATTGTAACTGAGCTGCAGATGAGTTTACAGTGTTGCCTTAAAAGTCAGTCTTCTGTTTTGAGATCTTTCCACTCCTATCTGCTTTCTGAATTGGCAGCACAGTAGATCTCCTTTCTAAAGCTGCTTCCATTTAGTGGGTATGTTGCTAAGTTTCAGGAAAGAAAAAAACATTTTATGGTTTGTTCCAAGCTAAGCTCTGTGCTGGCTCTTTTGCTTTTCAGCCGTGACCTGTCCTGCCTTAGAAATGCCTGCTCATGGTGCTGTGAACTGCTCCCATCCCTCTGCGGAGCTCACCTGGGGTTCCACCTGCGAGTTCACCTGTGAGGAAGGATTTGTCCTGACAGGACCAGCCACACTGCAGTGTGGGTCTTCTGGGGCCTGGGACAGGCAGCAGCCATCCTGTGCAGGTACCTTTCCTTATCCCTGCTCCCCTGAGCGCTTGGGGCTGTCAGCCTTGGCACGTGGAATTCCTGAGACATCTGTGCTGACTGCTGTTGTGATCTGTGTGTTGCAGCTGTGAGGTGTGAGGCTGTAAGCTGGCCAGAAGAAGGCTTTGTGACCTGTGACCATGCTCCTGCGGATCTCACCTATCGCTCACGTTGTGATTTCCACTGCAGCGAGGGCTACGTTCTGGATGGTCCATCCAGCATTGAGTGCACAGCACAGGGACAGTGGTCGAAGCCAGTGCCAAAATGCAAAGGTAAGACTTAGTGAGCTGGAAATAATCAATTAAAGCTTCAAGTAGTTTGAATAGTCTGAAAAAACTTCCTCATTCAAGTGTAGTCAAGGAGTAACAGTTATCCCCAGCGTGTTTATAAGACTTTTCATACGCAGATCTCAACATGGGGATCACTTAGCCTGCTGTACTAAAGAGGAAGCAGCAGTGCAGGGTGACAAGCAACACTCAGGAACTGTGTCCCCAACACACTTGATAACAGGCTTTTGACGTTAAGTGTTCTGACAGGAAGTCTTTATTCCTTACGCTCCAGATGGGAGCCAGTGTCTGTTTCTGCAGTCCACTTGTGGAGTATAATCTGGAGCCACTCTCAGGCTAGCGTGCATGTTTTAGGTGCATGTTTAAGGGTTCTGGCTTCACTGTGCAACATGCTGAAATCCCTGCTTCCTGAGTAACTGCTAGGTCTGAAGGGATGCACTATGGCTCTGTAGGGAACAGCTCCAGGCAGGGCATGTCCTCTTGTCAGCTCAAAGAGTATTCATCTTAACCTACTCCAGGCTAAGCTCTGTGCTGCCTCTTTTGCTTTTCAGCCGTGACCTGTCCTGCCTTAGAAATGCCTGCTCATGGTGCTGTGAACTGCTCCCATCCCTCTGCGGAGCTCACCTGGGGTTCCACCTGCGAGTTCACCTGTGAGGAAGGATTTGTCCTGACAGGACCAGCCACACTGCAGTGTGGGTCTTCTGGGGCCTGGGACAGGCAGCAGCCATCCTGTGCAGGTACCTTTCCTTATCCCTGCTCCCCTGAGCGCTTGGGGCTGTCAGCCTTGGCACGTGGAATTCCTGAGACATCTGTGCTGACTGCTGTTGTGATCTGTGTGTTGCAGCTGTGAGGTGTGAGGCTGTAAGCTGGCCAGAAGAAGGCTTTGTGACCTGTGACCATGCTCCTGCGGATCTCACCTATCGCTCACGTTGTGATTTCCACTGCAGCGAGGGCTACGTTCTGGATGGTCCATCCAGCATTGAGTGCACAGCACAGGGACAGTGGTCGGAGCCAGTGCCAAAATGCAAAGGTAAGACTTACTGGGTTGAAAAATACAGTTTTCTTGTCACTGGACAGCACACTGAAAGCTGTATTCCTGTAGGGTCCTGGCTCCAACCTAATTTCTGTGCTGCCTCATGTTCAACTGTGACTTGTCCTGCCTTAGGAATGCCTGCTCATGGCTCTGTGAACTGTTCCCATCCCTAAGTCAAATGAATTTGAAAATAGGGTGTACGTCAGCTAGTGTAAAAAACAGGGCCAAACACAGGAAAGTCCTTAGTAACTCTTAACCATTTCTTTCTGTGTTTCAGTTGTACAGTGTGAACCACTGAGGTCTCCTGAGAAAGGCTCTATGGATTGCTCACATGGTGCTGGGAACTTCACGTACAACACTGCCTGCCGCTTCAGCTGTCTCGAAGGATGGAAGATCAATGGTTCTCATGTTCTTGAGTGCGGTCATTCAGGAAACTGGAGTGCTACTCTGCCCACATGTGAAGGTATTTAACCTGTGACTAGCAACAGAGAGGTGGCGCTGGGTTTCTAGTCAAATGGGGTATGGAAGGGTGGAGGAAGTAACATCAACCAGCGAGCTAGAACTTCTAGGGAATTCCATGAATTATTATAAAACCCAATAAAATCTTTCAGTATGCTTTTTGAACATAGAAGGGGGAAAAATTCCTAAAAGGTCTTGGTGAAAGACATTGATTTCTCCTCCAAAACTAAAAGCCACAACCTGAACAGAATCTAGATCCTTGAATAATTTCATTGATCTCAACAGGATTGCTCAAAGAGGAAGACAGGACAGTGAGAATTAAAATATGAACTGAAACATGAAAAATAAGGAGCATAAATTGTCATGTGAGGTAGTTAGACAGACCCTGGTATAGCCAGTTTGTTGCTTTGCCGTTGCTTTGGCAATGGGTGGAATAATTTTTAGTATGCAGCATTTTGTCTTGTGTACAGGACGTGTCCTGTCTTGGCAAGAGAAAACTTAAGGGTTACAAGCTTCAATTCTGGTTCCTTTTGAAGAGCACAAGGGAAAAGGAAGACTCAGGGAGGGCTTCAGAGACCTCACATACCTTTTGATCTCACTGAGATTTTTTCATCCTTTCAGCATCTGAACTCGTCAGCTATGTCTCCGTGGGCATAGCAGCCACAAGTGCTTCTCTGTTGTCCACGGCATCATTCCTCCTTTGGCTTGCAAGACGTCTCCGAAGGAAAGGTGAGCGATCGGTCTGGGTCCACTGCTTTTATTCACCTTCCTGAAAAAATTTCAATGGAGGAAAAAAACCCACACCTCCAAACCCCAATACCATGCTTCTTGTAAAAGTGAAAATTCCCATACTTAAACAAATTCCAAAATTCTTTTCAAGAAACCTGCATGCATGCCGTGTTTGGCTTTTGGATGACTATTTGAAAATAAAAAATAGGAAAACCCAAATGCTTAGAAAACAAGAATTAGAAGAAAAAGAGCAGCATTCTATTTATCAGTAATTACTGCCAGGGAAAGTGAATGGGAATTTGAGATGGGTCTAATGATAATACAGTATTAACTGCCTCTGAGATTTGTTGCTAGATAATGGCTTTTTATCAGATATTCAGAAATGAGAGGGTTTTTTAGTAGAAGAAAATGTTTGCATTGAGGGCCTTTCATCTTGAAATGCTAATACCTTTTCTTATTCTTTTTGCAGCAAAGAAATTTACTCCTTCCAGGTAAGTTGCGTCTCAAAAAGCAGTATGAAAAACACTGCAATCACTTTGCTAAAATCCATTTGATATAAACCAGTTGTCATTAAAGTACTTTTCATTTCTGTTTTTTATAGTAGCTGCCAGAGCCTAACCACCGAAGGCAGCTTCCAAAGTGCTGGCCAGAATGTCTAACTCCAGGTGTTTCAGGTAAGCATGTGAGATTGTTTGTGTGATTAAAAGGAAGAGAATTTGTGAGTGCAGCTATCGGAGCTGTTAATTGCAATACAATTGCTGAAATAGCAATGTGTGCTTTGGGGTACTTGATAGGCATCTTGGCATTGCATGAAAGTTCCTAACAAGACTGATGGATTTATTGCTTTTGAAATGGTTATCCAGCTCCTTAAGGATGATTGGGCTTAGCATTCTGTCCAGCCGCATATAGCGTTAGGAACACTTTTGTGCATTTTTGCTACCTCCTGCATACAGATTCCTCTGAAATGAGAGCAGATACAAATCTTTGCCAATTTTCCAATTTATAGAGGAATTTTGTTCTCTCTGCAGGAATTGAAGCCATCTTTACTTATGTCTCAGAGACTTCCCGGAGAATGAAACTGCATGCAAATCAGCAGCTGTCCAGATGTTTTTACCTCTTGCTGACAAGATGATTGACCTTGTGTATTGCTCAGAAATTTTGAACTCAAGCTGCCTGGTATTTCCATAGAAGACAAGCAGAGAGTAAAACTCTGGCCTTCTGGCAAAATCCTGTCTATGTTCAGTCATGTAGTTATCATAACTGGGAGCTTGCCATCTCTTGTCCAGATGGTGAGCAAATAGTAAGCTGCTGCCTAAAGAGGAGGCTGGTTTCTCCTCTGGTCTACTCAAAGGTACCTAGGTGAGGTGAAGACATGCATTATTTCACATCACTTACTACACTGCTGGAGATGTCTTCTCTGGAGACATACGGGTTAGACTTCTATACTTCTAGAAATAGAATAATCGTGATGAAAAATATTAATTGAATATCCTTGTAACCATTGATCTGGTTTATTGTTGAAGTCAGTTCATTTTAAGAGGGTGACCCAGTCAATAAATATGCCTGTACTGTTACGGGCAACTATTTGGGTTTTTGCTGCATGTCCCAGAAAGCTTAGGAACTTTAAACCCTTGGTTTTGTTTTTGGGTTTTTTTTTTTTTCCCTCTAATAGCACTAGGGATCATAGTGCTTATACTAGGTACTCTGGTTTCTGAATGCAGCAAGTAGATCTAAAATGATCTCATCCCTGTGGGATTATGCACTGTAATACAGGTGTATACATAAATATTTAATTGTGCAATTTTTACTGTGGATATTTCTGTGCTGTTAACTGTAAACTATTGTAAATTACCTGTTCCTGAGTAGGTCTGTGGCCATTGATCTGGGCCCAAGTAACCTCAAAATAATTCAGAGGTGTTTGTAAGGATTTGCCTGTGTATTATTTACGAATACTATGAAAGCCTGAGATTTGTGTGTGTATTGCAAGTATGATTTATTAAGCTGCTAAGGCTTTGACTAGAAATGAGAGTCTTTCTTAAGTTATGTTTAAGTTATAAATTAAGAATCTCTGACTTAGCATCTGATATGTATTGTCCTATTTGTAACAGTATTTAATAAAGTGTTTGAAATGTAATTGCTCCCTTTTTGGAAACATACCTCACTTAAATGATTTGGGTCATCCCTGTCGATATGTCTTTAGTAGCAGAATGTGAACTGGTTAAACAGCAAGGCTGTCCCTCATTTAGCTTTCCATGTTTCCATAGCAGTCAAGGGAAGAGTAGCCAGCAGATGGCACTGATTGCTTGGGAGCTAGAACAGAGAGATCCGGATCCTAAACCAGCATCCGCAATCCTGAAAGGGAGGAAGTCTCAGTGTTTTTGCCGGTACAGCAAGTGACAGTGAGACAGCAAGAGACAAGTGAGCTTTTCAGAGACATGCCCAGGAGGGAGAGGAGGGCAGAAAGAGAAGGAGGTAGGTGATCTTGGTGAATAGTTAACAGCACAAACCCGTGAGACCACACAGGTCTTTTGCAGCCCTTTGTGCTAGGAAGTTAGTGGAGTGTGGGCGACTGTGGGCTAACATGTGAAAGCACAGCTCTGAGGATTAGTGGTGACTGCTGTCTAGGGACCTCCACTCCCTCCTGCCTTGGGCTGTAGCCGTAGGCTAGTGCTGGCCAAGTACCAGAGACAGCCAGACACTCCTGTTGGACACCCTTCTACAACACCTGCCATAGCCAAGGAAGCCACACTGTAGCTCTCTGTAGCTGCTTCCAGGAGCCAGCCCTTGATGAAGAGCCACGAGATGCGTTCCTGCTCTAGGCGATGCTCAAGAGAAGCCATCAGGTCTGTGGGCAGGGGAGTCAATTAAGGGGTGCTGTGCCACAGTGGACAGGGCACATTGCTGTTTATCCCAAACCGATTAACGAACTGAGAGCGGCTGTCAGCGCTTCCCCTGCCTTGACAAGGTGGGGCCCAACCCTGTGAGCAGATGTAGAGCAGTAATCCTTCAGGTTCCCTGAGGGGACGTAGAGATTAGCCCGAAACGCCCTGCTCTGAATCCCTGCAGGAGCTGTTTTGAGAGCTAAACCTCCACATGAGTCCCCCAGCCTGTCCTTGTTGCTGTCCTCTACGTGCGTGGCCCTGTAGCATCCTCTGGAGAGAGCTGCCCAGGCCAGCATGGCTCCCACCCTGCTGCAGTCAGGGTGGCCCAGCTTCTCCTTTCCTGAGCAGAGCTGGTGCTTCTAGCAGCTTTCCCTGGAATCCTACAAGGGCTTTATTGCCAGAAAAAGGACTATGAAATTATCCCCTCTCTTTCTCCAAGCTTTCGTCCCTTGTGACTTCTAGAGGCAGAGGAGTAAAACCCCATTTGGGTGGGATTAGTCCTCTACCTCTCCCATATACAGAATCATAGAATAGAATCACAGAGTGGTTTGGGTTGGAAGGGACCTTAAGGATCATCCAGTTCCCCCCCTGCCCTGGGCAGGGACACCTCCCACCAGCCCAGGCTGCTCTAAGCCCCGTCCAACCTGGCCTTGAACCCCTCCAGGGATGGGGCATCCACAACCTCCCCTAGGCCAGACAAAGACCTCCTGAAGGGGATCTCCTCCCTAGCAGTGACTTACAGGTTGCATCTATCCTCATAATTAATGTTAGTCCAGGGCACAGGAAAAACTCTAGCCTGTCCAGGTTGCTTGATTCTTGGTCCTCTCCTGGTACTGTTTTTTCCTGCTTCAGGATATGACTTACCAGTTAAGATGGCATGGTGTGTCCAGGCCTTTAGGATCTTCAGGAAGTCATTTTATTTGCAGTGGATGTGTCTCTGTCACAGTGCCTGTGAACACAGCTCTTCTGTTGTCTGCGATCTGTACAGTTCCCATGCTGGCAAGAATGGCCATGGGAATACTTGCTGCCAGGCAGTCATTTAGTAACTCATTGTATTGCTCCTCTATACGGTACAGTGCTGTGCGACCACTGAAGGGCCACAGGGTTTTTGCTGGAGGGACTTTCCTTATTTCCTGTTGTTCCATTTCCCTTAAATTCTTCAGCTCTCCCTGGGCGTGTGGCATTGTTCAGCATGGGATCTGTGTTTGCCTGGCATCTGATTTTGGAGCGGGTGTCTGCTTGTGCCGTGACCTATAGAAGCAGTGAAGGTGACATTAACTGGGAGGCACGCATGTCCTTTCACAGCTCTGCGTGTTTGCTGCTTGGCAAGGGGATGGGTTTTGTGGCGTAACTTAACACATTCCTGATGAACCGAGCTACCCAGGTGGCTTTAGCTTTTTTACATCTGCAGTCCGACAGAAGAGGACTTAGAAACAAAATTTTGCTTCAAGTCTCAAACAGACAGGTAGTGTTTGATTTGGGCTGGGTGTTTCTGTGGCCCTTGGTGATATGGACAGTATGAGACCTACCCAGATTGGGTTTGTGCCTTCAGTTTTCATAAGCAATTAGCCATCAAACAAACAGTCATTTACCAGGGCCTGGCTGAAGTTGCCTTCCAGAGCTCCAGTTTTCAAGGGTTGGACTGGACCCAGCATTTGGCCAGCAGTTCTTCGCTCACAAAGATAAGTCACTGCTACAGGCTCTGGAGTCTGCCCATCTTTGCAGCTCCTTGCGTGCTTTGCTGAGGACTGGCAGCAGGGACTTTGAAGCAGCAGCTCCCGCAGGAGTCGGTGTTGTGATCAAATCACTAACCTGCTCAGCTCCTGCTCTGGGAGCTGTCAGAGGGTATTAGGGCCAGGAGGCCAGACTGCAACGTACTAAAGCCTCTGTGAGTCTGGTTTCTGTCCTGAGTCTTGTTCCCATTTGAATTCCTCTGGTTCTTGCAGGGGGACGGCAACCTCCTCCTGGCTTGAGCATGTAACTAAGGTGTGGTTGGTGAGGGGAATTCAGCCTGTAGATCTAGAGGAGCAAGTGGCCGTGGTGAGCTCCTGGTCAGGGCCAGAAAGGTCCACAGGATCACTATTCCCTGGGAGCCATAACTCATATCAAATGAGAAATACTGCATGGGCTTGCCCATGGACAGACAGGACATCTTCCTCTTGGTAGTGGGCAGCAGAAGCTTGGTGGAGGGCAGAAAAGCAGGCATCAGAGCTCAGCCTGTCAGAGCATTTACACGGCTGTACTATGGAGCTCCCTAGTTTATGGCCTCTCTTATACACACCTTTAGGGAGAAATAAGCAAAATTGCAGGTTAGATTTAACCAGTGGAGCCAAAACCTGCTGGATGGCTGTCACTACTCACCTGGCACTATTAAATCTCACCTAGAAGGGAGGCAGACTTGGCCAACGCAGTTCAGCTGTGGCTCCAGTGGTGAGAAAGAAATCCACAGCCCAGAAAGTGTTTCCACAGCTGATGATGGCCAGTGCTTTTTCCAGCTCAGGAAAGCTGCTGCCAAGAACAGGACAAGCATGCAAAAAGCACAAATACCTCCTCAGCAAGGCAGCAGATGCCCCCGGGCAGCTGCCAGCAGGTTTTTCTACCTGCCTTCCTACTTCAGGGAAGGACGTTCCCTGAAAAGTCCAACGGTTGCTTTGACTTTCAGCCTGGGCCAAGTGGGACCTTCATCATCTTCTCGCCTCGCCAGCTGCCATGAAAGCAGTGATGGCAGGTGTGAAATTGCAGGTGACTTGCTTGCTTCTGGCACTCCAGTGCTGTCATTTTGGGCTTTTGACAGCCTCCGAGTGGGCAGGAAGAGGGAATCACACTGAATCCATGCCTTCTGGAGCAGGCCTTGGGTCATAAAGCGCTTGGGTGGAAGGAAAAGGGTTAAAGGGGAGAGAGGAAACATTTTGTTCAGGGCTTATTCCACAGGATGATTTCTGGGAAAGGAGGGGCTGCAATCAGGCAGGATGTATTCACTTTGGGATCTTGGAAAATCAAGCCCAGCCTGGGCTAAACCAAGAGGAAAATACACCACAGCCCACACTGCACGAAACAGCGACGTCCCTGCTTCACCTTATCCCGTGTCAGCACAAACAATCCAGATAACATAAAAATCAGACATGGTGAAATGCTGGCGTCACATGAACAACCAAGATATCCCACGGGGAAATGATACAGTTTGAGCAGAAAGACAGTGGGGGTAGTCCTAGAAAACCCTTTCCTAAGACAGAGAGAAAGGGCCCTCTCCAGTCCTTGCTGTATTTCCTCCTCCTCCCTTGTCCCAGTTGGCACCAGTGACCCCAGGGTGGTCCCTGAGTGGAGAGCAGGATATGCTCGCTGTGTTACAGGGCTGTTCCCAGACTGGAGTCTGATCTGGATGGCGCTCAAAGGCAGCAGAGGAAAGCTCTGCAGGTGAGTTAGGAACTGCTGGGGCATCGTCAGAGAATGAAGATCTTTGCTACTTCACGGCAAATCACTTTTGACCAACGCAACTCCTTCAAACAACCAGATGTAGCAGAGTTTCACCTACTCGGTCAAAGGCGCTTGTGGAGAAAAAGTCACCTGTGTCAGTAACCTCTTGCAACTAAAGGCAAAGGATTTGGCTGAAGAACTTGACGGTGATGAAGTAGTCATCATGGAGCCGTGCAGGAGGAAGCAGGGAGACAGCCCACATTCTCCACTGCTCTTCCTCTTTTCCTGGAAGAAAGAACAGCTCCATCTCTATTTTGCAAGACCCATCTTGCCTGCCACTTGTGCTCTTCTCCCTGGCTTTTTTTGGTGGGTACATGGCTTGGGATAGAGGTGAGAGACCCTCGCCACGTGCCCTTGAAGGGAGGAATGGCAGTTTGCATTGCGCGGGCAATTGGTAAAGCCACAGTGAATTTTGCACGCACTACTCAGACACGCAGAGTTTGCTCAGGCTGGCGGTTTATTTGCACCGAGGCCAGGCCAGCCATTCACATGAATGCATTTGTCGCTCTGCTCTTTTGAACTGGGGCAGCTGGGTATTACTGCTGAGGTCAGCACAGATTGAGCTGGTTCATTTTCGTTTCCCTGTATTAGCTCTTTCTTCAGGAATATTCAGTGCCCTGTTTAATTTGCCCGGCCTGAGTAGAAGGTTTCTCCAGGGGTCTAAAATCCCAGCTGACGTGCCAGGAGGAGAGCACTGAGGACATTAAAAAATCCATGCCTTTCCTAAGATTGAGTTTAAAATCCGCATTTTAAAAACAAACTGGACATAAAAAGTTTCTTGTAAAGTAACTGTAATTACTTCCAAACAAGCATCTGGCTCATTGAAGGCATGTAAGCGCTGAAAAGAAGTCAGACACAGAACACCCTTTTCTCCAGGCTGCAATTCATTCCGTTTGGCTACATTAAACTCAGAAGCGGCTCCTTTAGGTGCTGACAAAAGCGTTTCAAATGCTGCCAGATGAAGCTAATAACACGCACACACGCCCGCACGCACATGCACAATGGGTCAGTCAATGCTTTTGTTTTGTCACTTTTCCTTCCCATTTCCTTGCACAGACGCAGGGCAGATTTTGGTTCTCAGCCCATTAAATGGTGAATGACCCTTCGCAACAGCCTTCCCTGTCTACTGAGCTAGAGCAAGTCTTTTGGTGACAGAAATTGGTGATAGAGACCCCGTGGACATTTAAAGCACTTTATTCATGCTCCTGCCTGAGCAGGGGAAGTGGGGAAGGTTGCAAACAGCAGACATACTCTTTGCTTTCATGTCGACCTTGAAGTGCAGCTCCAAAAAGTGATTCTGCCTCAGAGAAATGCACTGTGTGCAAGGACGAACCATCTGTCTTGGACTCCCCTGGACTTTGCAATGAGCAAAGGTAACTCTGAAGAGCAGGTTTCTCCCTGAGCTTGCAACTGGGGAGAGAACTTGTCAGAGGATCCTTGGAAATAGGATTTGACGAGCCCTGAGAAGTCACCTACTCCAAACCCCTGGTCCAGGCTGCGAGTGATCCTGCGGGTGGAAACTGGTGCTGTGCACCCTGTGCAAAAAGCAGGGGCTCTCTGAGAGGAACCTGGGTGGCCCCCCGTGCACTGGCACCTCGCGTCTGCAGGGATGCTCCAAGCAACCCCAGGGATTTGGGTGCCCAGGTCCCGGACAGTGGGCTTGATTTGGTGTCTGAATCTCTTTGGCTATTTCAGAAATCCCAAGCCGGGGCTATTAGCTCTTGTAACTCTGGGGTTGTGGCCTGGAAAAATGAGCACTTGGTTTAATTTCCCAGCACTGCTGATGGCTAAGTCTGGGAAATTTATGCCTCTACCTTGTATCTAAAGCAGAGTCACAGAGTCAGTTAGGTTGGAAAAGACCCTTAAGATCATCAAGTCCAACCATAAACCTAACACTAAACCATGTCCCTAAGTGCCACATTTACATGTCTTTTAAAGACCTCAGGGGATGGTGACAGAATGATGCTCAACTCCTAAGAGAAGAGCTTTGGGACCTTCCCAGGAAGAGCAGAGGACCTGTACCAGGAACATGTCCTGTTCTTATTTTCCTGCCCTCTCTGTCTGCTGCTGGATATGAGGCCAAACAGGCCTTTGCTCTGATCTGGGACAGCCGTCCTTCTGTTCCCATGTCTGGAGCGGGAAAACTAAGCCTTTGGGGTGTTTGGATGCTGTGGGAACAGGTGCAATAGGGGACCTAAAGAACAACAGATCAGAAAACATATGGGACCGCCCCAGCTCTTAATTAACCTAATTGCTGTAGCTCCCACGAAGGTCTGCATGTTTGCCTAGCGCGTCGTTTCCGGTGCAGGCACGCACCGGTCCCTGTGATAGAGTGCAGACACAGTAATGCTGTAACCAGCCCTATCCTTCCCACAGGGGGCCCAGCAGGCCAGACCACCTCCATAAAACCCAGCTGGTGAGCCCGGGGTGCAGGTCCTCCAGCATGGATGTGGAGCCCAGCCCCCCGAAGGGGTGCTCGAAGCTTCTCTGGAGAGAGAATATGGGGTGAGGAATGGGTTTTGAAAGCTAACAAGGGTTGTTACAGCCCAGAGGTTTGACTTGTCTGCCCGTCCTCCATCAGACGATAAGTGTATTGAGCCAGCTCACCTGCGTGTGCGATGGCACAGTAAAACCACTAGATATTTATAGAAAGAAATTGCGTCCTGGCTGGTGAAAAGAGAACACTCTAAATGCTCTTCGGTTAAAGAGCACAACTGGGCTGTAGTCCTTTCTTTAGGACTTCAGACCAAGAGAAAGGGTGGTCAGGAATTTTTACTAACCTCTTTTTGTGCTCGGGCAACAGCAAGTTTTTTTCACTTCAGAGTCGCTCTTCCTCACTGAAAGTATTTGGAGAACAAAGTCACTCCCAGTTTAGTTAAACATTTGTCTTTCCATGGCACTGAATTGTAAATAAAGCTGGGGTCCTAAAAATACTACAGATACCTCAAAGTTCCCTGAGGTCCGAAGACGTCCTCTTAACGACAATCCTTGTGTTGTGTTGCAACTTGAAATTTGACATCGGTTGTCCAGATGCCTGGTATAGAGCAGCCCAGCCTGCTCTTTTTAAGGGAGCAGCTATTCCCACGTACGTGTTTCACTCCGGCAGAGCCCGGATCCTCTCTGAAGCTCAGGGGCTGGAGGCTTGAAGCACGGCAGAAGGAGCTGCCTTGAGAGGTGCAGAGATGCTATCGAGCGAGGAGGGAGTGCGCAGTATCTGATGCGGGCACATCTTGTCTGGCCAGCCAAGCCAAATGTTTATCACCTTTGGATTCACCGTGCTGCCCAAAAAGCGAAACAGACGCGTAGTAGTGTTGGCAATCTCTGTAGGAACCTCCTGTCTGCCAGATTCTCTCTCCCTGCCCTCCCAGCAGGTGCCAGCTGGGTTTTTGCTTTCTTTCATCCTATGATCATGTTTCATCAAAGCAAGCACAGTCAGGGGATGCAAAGCCCACAGGCTTACTAAAATTAGGCCTGATCTTTGGTCCTGTTTGTAAGTCGTTTCTAGGCGTGGTGACGTCTGACATACAAACTGGCTAAAATCAGGGTTTGCGAGTCCTAAGTGCGGCTATGTTTGTATTATTGTTTGCAAAGTCCTTTGGAGCAGCTGTGTGCCTGTTAGAACGAAACCACAGCACCCGGGCTCGGATCAAAGAGCCCCCCGTGAAATAGATTTCACCATAGACAAGCAGCCTACGCTACCAAACTGGCTGGCAATGGAGGATCACGGGAGAAGCACCGCGGCTGGGATTTTGACACCATCAAACCGTGTTCTGCAGCCGTGACTCCGTGCTGGAGTCACAGGGGTTCACTGTGGAGATCTCTGGGTCTGCTGCAAAAACAAGGAATGAACAAGATGTTAAGCCTCAATTAAGTTAATGGGGCTTAAACAAACCTTTCTAGTTGAATGTAGTGGTTCGTGTTTTAGTGCATCTGAATCTTGCTACAGCTTCCCTTCCCCCTTCTTCCCATCAGAGCTACTTCAATAACAGTGGTTAATAAGGAGGAATGATGAAGAGCAGTTCAAACCCCAAAGCGTGACCAGAATAGGTGTTTGGAATGGCTGTACAAAATACCTTCAAAGAAGTGATGAATAAGCAGCAGAAGCGAGGAGGGAGAGTGAAAAGTGTGGTTTGTGCCTGCTTTGTAAACTTAGCTCATGCGGGTTTTTGAATGAAGAGGAAGTGTCAATGTCAGGTCTCTGGTCTGGCTGATTGCCCAACATGCCGTGGAAATCTGTGCTGTTCTCATACCCGGGCTAGAAGAGCATTTGTTCGGTGCTGGACTTGAAATAACAAATCATCCCAACTCTGGTCTGCTCTTTGGGCAACAAATTTGGTCTAGTTCAGGTCCTCATGAAGACCTGGATGGCCAGCAGTGCTCTGCCGGGCCTGTGCTCTATCTGTCTGCTGCGAGATGGGCTTCAAAATAGTGTGAACCAAGGTGAAGCTGATTTCATTTTGCGGCAGCCTGGGTGCACCACGATACACCTCTGGTACAGAGCTCTCTGTTTTCCTTTTCCCTGCTACATGGTGTCCCCACTGAGAAGAAAGGGGGTGTATGAGGTGTGCGACATGTCCCAGAATGGAGATGGAGCTCTGGTCTAGGGTATCTCTCTGGGAACTGAAAGGATGCAAGTCCAAAATAAATAAAAGGAGCTGATTCTTCATTCTTCATTCACCCGTCCTGGAGGTTGCCCTCCCAGCAGCTCCCTCTCTGCCCCAGGGAGACCCAAGGGAAATCCTGCCTTGGGGTAAGGGCCAGTTTCTGAAATGGGCTGCTCCCAGTCTTTTAGGAGCTTTATAGGCCAAACCCAACATCCCAAACTTCACCTGAAAACAAATCAGCAATCAGGCCTAATGAACACACTCCCAGGAAGCTTTGCAAGTCGCTCTTATTGCCGCTCTGGCTATAAAGGTCTACAGCTTCTCATCTGATGAACAGACAACAGCATTTTTTTTCCTCCTAACAAGGTTTCCTTAGAAATGGATCCACTGCTGAATCCTGAGTCTGCCTGGCATATTCCGGGGGACATCTGGCGTAAATTCTTCATTATTAGATTACATTAGTTGCAGCAATAATCATTCACATGGGATTATTACATCCAAGCTTGTCTCACTGCCTTTATCCTTTCACACATTGTCTTTCCTGGTTCCCCTTCAAAGGGCTGTTGTGAGTCTGTGTCGGAGCAAGAAATTAACTCGTTAGTAATTTATGCATCATTTCCTCCAGGCACATGTATTTAGGGCAAGATCAATAAAATATAATAAGGAAGCGGGTGTGTATTGTCACTGTGGGGCTGAAATAATTCCTTTGGTATCACTGTAAATCCTTCCCTCACATATGAAAACTTGCAGTCCTGTCCATCATTAGCTTATTTTACTGGGCTGTATCAACAGGACATTGATTCGGCTCCTTTGTGTGCTTGCAGAGTTCACATCCTGCCGCTTCTGCTCGCGGCTGTGCAATGCTCTGAGCGGAGGTTTGAGATTTTGAAAGAGCAGCATTTCACAGCCTTTCTTCTGGCTCCTGGCGTGTGATTAAAGCCGTGCCACCTAACGCCGCAGATTTGTTTCTGGAGCGGCTCTGTGCTCTGGCATCTGCTGCGATGTGTTGGGTCTGAGAAAGGGAAAGGGGGCCCAGCAGGGATCCAAGCATCACAGAAAGCTTGCTCTCTTTGGGAACTGGGGAGGCAAACCTGAGCGGATCTGAAAGGTCAGTGGCAGGTCCGAAAGGATCTGGAGTCCCTGACTAGTGGGGAGCAGCCCTTCCTNAAAAAAAAAAGAAAAAGGAGGAGTTTGGATCTGTCGTACCCATGGCAGTGTGGCAGTGTAAGGATGACAGAGGGGCAATGCTTGTGGGGAGAAGAAACAGCAGACAGAGCATGCTGGCTTTCTATGGCTCCTAAAAAGGGTCAGAGCTGATGCCACAGGTTATCTTGTATTTCGATGTCTATTTTCTCACCTCCTGGCTCCATTCCAGACTACCCTCCAGAGTTTCAACTCCATAAGAACTTGAAATTCTGGGGAATTTGTCCCAATTTCAGATTAAGAATTTCCTGAAAGGGCAAGCGAAGTCAAACCATCAATTCAGCCCCCTTGCTAGCTCTGCCTGCCTGGATTCCCTGTGGCTGTTTCTCCTGCAGGAGATGTCCCAGAGGTCGGCACTACCGTGGAAGGAGCTGTGTGGCCCACCTTGGCTTTAGCAACGCTCTGTGTGCTGACCTAAGGGGATTACAGCAATGCTCAGGCTTCAATTTCTGAAAGTCTCTGGAAGGAGAAGTCTTGAGATCACTCTGCACTCTGGGACCTCTATGTTTTCTTGCTGTAAACGTGGAGAAATCTAGGAGAGGGAGGTGGTTAAAACCCCCTGGCAGGTCTGACTCATGTCCCAGAGGAATGTTCTTGGTGGGGTTGTGCTGTGCCGGGCAGCACACAGTGTACGGGATGAGGCAGCGAAGTCGGAGCAATCCTGCCCTCCCCAACCCCGGCGATGTTGACACAGCCTGAAGGGGAGCGCAGAGGAGATGAGATCCCGAGATTATCAGTGCAGGCTGGGGAGGGAGGAATGTTGTTTGCTTGTAGCTCCTCCACCAGGACTGGCAAAATCCAAATACGAGGGGAAGATGCAGGGGGACGCCCGCGCAAGGTTTGAGAGTGTAACAGAGATAAGCAGGCTCAGGGACAAAGCCAGGAGCTCTAACTTCAGCACAAGAAAAACTGGTTGCAGCACAGGCTGGTTGCCTTCTGAAAGCCTTCTGGAGGCAAGGGTCTGTCCAGGTCACCTGCAAGCAGCTAGTGACGCTGCCCAGGAATGCGTACAGGACATTGCTCCCTTGTCACCTGCCCCGGCGGTCCTCAGACAGCTTGGGTGAGTCAATGGACAGCTATGCCTGGTACCCCTGGGAGTCCGGTGGTGATGTGGCAAGCACTACCATCTTCTGGATGGCAGATAGAGCGGGTAGGCTTGCAGATGAGAGAAAAAAGACCAACTGGCAAAGAGAAGGAGGAAAGCAGAACAGACAGATGCTCAGACAGGATGGCAGTTGTTTGCTTGTTTTTTATTCCTTTAGGAAATAGCTTCCAGGAGACATTTTCTCAGCAGAGTCACTTCAGACCGATTCCTTTGTGTTGCAGGGCTTTTCCCAGGCTGCCCGTGCAGCCATCCCTCCCCCTGGCGTTGCAACATCTCCTGCTTTCCAAAGAGACAGGAGCCCAAAGAGCAAACACCGGAAACCTGGTCAAGGTCTGGGAGGTAAATTTGTAACTTAGGACAGATCGTGAGGATGCTGCTTTGTAATACGTAAACACTCCTTTCTTTCTCCAACAGCCCAGCGCAGCTGAGAGAGCGGATCCCAAACCTCCCTTCATGGTTGAGTCTACTGAAGAGACAGGACGCGGGTTGGAAATGCAGCCGGGCACGCAGGCTCCTTATTCCCTGGAGACAGGCTCCTTCCCTCACTTCTGTAAGTCCTTACCTTGACCCCACGTGAATTGGCTGCGCTGAGCAGCGACCCGGGCCGCTGTGCAGAGGGGTGGTGGGACACCACCATGGCCATTGCCAAGAGCCATGGGGTTTGCCCAGCCTCCTGGGCACGCTGCTCTTGTAGGAATGGGCGCACACTTGAACAGAGCCTTTATGGGAGTTTAATTCAGGCACCGGTTTTGGAAAGAAACCCTTGTAGCACTGTGCTGCACTCTCCGTTGCAGGAGGGAAGGCTCAGTTTAGGCACTGGGAAAAGCTGTTTAACAAGTGGTGGAGATGTGATGGGACAGATGGGCTGGGGAAGGAGGTGGCAGCTCTGTCCCTGAAGGTGTCTGGTCGGATTTGGGGCAGGAAGATGTGTGAGATGAGCTTGCCATATCTCTTCCAGACCTGTTTTCTGTGAGTCTGTGCTTTCCTCCTGTAACAGATGGAAAGAAATATGTTCCGGGTGTGGAAGGGGATACTGTACTTACAAGTGAGGGCTGCAGTGGCTTAGAGGAGTTCTGGGAATCAGCTCATAAAGGTTAATAAAGGCCAGGTGGAAGTTACATGCGAAGCTTGTCAAGAATTTTCCATGACAGTAATACTTTTAACAAAGTGATGTTTCTCCAAAACTGAAGCTCTCTCTCCCTGGATAAATACTGATTTTGTAAAATATATTATATATGTGTGTGTGTATGTACAGAGTGAAAGAGAGAGAATTCCACTGGGAATACGCTGTAATGGTCTAACTAATTCAGATCCCTTTGAAGCTGGTTTGTGTTTTGACCCGACCCAATGTGTTTCACTACCTCTGCCATATATGAGCTCTTTGCAATATATGTATAACAATATTCTGACCAAAAGGAACATATTTACTTGCTTTTATATATTTCCAAGTCACCTAACAGTTAAAACAGCAGCTTCTCTTCCTGCTTTATTAGTAAATATGTCACATATCCATGTAATTATCAAGTTTCATTAGCATGAGCAGATATACTAATTTTCTGATTGCCGTGTATCAGGTAAACCAGTGGCACAATGCTGGAATTGAGCCGGTAAGATGCAAAGTAACCTTTGCACCAGGGGCCAAACCCTCGGAATTGAAACCCAGCCGTCTTTGGCAGATCAGAGGGCTGGAGGGGCTGCAGAGAGGGCAGGGATTGCTCCCAAAAGGCCAGGAGATGTTAACTGAGCGCAAACAGACAGGCAGCACGCTGAGGTGACAAGGTAGCAGGCAGTAGATAGGCATTTGCTGGCTCTGGCTTGGGTTTGGGCTTGCAGTGAAGTTGCTTTCCCCTTTTCCCTGCCTCCCTTCCTCCACTGCACAGACCGTGGCTGTCCTTGATGTGTGTGGGGGGGACAGCAGGGCCCGTTATCACCTACCATTGCTAATGTCTGCCCCAAAGACATACTTGCTGGTGTCCAGGACTCACTGAGCTGGTGACAAGGGGCTGGCAAATCCCTCCAGTGGTCTGGGCTCAGACGACCTGTGAGGCAAACAGAGAGCCTGTGGGTTAAATCTTTCCCCTGAGCCAGGCTGTGGGGAAGGAGACTTTGGCAAAAGGCAGGACTGAGCACTAGGACTCTAAAGTGCTCCCAGGGTGAAGGAAGTTTGGGTCAAATTCCATCAGTTTTGGAAGATTCCCTAGCTGTTTACTGAGGTGATTCACTTTATACATGAGAAACTGCCAGCAAATGCCTGGATGCTGACAGCTCCGTTTCCTACAGAAACCTGGACAAATAGCTGTGCGTGTAAGTGAAGGACAGAGAGAAAATGATGTTCAAGTCTTAGAGATCTAAAAAGCTGATCTGGGTCATGAGAGCCAGAAAAGCATCCATCCCACCAGCCTGCTCTCATCCCTCACGATGAAGGAAGGCTACACAAGAGCTCTGCTTGGTGCCTCCACCTCAGTCACAGTTTCAGGCTTAGTCCCCAGACTCGGCTGTCGGGAAGTGATCCACATGGGATTTGTCACCAGCTGCAGCCAACAGAGCCCAGAGTTGAAGTCTAGCGTGTGCTGCCAAAACCAGCTTGCAGGTACCCACAGGTTAGCCCCTTCCGCTCTCCATCTGTCAATAAAGCGAGCGTCCTTCCCATCCTGACTTTTCCCAGCTGACCTTTTAAGCACCGTTGCAGGTTCTGCCCGCTCTTCCCTTTGACAGCTGCGAAGATTCATTCCGAACTTTGCAGAGGCAATTTTACGGGAGGGATCAGCAGCAACCTTTCATGGGTGCGGGGCTAGCCTGCCTTTCTCTTCCTCAAAGACAAGCTCATGCATGTCTGAAAACGTTCGTAAGGAGCTGGGAGACCCTGCTTTACAATGGATGTGATGGTTCCCGTCGGACAGGGAGCTTGGAGCCGACTTTTGCACGAGAAAAATTGCTATGTTGAAGTCAGGGAGCTGGGAAATCACAGGTGACTGAAACAACACGAGCAAATCCTCCTGCAACTTTCATGTACCTCCAGTGACTTTCTAGGGAGAAGACTCCTATTGCTGGACCTCCTCCTTGTAGCACAAAGTACAAAGAGAGTAAAAGCCCTTTAATCATGTGGAATAACCACTAAAATTGGCTAAAACTGCAAAAAGTCCAGCACCCATCACGTATAGCAGAAGAGGCCCTGTGGGGAGCGCAGCTGCAGCTGGCATGAGCTGCAGGTGATGTTCAGTATTGTTTCAGGCAGCGATATTGTTCCAACACCCGCAGCTCCCTAATTACACGGGGGATGGAATGGGACACCATTTTCCGTGGCTCTGCCCTGTGAAGTGTAGCAGGTACAAGAACAAGATGGATGGATAAGCGACCGGCTTGCTACCCTGAGCCAGTATTCTGCCAACTTGCCAACTCTTGATGAAGTGCTGTCCTTCAGGTGAACTTTGCTCATTATAATGTCATTATAATACCAAAGCACACCTCCATCCCGAAGGCTACCCGCCTCCAAGGTGCGACCACTCCTCCTTGAGTTGGCGCACCGAATTTTTCATAAGCTATACCCTTAAAGGCGAAGCGAGAGAATTTTGCACCAAAGGTATTTATGACTGATGTCACTCAAACTCCACCTTGATAACAAAAAATAATATAAAATAGCCTGAGAAAGGGGGGGATTCTAGGGAAGACACCATCGGGAACAAGTCGAGGAGAACTCCATCACTGACTGCCTCTGACTTCTGGGACCAGTCGATGGGCTGAGCCTTTCTTCCCCCCCATAGGGATGCCTGTGGGTAAGACTTAGACTGAACTTAGAAAACTTCTCTGGAGAATCTCTTTTCCACCTTTGTAGTCAGGCCATATCGATTAGAACTTTGCTGCGCGTTTTGTGTAACTTGCTTTGCTTTCAGCTGCACGTGCTTTGCAAACAGCGTAGTTCTCACCGACAAACCCAAAGAACCCGTATGGCTGTTGTTCAAATAAACTGCACTGCTTCGGTAGCTGGTCGTCTTGAGTTTTCACTGGACGCGGCCACAGAGGGTGGCTGTGCGAATTCAGGAGCGCGGCTGGACTGACAGTGCGGTCCGCTATCAGTGAATCCAAATTGTGAGAGTTTAACCGGGGGTAAACACGACTGGACTGGTAAATTGGGCATCACTCAGAATTCGAACTCAGCCACACCGAGCCTCCCACTTTAGTGAGGAGCGTTAGAACGCAAGGGGGTTTATTTTCTGCCAAAACCACTTCGCCCCTTCCACGCAACAGATCAGCTGATGAGAAAGAGGTTTCCTCTAGGCTAGACTTAGTGTTGTAGCAGGCATTTTTGCAGAGATAGCAGTAGAGGAAAGGGTGGGTGGTCACTGCAGGTGTTTTGAGTCTCCCATTGATCTACTTCAGATGAAAACCCCAGGTGGGCTTCCAAGGCTTTTTTTTACCCAGAGGATGAGGCTAGAGGGTGGTTTGGAGTCAGAGGTTACTTTTCTTGGTGTTCTGCTTGGTTTTACTTCTTGCTCCTGTTGCAGTAGCTTGCTTTCACCTTGGCCTGCTGCTTCTGAGCTTTCTCCAGAAATGTTGTTGGATCCCGAATGAGACGTTTTGGGGCCAGGTCTTGGATGGCCTGTTACCTGTGAGGGATGCCGGAGGTGGCGGCTGCCGTGTGGGGAGGCCAGGCTGCCTCCACACCCAAGTGGCAGAAGTCCTACACTGTCTGGAGTTTCACAAGGGCTTTATCTCTACTTTTTAGCACAATTTATATTACTTTGGTTACATATATCTGTCTATTCCTAGAGTAAAACCTCTGTTTTCAGTGCTTTGACTGAGGAAGGGAAGCATTACATTGCAAACCTAGTCAGAGAAGCTGCGTTCAGAGACGGAGAGAGACTTGGGGGTGGATTCTCCGCTTGTTGGCACCAATCCTGCTGGGCTGGAGGGCACAAAGTCGAAGTGCACAAGGAATCTGGGTCTCCTGAAAACAAACAAGATGTGAATTTGCAGTCCCTCAGCACCCCGGGGAGTATGTGGTGTGTCTGCCGCAAACCCAGAGCGGATGCAATCGGCTGGGGAGTTTGGATATTTTTGAGGTGCAGCCTCATTCCTTCCCCTGGGGTCTGTCTCCTGGGGATCCCCAGCTGAAAGGGAGGCATCAGAGCAAAGATGCCTCAGGCTGGGTTCTGGGGGCAACGCTTGCTGGTCCTTGGCATAGGAGCCAGCAAGGTTACAGGAGGATACAGCCGTGTTTTGGGAGGAAGGCTGCCTGGCCCCTGGGGCAGCGAAGGGGTTAAAGCCCAGCCGTTCTGCCCAATCAGTCTGGCTTGCCTCTAATAACCAATTAACGGAGTGTAATTGTGCAAATCCATATGTGGCAGTAATTACCAGGCAGATTAATGGATTCCTTCCTTTCTGAGCGGACCCCACCACGGCTTGCCAGCGTCCCCCCGCCACCCGAAAGGACTCGGTGAGGGGGGCAAAGCAGGAGCCGCTCTTCCCTAGACACTCTGTGAAGCATCCGAGTGGACTTGGAGGCCCCATGGGGACTGCCCAGTGCTTGTTTAAATAACCCTTTTCATCTCCCTGCGTTTCCTTATATACAGCTCGCTGCTCCCTGGCTTGGACCCGGCCTTCCAAGGACAGTTCGTGCCCAGCCTGCCAGGGCCTGGGATACCGTGTCCCTGCCCTCTCCATTGTCCATTCATTCCCTGTTCCCCTTTTCCCTGTTTAGCCCTAATTGCTGCAGAATATCGTGTTTGTTTGCCCTCTTCTTTTGTAGCTTTGTTATTTTAGTTGCAATGGGTAATCCAGCAAACTGTTAAAGGCATACACGAGGCGAGGAGGGGACAGCAGGGCGCTTGGGGCAGGTTTTCAAGCCAGGCAACGGGGTTGCATTTGGGGGAGGGTGGCTTGCAGGCAGGCTGGGCCCACCACGTCCTTTGGGATGAGTTTTCCTAGGGATATACAGCCAGAGAAGCAAAGTGTGAGCCCGGAGCAGGTGAATTAGCCCCCCCTCTAAGTGCTCTGGGTGGGAAAATGGGGCACTTAGCCCTGCTGAGGGAGAAGGGGGTGCATTTGGGGACCTGTCCCCTGGCAGACCACCACCTGGGCAGCACAGGCTCCTCCACGGTTACACATTGGGCACTTGAGATGCAAAACTGCCCGTCCCACTCGGCAGCCCTGGCCAGCCTTGTCTCCGCATTGCACACGTGGGTCTGAGCCCTGCTGACCCGTGGTGCGGAGGGAGCTCAGCCCTGTTTCTGTGCCGGGCGGTGATCCCTGCCCCTGACAGATAGCTTGTGCAGAGAGTCAGCCCGTAGGAGGGCTCATGTGCTGGTCAGGGAGCCATCCATCTCTGGCTGCCCTCACAGGGCTGCAGGTGTCCCAGGGAAAGCTGTTCCCAAGTGCCTTTTCTTACCCACCCCTTCCAACCTGTAGGCTGGGACTCAGACTTGGACTAGGCCAGAGCTACGTGGGCTGGGTGAGAGCATCCCGTGGGTATAAAAAGCAGCAAGGTGGAGCGAGGCCAAAGGTCCATCTTGCAAATGGTGGATGGTAGGAGCAGATATCTCCCAATAGCCTCTGCCCTGAACTGCTTGGTATCCTCCATCAGTGATAACCATGTGGTTCCAGGACTGGCTGCCCCCAAAATCTGTAGTGATGTCTGCACAGGCATCCCTGGCTGGCCCTCACCTGGCTGTCCTCTGGCAGCCCATTCACCGCCACATCAAAGGTGATGGATGGAAATGACCATTTTCTTGTTGCTGACTCGTTACAAAGGCCAGGAATGTGGCTGCTCCGAGGGAATGGCTGTGCAAGGTACTTGGCAGAGACCTGAGCAAGGGTCCTCTCCAAGGAGGGTTACAGAAAACGGGGGAGGTTTTGGAAGCCTCTTGCCTGGAGGTGATGGGGCTGCACAGAAAGGTGCGTCTTCCTAGCGGACCAGGAGAGGTGGAGAGCCCTGATGGAGATGCTGCTTTTAGCTCTGCTTGCTGGGGGTCCTGGGAGCCAGCCTGCCCCAACAGCTCAGTTTCCATCCAGAAAGAGGCACTGGAGCAGCTCTTGGGTATTGCAAATGGGATGGTTTTATTTGTCAGAGAGCTGTGTCTATTGCTGTCAGCTGAGGCTCTTGACTGTTTTAGTTCTTCCGTTTCACCTGACCAAGGGTTCATCAATACTCATCTTCCCTTGCCGCTGTGTCATTCTAGGTTAGAGGTTGTGTGCGCCAAAGCATGGCATGTGAACGTGTCTCCTGGGCCTGCTGTGCTTGCGGGAGCTCGAAGAAGCCTGTGTCTTAGGGGAGCAGCCTTTCTGGAAAGTTTGCCACCTGGCACAGGTGCCCAGGGGGATACAGAGAAGTCCTTGGGGCACTGAGGGATGCGTCTTGCACAATTTCTGGGATGCTTGAAGCGTTGTGTCTTTGCTGTCCTGGATTTTAAGCTGCAGGATTTAGTGGATAGGTAGGATTTGAAAGCCTCATTAATGAAATGAGCCAGGGGAGACTGATTCGTGTGGGTATGGCTTGGCTCTTAAATGTCCAGAGTTTCCTGTGGGAGCAACCAACTGTGCTTGGGAACTATCTGATGGAAAGTAGCAGGGACTGTGTCTACAACCAGCGGGACAGACCCTGGGACCATGCCCTGGGGCTGGTGAATTTACTGGTATACATTAGCTTTTGGGGCTGTGCTGCTGATCTGGAAAGCTTAAGACCTGAAAAGGGACTGGGCTCCAGATTTTGTAACTGGGATATGTCTGGCTATCAGAGGAGACAGCTTTGTGTTGGAGAAGCTGCTCTGGGATCGTCAGGGCTTGCTTTAATAAGCTGACTTAAATCAGCGCACATCAGTGCAGTGCCAGGACTTGAGCACACGTTGCTGTGCCCACATCATCCCAGGTCCTTTCTCTGCTTCTGCTGTGCAGAGGCTGCTCCTTCTGCTCAGAGTCTTGAAAGGCCAGGGCTAAAACATGTGGCTGTGGGCAGGTGTTCACTTCTTTCTCTCTCTTTCTACGGGGAAGAGGTTGGGGGGCAGACAGAAGATATTTGACAGTGCCAGAAAATGTCATTCCACATCCCTGAAAATTCTTCGCGTGCTTGCTCCTCGCTGCTGTGCTGTCTTGGCTCTGTGTGGTGTGGTCTCTGCTTGTCTTGATCCAGGGCTGTTCCTTGCTTTGGGGCACAGGGAATTTTGTCATGCTCCCATGGCTTTAAATACCAGTGGATTTTTCCATCTGGTGCAGGGGAGCATGTGGCTTTTGAGAAGAGAGTATGTTTGAAAGGCAACAGAGGGTACTGATGAGGAAAGGGATGCTGGTTCCTTACCTGCCCCTCAGCTGCACAGGGAGGCGAAGCATTTTAAACAGTTTCTGCAGGGAAACATTGAGAGTAACCGATCTCACGGGAGAACATTTTGGCTGAGTTTCATGTTGAGTTTGTCTCCCTTCAGCTGCAACTGGGAGGTGAATCCAGGGGAAGGAGAGCTGCTAGAGCAGATGAGAGATGCGTGTATCTGTCTGGGCAAGGCAAAGAGGTGGCTCAGTCCCCTGAATGTCGAACAGACCAGGCTGGCAGAGTCTTGAACTGACGTTGATTGGATCTATAAAGAGGTGATCACAAAATGAACCTGTTGGTTTTCTGTAAAGTGGAAGCCTGTGCGACTTAGGGGACTATGAAGAGTGGAATTGTCTGAACTACCAGTGGAGGCAAAGCTGAGGTCTTCCTATCACCCTTCTCCCATCTCTTTTTACTGCTGATTAATGAAGGGTATCTTTGGGCTTCGGCTCATCTTAAATGCATTTTGTGCCTCATGTGCTTGGGCAGCAAGACTTGGTTGTGCTTCATTTCTTCCAGTTGCCATGGCTAGGCTGTGTCTCTGGATCCAGTATTTATGGAGAGGTTGCATAGGCATGTCTGCAGCATAGCATCAAGCAGGGTGTGTCTCTGGGCAAAAATGAGGTTTGGTTTATACTTTTGGGGGAAGTAGGGGGTGTTGTGCTTCTTGTTTTCTATTTTTTTCCCCTCCTGACTCAGAGGCATTATAGGTGTGAGCTGGGGGCTTGCAATGTCCATGGCTGCTGCCCAGGATCAGACTCTGTGGAGCAATGGACACTTGGTCCAAGACTTGCTTAAAGCTCAGTGGAGCTCAGGAGAGCCATGGCAGGAAGATAATGCCATTGCAGAAAGAGATGAGATCTTTCTGCCTTAGAGAAGACAGCAAATCCCTGAGAAACCTGTCCCTCCCTCATTCATGCAGACATGCTTTTATTTTAGTGCTATTTTATTTCCTTCTCTGCTCTCAGGGGATACAAAGGACAGGCTGAAATCTAGTGGAAAAAGGTTAATTGAGCCAACGACATCTGAAAAAGTGAAGCGGGGTGGGATCCAGGTGAGCTGCCTGGATCCTGAGGAGCTGCAAGCATCCTATGAAAGGGACAGTGGCCCCACCATCGCATCGTGGCTTATAGAAAATAATTTGTCAACTGGATCAAGGACTAAACTGGGAAGACAGCGGGCTGAGAAGCGCTGACTGAAGCTGTGCCTTGGTGATATGGTGGATGTGGCTTTTGGGGCCCTCGGTCCAGATCAAAAGCTCTCTGGCCATGTGATGCAAAGCGCTAATCTGGGGTAAATGCCTTCTCATTCTTCAGGACTTTTTAAATGATAGTAATGGGCCAACTTGATAAGGCAGGCTTTGTCCGACACGTTGGCTGACAGAGAGCAGATTGTATTGTAGACATAAAAGTGCAGGAGAGACAGGAGGGATTCAGCGGACTCGGGAGCCCTTGCTATGGCATTGAGGTGACAATGTGCGGTCAGGTCCTTGCACCTGATCCAGGCAGTGCTGAGTGGAGAAACCCAGTGTGAGCAAGCTTGAAGCTGTGGCCTCGGTGGCTTGGAGAAAGCATGGGTTAGAAATCCAAAGGTACGTGCAGATCTCTCCTCTGCCATGGCATTATGCGGAGGAGCCTGGGATGAGGCTATCTATCTTATGATAGATATCAACTTTCTGGGCTTTTTGGGGCCTGGCTGCTGTGGCTGGGACCTTGGGAACCAAGCTGTCGCTGGTGATGGCTACAGAGTCTTTGTGAAGGGTGCTAGCCCCTGATGTGAAGCTGTTCCTCTTGGATGACTACGAGCCTTCCTGCCCTGAGAAAGTTGCTACTCAGAGCAGAAATAACCCCTGTTACCTTGAACTCCAAGGTACCCACGTTTGCCTGTCTGGTATAAATAGACCATCTGAGGCAGCCAGATGTGATGGAGATTGACAGGTTGTCTCTGGAGTGTTGCACTTGCTGAAGCAGGAGGAAATGTAAAAGCATGAACATGGGGATGTAGAGAGTGAAAGCACCAAGCAAAGCCCCCAGCTCCACAGGAGGCTGTGGCATCTGCCGCGGGGGATGCAGAGGGCACCCCTTTGTGGGCTTGTGCAGGGAAGTGCTGTGACAAGACCTTCCCCACCCCGTGCTGAGCTTTGGTGGCCATTGACAAATGCAAGGTCCAGCAGACACCTTGTGTGGCTGGGCTGTCCCCCGGCAGCTTTGTGCCACCCAGCTCAGGCTCTTGACAAGGAGGGGAACACAGTCTACTCACAAACATCCAGGCTTGCTAACAAAAGAGAATGAAGAATAGAGCAGGATCCAGGAAGGAAAAAAAAAAAAAAAGACTTTTTGAAAGTTTTCTAGGAGTTCTGCGGAGATAGGTGGGGTGACCGAGTTTCACTTAGGTAGGTCGTTTCTGGATAGTCAGAGAAACCCTGAAATCTGTAGGGTTTTTGTTACTGAGGGTGGCTTGTGGTTTGTTGTGGATTTTTTTTTTTAGAGTCTTTGTCCCTACAAACAATAATGCAGGGTTAACCTGGTCAAGGAACCCACCTTCTGTTGAAATACTTCCTCTGAGAAACGGTGGTTGTGGGAAAATGGCAACATTGCAGGCGGTTGCATGGGCTGTGTCTTCCAAGGTTTCTCTGAGACCTTTTTTTTTTCAGGTGATGAGGAAATCCTGGTCTTCAAGGTGTAATTTCCTTTGGAGGAAGGCAACCTCGCTGTTTGCAGGCATTTTGCAGAAATTGCAGCTTCACATTGTGTATACAGCAGAGTTAAAGAAGGGCTTGCATTTAAGTGACAACCTGTAGGTCCTCTGGCACTCTGATTGGAAAGTTTGCTTGCAGGGTGGTGTTAAAGAGGTACCAAGTGAACCTTTCCTTCACCTGTCCTTTCAAAGCCTTGCTGACCACCAAATGACATGTCAAAGTGGACTTTTTTAAGAGCTGAGTCTTCATTTCCCACCACAATCTCCTCTGCACGTGAGGGCCTTTTGGTGAGAGACCTGCCTTTTGATCTGAGTGACTTTGGATCTGAGTGACATAGAAATCCTGGCTTCATTTGGTCCTCATCCAGCCTGGAATCCTAGTTTTATAGCCCAGTTTGCTGCTTTGCACCACTGAGGAGAAGTCAGGTGCTTACCTTGAAGTGCAGAGGGATGTGTGAGGTATTGTTGTTCCTTTTTTGTCTCTATGATCTTTATTCCAGCAAAGCTACAAAGGTGGAGTGACTTGTCTAAAAGCAGGTGTGGAGCCACAGGCTCCCAAACCATGAGCGAGCACTCTGTTGACCCAACCATTGCTCCTTGATAAAACACATCTCCAGCTGGTGTAGCACAAATCCCCTGTATTATGGGCTCGCTGATTCCCTCGCGAACCCAACTCAAAGCAATGGATGCTTTTGACAAAAACCCCCACATTTTCCAGAGGGTCCAAACGGCTATTTTTTTGGATCCACCTTCCCAGGAGTACTTTGCTGCTTTTCCATGACGCTACTGCTGCTGACCTTTCTGCTCTGGCAAGGGGGAGTTGCTGGGAAGCACATAGGCAGCAATTCTTTGCTGTTACAAAGGCTGGGATTGTTGGCAGCTTGACGCCCCAGAAAGTGTCTAATTGACTTGACTCTCTCTAGCTGGGCTCTGAGTGGATTTTTCTGCCTGAGGATATCTCAGCATTATAGTGGACCTGTTGTTTTAGCTCCTCGCATGATATTAAAAAGTGTATTGTTGGAGCAGAAAGCGGGAGTCAGAACGGATGTGCGGAGGGAGCTGCCTGTCGCCCCGCGGATGAGTGCCAGCACAGAGGAACGGAGCGAGACGGGGTCACCTGCCATCCGCAGTTAGGGGCTGAGAAGCCTCTTAGAGCATCCCAGAGGATGAGCTTGCCTGATGGTATAGATACGACTTCATATTCAGAGATGGGCAGATGTAAACCGGCCCTTTGCATCTCAAATAAGGAGCATTAGCATTAAAACATCTCCTAGTAATTTTGCAATATTTGCCCATTCCAGTGCAGGCTTGGTCCCAGGTGCCCCCTGGGCTGTGAAGATGGCTTGCTCGGGTGCCTCTGTCGCCTGGCACTGATGTCTGGGAACGCCTTGCCTGCATCTGTGTCAAAATGTGCTTGTGCAACCACTGGTGCCTGCCTGGGGAGGTAATTCCCCGGGAGGAGTGGGCAGCTGGGCCCTGCAACCAGCAAAGCCGCTGGAGGCGCTTAGGCAGGTGTAAGAGGATTCGGTGACACCGCTGATTAGTGTCGAGGGCCTCATTACGGTGCTGGTAATTGAAGGTCTCCCAAGGTTTAAACAGACTGGGAATTATCTGCCCTCAGAGCCTGCCGTTGGCTGCATGGGACGGTGCTTTCTCCAAGGTAGGCAGTGCCCTCCCTGGAGCAGCCTGGCTCTTGGTGGGGGGGGGTGGCCCGTGCCCTCCAGACCCTGGGAAGGGGACCTATGGCGGGGTGGCAACCGTGGGGCTCAGAGAGATGGGGAGGGCCTGGGGAGGAGGAGGAGGCAGGCTGCGTTACTGCAGGTGCGTTTGTGGTGCTGCTGTTTGAATATGCTGCTGCTGCTAATTGCATTAGCCTGGTAGGGCTCTGGGGGTAATTTTATTAACTTGGTGTCTGTGGTTATTGCTTGATGAGAGATAGCGGTGAGAAAGGGCAAGGCTAGGTGGAGAGGGGATGATGCAGTAGCTCCTCCCTTCTCCATCCCAAGGAATTATAGGGGACACATTGCTTTTGGTGGCTTTTGCATGTCCCAGGCCAACGCTAACTGGTACAGCAGATAGACAAGGTTGGTTCAGTCTGGTAATTAGCCTTGAGAAACTCAGTTTCAAGTCCCTGCTCTGCCACTGACTTCCTGTGTGGCCCTGAGCGTGTCACCTGGTGTCCGTGTGTCCTCCCTCAGAAGCAAGCAGGGAGGG
This sequence comes from Rhinoptilus africanus, assembly GCA_013400135.1. Classification (NCBI taxonomy): domain Eukaryota; kingdom Metazoa; phylum Chordata; class Aves; order Charadriiformes; family Glareolidae; genus Rhinoptilus; species Rhinoptilus africanus. The sequence goes on along the minus strand of VXBO01001418.1, from coordinate 75,717 downwards.
GAATGGGCATTTAGGCTCCTGGGGCACTCAGTTTGGTAGCCCCTGTTGCACCTCACTGGCCATATGAAGGGAATCCCAGCACCCGGTGGGCAGCGGGTTTTCTCTGGGACTCTGTAGCCCCAGAGCAGTGTGTCGGGAGGGTATACATGCAGCTGAAGGGTTACGAGGGCTGCAACCTTCTTATTTGCGTATGCTGTTGCCATATGCACAACCATAGGATGCCTCTGCCTTTAAACAGAGATAGGGGACTGTTGGGTTTCTTTGTCATGTTTGGGGTTTTGCTGGTTCAATCCAACGTGCGAGTAGGAGCCATAATTAATTTCTAGATTTCATGGTTCTGGGGCAGGGTGGGGTAAGATTTTTCCACTTTAGGCCTTGCCATGTTTAGGGTCTGGCTCCAGGGACCGGCATCTCAAAAGCCTTGATGTAGTAGTGCTGGGAGTTCCAACACACAGCTGAAATATTAGCCGCAGTATGTTGGCCTTGGAAAGCTAACGGGGAGGTGAGTGAATTGGGGACCCAAACACAAGGTTAATATCTCAGTTGGCTTCAGTCAGCACTGGTTTGTTGGGAGTCCCACTGTGACTGATGCCCCCCAGGGTGTGGTTGCTGGATGGCATTCAGCATCCCATGGCAATGGTTTTCCTTCCTAAAGTAACAGTGGCAATCGTGATGTCTCCTCCTTTTACATAACAAGGAGGGGAAACAAAAAGCACTCAATAATTTGAAGCAGCGACTTGTGCAATTTCTAGTAGAAATTGAGGGGCTGCCTCTGTGTGGTCCTGCAGTACCTCCTAAGAGAGGCTGAGCTGGTTCCTGGAGCCCGTCACAGACTGGTCTGGGTACAGGGACCGGAGCCTCTCCATACCCCAAAACCCACGGTGGTCCCCTAAATGAATTGCCCGATGCTTGCTTTGCCTGAGGAAAAGGCCTGGAGGGGTTTCCTTGGAGTCGCTCAGTGTGTGCATGTGTTCTGCAGCACTAAGCACTCACTAACCCAGATCTGCTAAAAATCAATAAAGTAATCCACTTACTGCTTGGGACTGCCAACCTTTTTAAGGAGCTCAGAGCTGTTTTGTCTTCTTTCCTCTCCCCTTTCTTCTAAGCTGGAAGAAAGAAAAGAGGGATGGGGAAGGGGGTGCTGGCAGAGCTGGGCTAAAATCAGGCTCTTTGCTCTGGGCAGATCAATAAAAATAATTCCCCACTAAAACTTCATTAGGATGGAATTAAAGCTGCTGAGATCCCGTGTGGTTGGGAAGAATTAATGCTACTACTAAATCTCAGCACGGTTGGTGCTTAAAACGCAAAGCCGCTTCATTGCTCACACCTCCCCATCCCAGTGCTGCCAGGGCTGGACTGGTTGTGCTGCTGGCTCTGCTCCCGCTCTGCCCCATGGCTCCTGGTGGGGACACAGCCCTCTCATCCAGCCTGAGGACAAGGGGACAAGCCAGGCTGAGATGGTGGCAAGGTGCGACTCAAGCAGGTGGAAGCAAAACTGTTGCGCAGGAGTGGATTTCTCTCTTGAAAGAGTGGCTCAGTTCTGAGTGCTGGTGGGGACTGGGGGTAGATGGCCCTGGTGTGTCTCTGCGGGGTGATGGAGAGATGATGGGAAAGGTCTGGGTGGGTGCTGGACAGGCAGGCTTCCCATCGTGCCAGAGCTTTCCCTGACACTGAATTGGAGAAAGATCCCTCAGGCAGGCTGTGCCTGACGCTGTACAAAGTCTCTCTGTTCTGTGGAAATCTTGGATCTTGTTGAGGGAGGGTGTGTGAAAATCGCTTCTTCTGGAAGCAGATTGCTTGTTGGGGTTTTTGATTGAAAAATGTTTCTTTCGGTCTTGTCACAGAGGGAAAAAAAAAAAAAATTACCCTGCTGAGAAATCCAATTTTCTATCCAGAGACTAGAACAAGCCACCTTGCAGCCGGCTCCTCCGCAGCGCTCTGGGTCCCTGCTTGCATCCCTGCCCCATGCCTGGCTCTTGCCTCCTGCCCCGAACAAGGATCCCCAGTGCGGCTGTTAAAGGACAGCATGGGAGGCAAAGCCAGCGTTATCCTGAAACAGCAAGTTTGCCTATGGGTTACAAATCCCTGTGGCTGCCAGTGACCTGATGCCGCTTGGATTAGTGCAGGACGGAGAGGAGTCTGCAGGGACCCATAGGTGAATGTGGGGCAGCACCCACTGCAACAGGAGCTGTGCCTACAGCTCCTGCACCTGGATGTAGTGGTGGATGCTTGGAGAATGGCTGGCCCTTGCTGAGGATGTTCGCTGGGGATGTCCTCGTTGCGTGCTGGGATGGTGGCAGGGGAGGACAAAAGCCCAACTGAGCAGGGAGAGGGACAGAAGAGAACGCCACACAGTGAGGTGCTGCTGTGTTATGCTCTTGTGTGGGTTATCAAACCCTCTGGCCTCCCTTCCCCAGAGCTCCAAACCTGAGGGCTGTGAGCCGGGTGTGGAAGCGTGCTGCTTGGCTGCCCCTCTCCTCTGAAGCAGTTCTGCAGTGCCGTTTATGTTTGTGCGATAAAACAAATGAGATGTGAAAGTTGGCCAGATAGAAAATACGAGTGCGATCTCTTCTGTTTGTATTCCCCCCGCAAGACTGCAGTTACTTGCTTTTTTTGCCTCAGTAGAACCCACTCTGAATACTGATCTCTGTTTTTTTCTTTTTTTAACTGGGAGAAAAAACCAGTGTGCATATACCTGGGCCACAGCTAATGGGCTATGCAGAACACTGATACTATTGCCTGCAAACCTCCCTGTTCCTGGCACCGGTCTGGTTATCCATTCATTCAGGACCTAAAGGGGGTCTATAGGAGAGATGGGGAGGGATTCTTTATCAAGGAATGTAGCAGTAGGATAAGGGGTAATAGTTTTAAACTGGAAGAGGGTGGATTTAGATTATATATTAGGAAGAAATTCTTTCCTGTGGGGGTGGTGAGCCCCTGGCCCAGGCTGCCCAGAGAAGCTGTGGCTGCCCCATCCCTGGAGGGGTTCAAGGCCAGGCTGGACGGGGCTTGGAGCAGCCTGGGCTGGTGGGAGGTGTCCCTGCCCAGGGCAGGGGGGTGGGACTGGGTGATCTTTAAGGTCCCTTCCAACCCAAAAACATTCCATGATTCTGCTAAGTGGAGATGTGCTCCCAATTGTTAGGCTCCTGTGCCCAGATAAACTCCGTGTCCTGGAGCTGCTCTGATGTACCTGCTGCCCATAAAGAGCTGTGCGTCCGTGGCATGGTGTCCTCCTCATACTGCACGTTATCAGGTGCTTGCAAACAAATTCAGGGCAGAAATAGGAGGAAACCAAATCACCTTTCAAAAATAACTTAAAAATCATTAAGGGGGGTGGAACAACCCAAAAAAGCACCCTAACTTTCCCTTGCTTAAACTCTCCGGCTACAGAGAAATGGGTACATCAATGTCTGAGGGCGAAGCAAGAAACAGAGCTAACAAGGGTAACCTTTCCTTCCGCACATGCGATTACCCCGGGCTGACAGTGCCTCAGTCAGTGTCTGCCTGGGCTGGGCTGGATGCTGGTAACAGCCCTGTGCTGGCATATTGCGATGCCTTCCCCTTGTAGCGTGCTTAGTGCCAAAGGGTAGCGTGGGCCCTCGGGTGATCTGGAGGGGGCCAAGAGCCAGCAGGCCCTTGAAGGATGCCAAACATCCTAATCTGCTGTTCTTCCCTCTTTGTTGTCTGGCTGCTTGCACGGCACGCTCCCCATCCCATACGCAGGGGTGGTTCGTGGCTGCTCTGGGAAGGCAGAGCCCCTTGTTAGCCCTGTGCCCCCTTTCTCTGCCATGTGGCTGGTGCCAAAGGCAACCTCCTCCTCCAGCACAGCCCTGCATGTGGGTCAATGCAGACCTCGGTCTCTGCTCACTTTACAACCTCTGGCAAAATTCCTCCCTCCTCCATTCCTTCCAGGTGACTTCATCGCAGGTCATCCAGATCAGAAAGAGTGGGCTGTGCCGTTGCCTGCATCCCTGCCTCTTCCCCAGAATTGCAGCGGTAGGGCAGGGGGCTTGCCGGGCAGGGAACTGGGGCTGCTCCCCATCCTGAGCACCAGTCACCTGAGGAGGAGGCAGCGCTGGGTACTGCGTGTGGCTTTGCCTCAATCTGGCAGCTGGGTGCTTGTTTCTGCTTAATTCTCCCTTTTTCCTGCAGTACTTTGTTGTCAGGGTGGTGGGCATTAAATTAAAGTTGTGGATGTGCATATTGGACCGTCTGTGAAGTGTACTGCCTTCTGCTGCCGTGGCTGTGAACGCTTTACTGACTCTGTATGTGGCATGGATTGAGCTCCCAGGGCTCTGTTCTGTGTCCCTACTTCTCATCCCTTACAGCTTTAGCAACTGGCTAATGATGCTCTTTTTGGGGTGATTTGTGTGTTTTTTGAACCCCGTTGGATGAGGCTGGGGAGGGGAATTGAGCTTGCAGCTCCACTAGCCCCAGGAAGAGCCTTATCCTCCTCAGCCCTGGCTGTGTTTCCTTGGGGTGACTGCAGTCTGTTGCCGCAGGGGCCACGACTTGATGCCAGGAGCACAGCCGAGGCAAGGCTTGGTGTGGGATGGGAGCACGGAGGTTGCACGTCTGCTCCTGCCCGGTCCGTCAGCCAGCCCATCCTCTGGGCGAGGGTTGGCCCTTCACATGTCCAGAAAACACCTCCACATGGCTAGGGCTAGTATAACTAATAAACTGCATTGAATCTTCACTGGTGGAAAAGCAAAGCACCCCCCTCCTTCTCCACGATGCTCCTCCCCTAAACAACCTAACCTTCCCCCCGCCCTACACACCTCCTCCCAATTTCTGATCTATACTGGAGCCGTCATGCATTGATCAGCATCTTATCCGGGTGATTATGCTAGCCGGAGGGTCCGCCGTGAATTCGCAGGGAGCCGAGACAGCTGAGCACGGGAGCCAGCCCTGAACGGCGACGAACAAGAGCATGTCTTATCCCGGCGAGCAGCTGCCGCCGGCGTGAAGGGAGGATGAGGCCACGGGAGGAGACATCTGCCCCGGCACCCTCCGAGAGCCCCTGCTCCTCCAGAGCCATGTCCCGACCCCGGTGGGCTGCGCCACGCTCCAGGCAGCTTTGAAGTTAGAGGAGGCAGTTGTGTTTAGAAAGGCAAGAGATGAACTGAAGATTAAACATGTATGGGAATTATCCTCACTTCATTAAGTTTCCTGCAGGCTTTGGCAGTAAGTATTTTACTTGCGTTTGCAATCTGTGCCTTCTGGGTGAGGCGGAGGAACTGATCCCACAGTAGGAATAGGGGGGGTGGGGGTAAAGGGAATTTAAAAAGACGTTTAACCTAGCTCGTATGTGGCTGTAACCTATGATGCCTGCGTGCTTACGATTGAAGCTGTCCTGTGATTATATGTGCTGTGAACTTCAGCACAGCCAAACCAAGTCGCCTGAAATTATGCAGGCTTGAGTCAAACCACGACTTTTTTGCTCTGAAGTTTAGTATATGGCATTTGAGAGATGCTTATATGTGTGCGTGTGTGATGGACTGAATCTATTCATTGAAAGAATGGGATCAAACCAAGTAAGTATCTTTCCAATTGCCTTTTAATCAGGCTGCTGGAGGAAAAAATTACTTTTAAAACAGAAAACATCCCCCAAGAAAATCTGAAGCGGGCTCTTTCCTTACCCAGGGGCTGCCTCCTGCCCTTGTGACACAGATACCACCATAATCGCGTGAAGCTGTGTCAGATTAGCCAAACGAGGCTGCACAGGGAGACGACGGTGTGCGAAGGGCTGCGTCTGCTTGGCTGCGAGCCGCAATACCCCCGCGCACACCAGCCGCCAGCCAGCCCCAGTTGCAGAAACCAGAACCGCTTTTGGGGTGGGGGGAAAGGGCTTTGCAATTGCTGGGGCGGGCTCACTTTTAATTTTTATCTGAAGTTGTTATCCTTGCCCTAACATGGGGGATGTGCAAGGGGAATGGGTTGAGGAGCTGTACGGGAGTGGGCAGGTGGGAGTTCTTGGCTGCAAGGGGCTGTGAGCACCCACATGTTGGCTGCTGGCAAAATATTGATGCCGCTCCAGGGAAGTTACAGTGCATTGTGGATATGCAAAGTTTTAATATCTCTGGAAAACGACTCAGGTTGTTCCCAGCCCTTCAGGGTGGGTAAATGCCTCCAGGACTCTCTCTGGAGGCCCCCGGGCTGTCTACATCAATCTGTTATTTCTCTGCTAGAAAAGAGGTTTGTGCAGGCATTGCACATGGGATGTTCCCACTATGTGTGTATATATATATATTTTTTTTTTTTTTCCTTCCCTCTTGCACCAGATGCTCGCCTCTGGTAATTCTCCAACTCCAGAAAAGTCATTGGTGTTGCATCAAGTCACCCCCAAGTTTCACAAGTGCTTGACTTTTCAAAATACCTTTTTTTAGGCAGTTTCTGCAGAAAAGAGACGACTTGTTGGAAGAATCTATTGCTCACTGGTGTTTTTAAGGAACCAGCCAAACTCTCTCCTATTGCCGCAATAAGAATGAAACAATGGAAGTGTTATTTGTGTTTAATTTGTTGAGTATTACAAATTTACAAGGAACTGAAAGAAAAGTGACATTCAAACTGATCTTGGTAGGAATCAGGCACAGATCCCTGTAGAGACAGAGGTCACAGCACTCAGCAGAGCCTTTGGGAGATTTCTAGGAGAGGAAATTGGTAGCAGAAGCAGAGGAAATTCTCCACCAATAAAGGCAAAGGCACTATTCTCCATCCCACCAACCTAACTTTAATTTAAAACTATATTTAACTGCTGTTTTTCTCAACCAAGTTGGAAGCAGGTTAAAACACAAGAGTATTTTGCAGCTGAACTGCTGATAGAGATGCAAAAGCATTGGCCAAATTGTGGTTTTGGCTGCTTTAAAACAGACGCCATGGCCTGTCCTATGCTCCCCGGACACTACAGAACTGCAGGTTGCCGCTCACATCTCCAGTGCTCTCAAAGCTGGAGGGCTTCCATGCTCCAAACACAGCTTGAGGGGCCTGGGGGCTTGCAAGTGGTGTGGGGGGGGGCTTCCTCTCCCTGGATTGTTTGGTCTCCAGAGAGGGATTTCTGGCTGTTTGAGAAGGCAATTGGTGCTCTGGCCAGCCAACCTTAGGGCCCCTGGGCTGTGTGAGAGGACACTTTGAGAGGGATGAAGCAGGGGGAATCACAGCTACCATCGATGGTGGTGTGGTGTGTCAGATTCCCACTGCCTTGGGATACTCGCCGCAAAGCCCGTGGTGGCAACCGGCATCTCTGGCAGGTGTGCAATATGTTCATTGTCTTTGCTGCTCCCTCTCCTTTAAAAATAGCTACAAAACTGTTCCTTGTCCACTTTGCGCTGTCACCATGGAGGGGGACATCAGGATGGTGGAAAAGGGCCGTGTCAGCTTGTTGCATTCGTTGTTCTTGCACTGCATTGCTGGAGGGCAGAGTTAAGGGGATGCGGCTGCTCCTCTTCAGCACATCTAGCTCTTATTGTATTCAGATTTCCTTTAGCTCTGAAATTCTGGGCTTCATTTTGAGCATAACAGCAAAAAACCCCCATGTGTTTGCTTTCTTTTTTGCATTCAGGTAGCTGTTGCTTATGCTTTAACTTAATTTTGTCTGCATTCAGGTTAGAAATAAGGTACGCATTTTTTGACGGTGTGTAACCGCCGCTTTGGTCTTAAATGTCTGGATAACACCGTCGAATTTGAGAATGTACATACACAAATTGGTAATAAGCACATCATTTGCAATGAGGAAAGGACAGACTCTAAAGTGTTCCTGATGAGTTTGTAGAGTAGCAGGGAGAGCGTTCAGATGAGTCACCCTTACACATCTAAAGCAGGAGATACGCTCTAAGGCAGATGGATTTGCCTTCACAACCTGGGCTATAGGAGCAATGAAAGGGTTTCAAAATGTGGTTTTATTCTCCAGAAGGATGCATTTCATCCAGAGCCCAGCTCCCAGGGCAAGGAAAGATGCTGTGCTGGCTGTCCTCTCACTCTGAGCACTCTCTGGCACAGTTGGTTGGGGACAAGAACTAACTTGGCTCCTCCACAGAGTCTCTTTTATTAGTACTCATGTAAGTTGGCCTGTGGCCACACCACCTCCGGCTGCAATCTTGTCAGCTCTCCCAAGCAAAGCAGGGTTAGGCCAGGTCGTTTGGGGGATAGGGAGAGGAAAACCCCAGTCGTGCCTGGAGTGGGGCTGCTGCCTGGCACCATTTTCATCTGTTGATGGTCCCAGGTTTTGTGACCTGCAGGAAGCTTTTTCCCTGGGTGTCACTGCTTGAAGATGGTCCTCTTTGACCCAGCAGGAATATGAGAAAATCCAGTGACTGGGCAAATCCTGCAGCTAGGGAAATGCATATTATTTTATTTTAATTTTTTAAAGCAGGAGATGCTTCCCTTCAATTGCCTGAGGCAGCCATAGACCCTGCAGCTGGTTAGATCCTTTCTGATAGGGACCTGTAGCTTCTCCAGGAGTTTAAAGGCCACTGTAGGAGTTTGTACATGTCTTTTTCCTGATGGATGCTGTGCTGGAGATCCCACTGGCCTGATGGAAAAATCTGATCAGACACTCAAAACCCTTCAGGCCTCAAATCCAGCAACTTTTATTTCTTTGGAGATGAGAAACTTTATCCAACTCTTGTGTATTACTGTTGTCACCAGGGGGATGTGATGCATTGGTAGAGTGAGTAACTTTGCCTTGCAGTCCTTATTTTAATTATCTGACAAGCAGTTGCTAAAGGAGTTGTTGGTTGGCAAGATCACCACAGTCAGAGTTATCCTGTAACACATGGTTCTTGTCAAAGTCATGGCAAAGCCTGCGTAGCTTCTGTGGATCGTGATTCTTTCTTTCCTCCTCCTCAGCTTGGCCTCCTGGGGAGAAGAATATGTGGTTATGCTACAGGTGTGTCTTTTCCAAATGTCCTTGGACATGTTAAACTATTGACCCACTGTCCAATTTCAGTCAAATCAGACCAAGACCTCAAAATAGCATCTGAATGCATTGTGAAAGTCTCGTGTGCTTCCAGCCCGCTGCTGCTTGTGGCCCATGGTTTTGGGTGGCCCCTATTTGCAAGGGCAGCACAGGAGCACTACCTGAGAGGCAAAGGAGCAGCTCTTCCCACCACCCAGAGAGATGAGGGAAACTTTCTCCTGCTTGTTGGTCTCCTGCCCTGTGCAGATCCCTGTTGCAAAGGCCCCTGCTCGCATATGTGCCAGCACACCTCCAAAAATTTTTGCTCCTCTGTGAAGTTAGCTGTCAGGGGAAGGCTGCATTATTTATTGACTCTGAGTTGAGCAGAAAGATGGAAGCACAAAGGTTACTGGACTTTAAAAGCAAGGCAAAAATAGTAACCTTTCCAGAGCATATTAGCATGGCAATCTGTACTGCTTGTGGAAATCCGCTTGGACAGTTAAAAATATCACCAGAAAGGGAATAGTTTTTCAGTTTAGCTTCTGTGTATTAAACAAAAACTACTTCGACAGTCATACCAGCAAAACTTTGATTCCAGTTAACATGGGTTCCCTGCTACATAGCTGCATCCAGTTTCAGGAGTGTTTCTCCCAGGTATTTCCCCCTGAAGGTCATCCCCAAGGACGAGCTGCCTGCCAGGCTGTGCTCCTCTGCTGAAACCAGCCCTTCTCTGCGTGTCTCTTCCCACTTCTCGGTGCTCTCTGATCTGTGGAGGCTGAAGTGTGTGCAAAGTTTTGCTAGTCGTGTGTCAGGCAGGGCAATTTTTAGTTGTTCAATGTCTATATCTGAGGCCTGAGAAGCACAAGCATGTTTTTCATTATTTGAAGGATTTGTTCCAGCTTTTGATTCTCTCTGATATTAAAAAGAAGACTCTGAAGGTTGACAGTATCATCACCTCTAGGCTTGCCAGGGATCTGCAGGTCTCGGGAGGCAGGATTGCTTTAGGCTTTAGTTGAAGAAAGACCCCGGTGTTTAACACTGAGACCTTTCCTCTCAAGGCTTTGCTAGGTGTTAGAGCTGAAGGGGCTTTAACCAAAACCAACTTGCAACCCATGTTGGTTAAATAGACAGTGTATGTAGGACTTGGATGTTTCTGGTCTCTGTGCATCCTCGCTCCACTTTCTGCTCAAACAGGCTTGCTGAGACTGGTGTTGCCTGCCATTATTTGGTTGAAAATCAAGGCATCTTTATCGGTTGCAGGCTGGACGTTTCTCTTCCCACTGCCTTTGCTAAGGCATATGTGTTCCTGTGCTCCCTTGAAGCCTGTCTTTGCTTCCATGCCCAGCTTTCCCTGTGAAGCGCTGACAGCACAGAGGTATCCAGGCTGGCTTTATTGAGCTGGCGTTGGTCCTGGACCAGTTTAGCTGTGTTAGCCCAGACCTGGCTGTTTAGCTGTGGTATGGTGGACCTGGAGCCCTATGCTCTGCAGGTACATCCGTCGGACACCTACACATCTACTGAGAGGGAGGTGGTGTTCATCTGTTCCAGATTTTGTGAGACTTTTCGTGCAAGTTTCCCACCCCTGGACTAGGATTTTGCTAAGATGAAGGTGAAACACAGATGGAAGTGGAGTATGAAAGGTTTGTGTTGAGCTTCAGTGGCTGGTGGGTGAATCTTGTCTATGTCCTCAAGGGCACTGTTTCTAGAACGCAGAGAACAGGGTGGTTCTTAGGGTCTTCCCTCATTATTTTTTCTATTGTCAGCAGAGTTGTTTATGCTGATGTTAGATACGATCCTTATTCTGAATGCTAAAGCAACAGGATGGACGTTGTGTCTTTCTGCACACTTCCAACCCACCGCTGCTGTCTGCAGCAAGTGATGTGAGGCATTTGCGGAGGCAGTTTGAAACAGCAAAGCACACGGAAGCAAGTTTCTTCTTTTTAAACTTTGCTTCCTACAAAGAGAAGGCTAATGTGTGTGGCTGTCTGTACGAGAGAGCTCATGGAGGGTTGATCGAGGCGCTGGGTTCCCTGGACGCTGCATGTTTGCAGTGGAGATGTCAGAGATTCCACACAAGGTGGTTCCCTCCTGTTCTCCCTTCCCCTGCTTCTCCAGGAGATAAATAAATACAATATCAGGCTTCCCTGGACTCTTCAGGAAACTACCCGTCCAAGCATTAATGGCAGCGGGGGAGATAGGGGAGAAAGACATGAATAGCTCCATTTGTGGATCAGAAATAAGCTGGTCTTGAATCCGGAGCAGGTGGTTACAAGCAGTAACAAGCCCGGATGCTTCATGGAAGGTCTTGGCCAGTCTTCCACGGCAGAGGTGGGGGACCTGGCTAGTCTGGGACCTGCATTCCATGCCCATGGGCAGGGGCTGTGCCAGCCGCAGAGCCCTTGCCTCCTGACGCAGGGCTGCCCTCCGCTCTGTGGGGCCCCCCTTGCAGCCGGCTGAATCCCTGGCATCGCTTGTCACTTCGCATTACCTGACGGACAGACTCTGGGTCCGCTTTGGTCTCTGTAAATGTCACCTGTGCCGAATACCGCTGGAGAGTCGGGGGCGGCCGGCTGTGGCTGGCACGCAGGACTGAGTCCTGTCTCCCCAGAGCCCCCCCTGCTCCGTCCCAGAGCTGCTTCCCCACCGCAGAGCAGCTCCTTGCTGGTCCAGCTCTGCTGCCCTGCTGACGTTTCTCTTCGTCCCCCAAACGGCAGGAGAAAAGCCATGCTGTCCCTGCAAACCCAAAGCCTTTCTGGTTGCTTTATGTTGAGAGATGCATGACACTCGTTTCAACCAAAATGAATCAGACTTGCAATCTCTGCTGTTTGCACTGCCCAAGCTAGCCTGGCTCCTTTGGACTGAAACGACTTTGAGGATACTCCCCTCGGGGAATAAGTAACTCCGTTGTCAAGGATGCCTTGGCATGGCCCTTCCTGCACACCTCCCGCGTCCCTCACACAAGCTGATAACCTGGTAGCACCTTGCATCCTACGTCCCTCTAGGAGTGATTCAGTCTGAGAATGAGAAGCTGAGAGGAGTATTCCTGCAGGTGCAGGGGTTGCACTTCTGCTCCCTCGGGGACTGACTTGGCAAACTTGTCCAAGGAAAGGACTGGAAGTTGAAGTTTGGGCCACCTTGCAGGAGTGGATTGCTTTGATTTTTTTTTTCTTTTTCTGCTTTTTAAAGTAGGGTTTATATTACAGTTTATAACAAATGGATGTAATTGTTCATTGGTAAAAGGAAAGTTAAAATTAATTGTGTGGGGTTTTTAAGGTTTTTTTGACCAATGGATTTGTCCCAGACCTGGCAGGGCAGCATGGCCAGGCACCTTAGGAGCAAGCATGTTAACTCTTTTGTTAATCAGGCTCTGGTAGAGCCTGGCTTTACATCCATGTGCTCTCCTGTAGATTTTCTCATTTATCTGTCTGTCTCTACCAGCAAACACTCCTTCATGCAATCATGCTTCCTTTTTGGTGTCTCGTTGCTGGGCAAGAGAGGTAGGCATAAACCCTCCAGGCTTCATGGCTTCAGCCTTTGATCCCATCCTGGGGGCTAGGAGATTCCTCTGGCCATAGCCCTTGAACCAGTCACCTCTTGGCGTGGATACAAGCACACCATGGGGCTTGCCATGGCAAGCAGTCTCCTTGGGGGAAAGCCTTGCTCTGGCTCCATGAAACGTGGAGCCTTTCTAGTGGAGAAACAGTGGTGACAGTGTTTCTGTAAGGTCTGGTGTAAATGCAAACAGTTAAATAACTCTCCTGGAAGTCTTTTCTTGTTGGTTTAAATCTTCTTCATGATACTTTCAAAATATGCCCTTTTCTGTGTTAATGGAAAAGGATGAACAATCATTCTTCTCCTTAGCTGTGCTGATGTGATAGATTTCTGCCCAGTCTCCCCTTCAGTGGCTTATTTTCCAAGCTGAAGAATCCTCAAAGGCAATGTTGTTTATCTAGTTGTTTAAAGAGGCATAAAAACAATGTCTTTATAAGCTTGTGCTACAGATGCTGGAGAGAACTGCATGCTATGGTACCAGACTAATCGCAGGTGATGAAAAATGCATTCGCTTTTTTCTGAAGCTGATAATGGCATAAGCCTGGATGCTCCTTTTAAGTCTCGGGAAACAACTGAGGTGCCTCTGTGAGCTGAGTGCTTAGGTAAGGTGGGGGCCGGGCAAGCAACACGTCTTCTGCCCACTGCTAAAGGCTCTCCTCGCAGCTCTCGCTGGGGTGAAAGGCTTTTGCGCTTGGAAGCTATTACAAAGTAGGGATTTTGCTGTCTGCTAACAGAAAACAGGCTGCGTGCCTCCATGATGGTGGCAGGGGGACATGGGTGACTCTTTCCACCAGCAGGCAGGAGCCCTGGCTCTGCCTCCAGACTGCCTCGCTGCCTCCAAGGCTTCTACTGCTGTCATTGAGCCGGCTTCCTCTTGCTGCACATCGCTTTCCCACTGGGAGAATTGATCCAAAAAGCCAAAGCAAGAATTGACAAAGACCTTTTCTCCCCCTCCCTCTGCAGAATTAAGTCTGAAGTGGGTTGATAACAGCAGATCGAGTCCTCCTTGACTCTGACAAATGTCTTTAATGTTATTCAGCAAGCTGACCTTTTCCCGTCTTTATTGTGCATCTTCCCTTTGAATCAGATTTGATTGTTACTTCAGGTAAAATAACAAACACTGTCACGTAAATAACTTTGCAATAATGTTAAGAGGAGGGAAAAAAACCCTCCAAATAAACAAAACACCGAAGCTCTGCCTTACTTGCAATTGCAATGGGAACAAGAATCCTCCGTGCCAGCCATGGAAAACCAACTGTGTGACCTTCCCAGACAACATCTTTGCATTGCTACTCCAGGGAATGGTCTCCTGTGCTGAAAAACCAACAGAGGGAACAACGGTTCATTGAAATGTTAACGACGGCTAATGCTAACTGGGGTTGGTAAATTCTAGGGGAGTGAGAAAAGGTCATACAAATCCTTAAAATACAGCTGGATACATAACCCATCAGGACTAGTGGGCATTTCATACCCGGATTCCCTCTGAATATTTGAGGTTTACCTTACAGAAGGCAGCATTTAGGCACCTCACTTGGGTGAGGTGTTCGGCCTCGGGGACTGCCCTGAAGTGGCAATGATCAAGGTTGTATTGCTTTTCTGTGCCACCTTTTCTCCAGCGGGGTTCAGGGCCAGAATGATCTCATGGGGCGACCGTGAGGCTCAGTTTGGCAATGTGCGCTGGAGCTCTTTAGCGTGGAAGGAGGAAACCCTCTTTCCTTGTGGCTGTGAGNCCTTCCAACCTCACCGATTCTAGGATTCTATGTCTGCATGGCCGCAGTTTCTGCTCAACCTCGTACTAAGTGAGGAAAAGTAGCAGACAAAATATTTTGTGGGTGCCTTGTCCTGTCATCTGTGTTGCTAGCATGTCATGGGAAGCTTGTCCTGTGTTCCTCCAGCTCCTCCTGAAGATGCTGGCATCAAGTTTTGAGAGCAGGAGGAAGATGTGAAATAGCGTGGTGGGGAAGGTGAGGGAGCGGGAAAGGTAAGAGCTGGGCCACGGGAAGGGGAAGAGGAGCCTGCTGAGCATGATGCCTGGGCCATTGCGGGGAGCATAGATGCTTATAAGACATGGGGAGCGTTTTAGGGTTTCCAGCCTGGTCGGTGGGGATTTCATGGTTTCAGATGTGTGCTGTCTCTAGATCCAGCTTGGACAAAAGAAATGGGATTTCTGGGAACACTTCAAGAGACAAATCAGCCTGAGGCAGCCGGCAGCGGTGCCTTCTTCCAAGTCAGCTGAGACACTGGAGCAGTGAAGGAAGATTTGATTATTAACTATTAGCTTCATAATATGTTTTGTTGCTGTATATAACTCTATTTCCCGTACCATAACCAACGTTTTGCTCTTTCTCTTTATAGCATAAGGCATGTTTGCTGGTTGGCTTTAAGCCTTGGCCAGCATCTAAGCTAACACAACCAATGCTGGGCAGCTGATCGTTGTACAGCCAACCTTGCTCACAGTGTATATAATCTTTGTGCTTCTCGCTGTAGATTCCCCTGTTCATGCCAGCTCCACATCTGGGAGCCCATCATCGAGCCTTTCCACGGGAAATTCGGTGGACGGGCACCACAACTACCTTGAGGCCCCTGCAAACGCCTCCCGGGCGCTGCCGTCCCCCATGAACGCGATCGGGTCTCCGGTGAACCCGCTGGGCTCGCCGTACAGAGTCATCGCATCCTCCATCGGCTCACACCCCGTCGCGCTCTCCTCGGCCCCGGGCATGAATTTTGTGACACACGCCAGTCCGCAGGTAGGTTGATGTGCACACTTGGCTTTGCTGCCATTTGCGATGCTCAGGGACTGGGGTAACAGCCCCAACACTTGAGGGAGCGTGTTGGCTGGTGGAATCTGATGTGTTTTGGCCACTTAGGGAGATCATCTGTAAAGAACAATGTCCAGCGTGTAAATCTTTCTAGATAAATCGCCATGGCACAGGCACAGAGAAGACACCTGTATATATTTCAAAATCCCTTCACAGTAAGGGGAGAGCGCCAATTCCCAGGTCTGTTCTCACCACGGGTGTGATCCAGTTCCCCTCCGCTGCATCTATTGCAGTGTGTATAATTACTGTACATGGAAATAATTGGGATAGCTGAGGGCTGCAGTGTGTGAAGCATTCCCCTTCCTCCTGTAAAAGGATACCTGCTTTGTTTCATTATTTGGAAAGGAGACAGACTTTCTAGAGACAGAGAAATGTTACTGCTAAATGCCAGCCACATACTGTGTTGCATATAAACTTTGCCTGAAGGAAAGCGAAGCGCTCGTGTCCTTACTGCCTGAGCTCATCAGGTGCTGAGGTTTCCCCTTCAGACAGGGAGGACACCCAGGGCTTAGGGCTGGTGCCTCCCCAGAGCCACGGATGGGCTAGGAGCCTCCTGGGGTGGCTCTGTGGGATAGGGACACGCTGTCCCAAGAGCCTGGCACCTCCTCCAGCATGGCTGAGACCAAGGTAGCAGCGTGGGATTTTAATTGTGCCGTGAAACGCTCTGGGAGTGCAGATCTGAGTGGAAATTCTGCCTTTTATTAACAAGATTTTGCATTTTATTAGTGGGACCTGAAGGTAGGGAGTGCTCAAGAGCCTCATGGCTCCTGCTGAAAATGCAGCAAAGAGATGGTCCCTGAGCCCCAGACCCTACTGCCCAGTCCCCACAGTCTATCTGAAGCTCTTCCCAGTGCCTGCCACCAAGGATAGGATGGTGTAGGGAAGCCCCTGGAGAGGTCTTGAGGGATTTGTCAGGTTTGGCTTACCTTTGACCAGCAACCTCAACTCCTGCATGGGGCTGGGCTGTCTGCTGTGAGTGTGCTGGGCATCCTTCTTCCCCTGGCACCACCCCACTGTTTCCCATTGACCTGACCTATTTGTGCCTGTGGCATCCAGGCCAGGTAACTGGTGGTGGTGGAGCTGGTGGCACTGTTGGCTGCATGGAAACCTTTGCTTTGGGGCTGAGGATGTTCCGGGAAGTGGTTTCCCCAATCGAGGCACTGTGCCAACTTCCCATCTCTGAGGAACGGGTTTCATCTGTGTTGCCTCTAATGCAAGGAGACAGCTGAGCCTTGGGGATTCGTCAGGGAGGCCGCTAATGGATTTGGGTTCAAGCAGTTGTCCCAGATATCATACATGATTGCACTTAACCTGCAGGAGTCAAGCTCTGAAGACACTGGTGGCTAAAACTGCCCCATTTCTCTCTCTACATACAACCTCTCTCCCTGTTGTTGTCTCAAAGTGCAGCCAGAGAGAAAAAGTGGTACCTGAGCTCTGAGTAACATTTTAAACCATAAAAAGTTCTTCCTGGCTCAACATCTTGCCAAGGAGAAGTTTCCAGGGTAAAAAAAAAAAAAGGTGGCTGGACACTTGTGTGAAGGAAGGTGTTGATTTATCTCTTCCTTGGACCAAGTTCAGATTTTGAAGCATTAAGGATTTACATCTACCCAATGCCTGGGCTGAATCTCCACGTGGGAGAGCGAGCCTCTGGGTAATTTTTTCCTATCACTTTTGTTTTCCAGTGCAGCAAAACAAGCTGGCTCCGAACATGGTCATTTTTGCTGGATAATTTGTATTTTCAATGTCATCAGCCTGTTGAAGCTTTCAGAAGGAAGGGACAGGGCTGGGAGAAGATGTAAACAGGCTTCGTCTTTTTGTTTTTCTAATGGCATGTGCAAAAATCCCAAAGGGATGAACCCTTCTTGTTCTTTACTGAAATTTCCTGCGGAAATATTGTACTTTTTCATGGGAAATGGGCAGTTTCTTGGAGCAAACAGAGAACTTGCAACAACATGCATGAAGTCTAGTGGCTCAGATGCTATGGAGACTAATGAGGGCTGCAGCTGGGTCTTCACCCAAAGCCTTGTTTTCTGTTCCTACTTCTGCCCTCTTACTGGGAAGTTGAAATTTAGCTGATAAATTGTGGCACCTGTTAAAAACAAGCTCAGTGATGAAGGAAACCATCCCCTGCCCTCAAAGCATGGCAATGGGAAAGATGATTTGATGGTGGTGACAATTTTTGATGAGACGTGCACAATAGCCCTTAATCCTCACTGCCCTGCCAACAACAGCTCGAAAGGCAAATAGGAATAAAACGAAGCCCTGGGCAACATCAGGCTTGGGTCTCTGCTCGATGTCAGTTTGCAACCTTTAACTTGCAGCAGCCGTGAGCAGCTCCTGGGGATCTCAGCTGGGGGCTCTGGGCCATTCGCCTGCATCTCACTGCAGCTGACTTTAGATGCTCAGCCTGCCCTCCCTCATTTTTAAAATTATTTTTTTAACATGGTAACACCACATCTGCTCTGTTCTCCAACCGGTCATAGTGTTTGGGAACCTGAGTCCCAGGGAGTGACCAAGATGGCCATGTTTTCATGCGTTTATGCAGGCTTGTGTATCACCAGTCAGGGAATCATAGAATCATAGGGTTGGAAGGGACCTCGAAAGATCAAAAGATCAAAGGGAAGCTAACCCACTTAGCACTTTTTTAAAAAAAAGCCACAAAACAAGCATCATTACAGCTTCTCCGGCCATGCAGCAGCGCAGGTTTAATTGCAACAAATCACCTGGCTGCTTCCTTACTAAGCTGTTAGCGTTCGAGGCCGCAAGCAGCTGGTGATCGGCATCCTGTAATGAAGCAGGCAGGATCCCACCAGCGCTGTCACTGGGAGGCTGTCACTGAGCAGCTGAGGGTTGCTGCCTGCCCTTTTCCAGCTCTGCTTAGCCCTGGCTTCGGTTACAGCATCAGGGCAGGGTGAGAGGCAATATCTGCTACCAGGCATCTGCTTAAACCCCTCCAGCTGGATTCACCAGAGGATATCTGCCTGCCCATGGCAGCCCCGTGGAGTGGCTGGGGATAAGCTTGGGGGACGAGCCCAGCAGGGGCAGCAAGGGAGGGGTCAGCTCAGTTTGGGGTTGGTTTCATTGAGATGCATGAGTCTCGACCCTCTAACCTGTCTTGTGGCTTCTGCTTCTGCAGCTCAACATCCTGAACAATGTCAGCAGCTCAGAGGATGTCAAGCCTTTGCCAGGTCTCCCAGGGATCGGGAACATGAATTATCCATCTACAAGCCCAGGATCCTTAGCCAAACACATCTGTGCCATCTGTGGGGACAGGTCCTCGGGTAGGAGGTTTTCTTTCTTGGGGAAGGCTTTGTGCAATGAAAAACTCCCCTGATGCCCTGAAGCGAAGCTCGCGCAGGAGTGGACGCTGCTGGGGCCGTACTGGCACTGCAGGATTCATAGCTGGGTCTGGCTCACTCAAGGGCAGGCTATCTGTTTTGCAGATTAGTTGCCCTGTGCCCAAAAGAGAGCAAAAGTAAAAGCCATGTGCATCTCCCTTTTGTGTATAATCTCACTTTACATTTTGTCCCTGTTTATAGAGGTAATTTTATCAAAATCATTGTGTTCTTATTTTCCTGTGCTTTGTGTTAGCTGGCCTTTGTCTGTGCCTGGGTTTTCTCTCCTACCCCAGAGACCTGCAGCCTGGCTGTGCCTTGCACCCCACCTTCCATATCACTGCACCCTGTTTGCTACCTATTCCACACTTGCACTGCAGCTAAGATGTGGCTCCACATCCTTCCCCTGGGAGGTAGTCCCTCCTTATCACAGGAAAGCAGCGGTCCTATAGTTTGACTGCTGTTTGGTTCCTGCTAAGAGCCACTAAAGCCAAGTCTGGCCTGCTAAGGTGGTACCTTGCAGCCGTCTTTTTCACCTTTGGGGTTGGTTCGAGCTTTTTCCAAGCTGGAGGGAAGGGTAGATGCCTGCCCTACCCACTGATGGCCTCCCCTTGCCTCCCCAGGGAAGCACTACGGGGTGTACAGCTGTGAAGGCTGCAAAGGCTTCTTTAAGAGGACAATCCGTAAGGACCTGATCTACACCTGCCGAGACAACAAGGACTGCCTCATAGACAAGCGCCAACGCAACCGCTGTCAGTACTGCCGCTATCAGAAGTGCCTTGCAATGGGGATGAAGAGGGAAGGTATGTGTGGGCTGGTGGACAGGATGAGCTTTTAGAAAATTTCCTTACATTCATTAGGGCAAGTCTGGCTCTTGGTGATCCTTAAAGCTTCAGGGCATTTTTGACCTTGTTTTGTAAAGGGAATGAGGCTGCTGGGGAAGCTATTGCATTGTAATTTTCTTCACATCCCAACTGAACACACATACTGGTGACTATTGAACCTATTAACAAATTTTGACCCCGAGCTTGCATTTAGTTAGTGTCCCTTAATGGCCTGGACCCCTTGGACCCTTGTAAACTTTTGCTGTGGGGAGCACCCACCAGTCAGGAGTCCTGCAGCCTCCTTGTCTCCTGCGTGAGCAGCAACCTCCTTTTTAGTTTGCAACTTCCTGGCCTCATTGGTCACCTAATTCTTGCAGTGAAAGATAAGGGTGGATGATTTCTTTCTATCTTTTATTTTATAGTTCTCTATCATTTCTACTCTTAACCTCACCTTTGGAAATGAGCTGAGCATCCTGTGGTGGCTTTTTGCTGCAGGAGAGCTCTGCATGGAAGCAGTTTGTGCAGCCTCTCCCATACTGCACATAAGGGAGTGGGGCAGTCCCCAAAGGACCGTGTTTCTGGTACAAACCACCAAGGTGTTGATCTGGAGCAAGGATCCAACCTGAGGCAATTGGATTTGAAGGAGGGATTTTACACTCACTTGAAGGAAGCGCCCGAAGAGCTGCTGAGGGTGACGCATGTCTGTGGTGGGTCCTGCAGCCCTGCCTCTCCTCCCACACAGCTCCAGAGAGTGCAAAGATCTTTGTAAAAGCCACCATTGAATGAATCTCTGCTGCAAACCCAGCGGCATGGGTGTTTATCTGTCTACCTCTGCCCCCTGCAGCTAACTGCTCCCTTGGTAGACCAAGGGCCGCTGAGCTGTATTGTCTCCCAAATTATACTGACAGATGTAAGGTCAGGTAGTGACAAGTAGCACAGCTTTTAAACTGCTTTTTTCCCCACGATAAAATAACTGTTCCACCTCCAAGGTTGAATGCCAGCATTCCCTTTTGGTGGTCTTTTTGGTGGCCACACTGTCCCCCTGCGGAGCATGCCAGTTGCTCCCTGTGCAAGAGGTCAGAACGGCACAGGGCAGAGCCTGGGGAGAAAGCTGTAATGCTGGGCACAGGCTGAGCCTCATCCCATTCCCTGTACCATCGTCAATATTGTGTTTCTTCAACCACTTAGGACAGTGGGGGACCGTGAAACGCCAGGCTTGAATCAAAAACCTAATCCCAGGCACAGCTCTCCCTTCCAGCTGGGTGCAAAGTGGTTCAGAGGACCAGGGCGTCAGTGCAGCTTTCCCTTTGCAGGGACTGAAAATTTAAACCCCAGGATCCTGGTGGATCCTACAGGGGTTTGGCTGCAATAATCACAGCGGCTTTCTGGGAGCTGCAGAAACTGGGGACGGATTGCAGCTTGAACAAGGAATCCTGGATGAGTTTGGGGGCTGAAGGATGGGACTGGTATTTCCTTGGCATGCTCATTCTTCCATGTTTAGAAACAGTTCCCTGGCTTCTTCCTGTCCACTGCCCTAAAGAGGACACATGCTTCCCCCATCTGCCCGGCACATATGTGCGTCCCATGTTGCCCTCCCTCTCCGGCGCCAGCCTGGATGCCCCACTGAGCCATCTCCTTGGGTGCTGCCAGTTCCCCAGCAGCTGGGCAGTGCTGGGAAGCACATCCTCCCAGCTGGGAGAAATGCAGGGAGGTGCTGAGCACTGCAAAGTGGTCCTCGGGCTCGGTGCTGAGGAACCTCCTGTGGTTTGGCCCTTCCCCTGAAAGCACCCTAACATAAGGCAGGGTAAGGCAAGGCTGATGCAAGGGGCTCATTTCCCGACACCACCGCGAACAGCAGCGCTCCAAAGACAAATGGGAAAGAAGTCTCCGGATGCAAATATCTGACCCACAAGTTTGTCACCCTCTTCTTCCAGCAGCACTTACCTAATTGAGAAAATGGGGATCAGGTTCCTCCCGCAGTCCTCTTGTGAGCTGCGGGCTTGCTGAGCTGGTCCCTTCCTTGGTGTCCCCTGGTGCTTATGTAGGTCCCCTCTGCTCCTAGAGGTGTCTTTATCCCTTGCATTGGTGGTTTTCCCACTCCTCTGGATACTAATGTCTGTTGGGGCAGGGGACAACTTTGCAGCCACCTTCTCCCCCACTTAAGCTTTCGTTTCGTGTGTATAAATGCCTGCAGCTCAGTACAGGCCATTCTTGGAGACCAGGTCTTAGGGGCTACGGGGCACTTTGGGCCCCTGCTTGCTGCTGGAGGCTGGATTTTAGCCTGGAGAAGAGGAAGCTGAGGGGAGACCTTAGTGCTCTCTGCAGTTCCCTGAAAGGAGGTTGTAGAGGTGGGGATCGGTCTCTTCTCCCAAGGAACAGGCGATGGGACAAGAGGAAACGGCCTCAAGTTGCACCAGGGGAGGTTTAGGCTGGATTATAAGGAAAAATTTTTCCACTGAAAGGGTTATCAAGCATTGGAACAGGCTGCCCAGGGAAGTGGTTGAGGCACCATCCCTGGAGATATTTAAAGGACGGGCAGACACAGTGCTTAGAGATGGTTTTTGTCAGAGTTAGGCTGATGGTTGGACTCGATGATCTGGAAGGTCCCTTCCAACCTGGGCGATTCTGTGACTCTGTGCTCACACAGGGGAGTGATGCAGGTGGGACTGTAGTTTTCAGACATTTCTCCTCAGCAATGAGCTAAACAATGATATTGACACTGACTGGTCAGGCGTTTTGGCCTTTTTTTTTTTTTTTTAGCAGGATTTTCTTATTTCCCTTTGGATATTCTCCAACAAAAATGTGCACCCAGGACTTCTCTTGAGCATGAGGCTTTGCATACTGTGTACACGTGTCCTACATGGACCTGTCCTCCACACACCCGGCAGCTCTGGGAGCTAATAGCTGAGATCTGGAGAGAACTTCAGTGATTCAATCAGTAGATATTTTGGAAAATGTACAGAGTTGGTAAAAGAGGGGCATCTGAGGTGCTTGGGACTGTTTTCTAGGGAGGAGGGCTGGGAAGAAAGGTGGTGGAGGGGGAGAGGTGATACCAGGGCTGGGCCAGGCTGAGTAAGTGGTTGCTCAGGAATGAGGCAAGCAGCATGTGCGGATCCAGATGGGGGTGAGGGACCATCTAGCCCTGCTGCTGGATGCTCTGGCTGCCATGGGACTGTTTGAAGCACGCTCTAAGTACAGCAAACCTCAGTGTCTGGGTGCTGGGTCCCTCCTGCTTCCTCCAGCATCTGGTGACAGCTGAGTCCAGGCTGCCACCTGGAGGCATCAGCTCCTGTTTCCTCTATTCTGGAGCTTCGTACCTTGGAAATAGCAACTTTGGAGCCTAATGTTCTACAGCAACCCCAAAGTTATTGGGGGGGGGGCGGGGGGGGGGATGGTAGCCATTTTAATGGATGTACATCTGAAATAGCCATTATTTTTAATTCTGTTCTCCCCCTCCTGAGGGGGTTTCTCATCCCTCCTCCCAGAGGCAATGGGACCCGCTGTGAGCAGGTAGGTGTTGCTGTGGGTGTAAAGAGCCGCGTTTCTGTCCTGCAGCTGTGCAGGAGGAGAGGCAGAGGAGCAGGGAGCGGAGTGAGAATGAAGCCGAGTCCACAAGCAGTGGCAGCGAGGACATGCCTGTGGAGAGAATCCTGGAAGCTGAGCTGGCAGTCGAACCCAAGACGGAGGCGTACAGTGACGTGAACACAGAGAGCTCAGTAAGGGGCACTAAAATCACTTGTAGCTTGAGATGAGAGCCTTCCGAGTGCGATTTGAAAGGACAAATGCCAAGTGAATGGCTGGCATGTTGCAAAGGGGTTTTTGCTTTGTACTGCCTAAAATTCGCCAACAATTCTTCTTTTGAAGCTACTTTGAATGACAACTAGAAAGCAGCCTATACATTATTTTCCTAGCAGGTTTTTTTTTCCAGTTCCCTTTGGTTTCAATGAGTAGATACGGCAATAGGGGGATGCCAAAGAGTCTGAACCCTGTGCTGGCTCCCACAGTTGCACAGCCCTGGGCGCTGCTTGTCTGCCCCAGTGACCGAGACTGCGATGGAGTTGGACACAGCAGGTTTTCTGCTGTGGTTTTACTGTTTTGGATAAAACTGCTGTTTGTGCCTGTTCAGAGGCTGCTTGATGGCTTTTAGATGTGCCCCGGGAAGCAGGGCTGCAGCTTGCCATGCTGGGCTTGCTTTGCGAAGAACAGCAAGCAAACAGAAAAGTCTAGCAACCAGCTGATTGGGCTGGTTGTAGAGGGGATAGTAGTAATTAATCTCTTCTCTTTTCAACAGTGCACAGCTGTGATTATTGGCAATTTGATCATTTTGCTTGTGGCTCTGAGTATCGTTAACTTAATCTGATACTGTGTGCGGTGCCAACAGCGATTACCAAAGATTTCACCTTAACAAATTCTCTTCTCTTCCTCTGCTCTTTTCCTTTTGATACCACTCTTAATTAGACAAATGACCCTGTCACCAACATATGTCATGCGGCTGACAAGCAGCTCTTCACACTCGTTGAGTGGGCCAAGCGAATCCCCCACTTCTCTGACCTGACTCTGGAGGACCAAGTCATTCTTCTCCGGGCAGGTAACATCTCCTACCTGTGGCCTCTGAGGCTATTCCTGGTGCTCCTGTCCCTTCTCTGGGCTGCGTACCCTGCCAGCCAGGCTGGATGTAGAATTGGGAGATCCTGAGCTGATCCATCCCTGCTGTCACGGGGCGAGTGACCCATCCTGAGCCGCGCTGAGCGGTTGGCAGAGGCTGTGAATGGGGCAGTGAAATCTGTGGTTTGTTCTTCTCTTCGTACAGATGTGTAGGAGGACGGGGGGAGAGTGAATAAATGTGTCTTGTTAATGGAATTCTTATAACTACAAGACTTATTATGTGTGGGGCACGTTATTGTGCAAAATGATGTAAAGGGGTTGCTGATGCAAGGAATATGTTTCTTTTGAGGAGGAAAACCCAGCATCTTTTCCCCCTCCTCCCCCCCCTTTTTTTTTGGAGGGTTTTTTTTGCCCCTTTGAGTCTTTTTCTGCACGTTCCTTGCCGCTGGCAAGGGTGCGGTTGGTACCTGGGGTCCCACCTCTCCTGTGAGCTGAGTCTGAAGCCAGCAGGGAGAAACCAGCTCCCCTGCTCCATGTGGAACTGATTTTTTTTTTTTTTTTTTTTTTTTTGCAGAAACTCATTTCAACANTTTTTTTTGCTGGACTACCTCTTGTGTCCCTCACACCTCCTCTTGCAGGCTGGAATGAGCTGCTCATTGCCTCTTTCTCCCATCGCTCCGTGTCAGTGCAAGATGGCATCCTTCTGGCCACGGGCTTGCACGTGCACCGCAGCAGTGCTCACAGTGCTGGCGTGGGCTCCATCTTCGACAGGTACGTGGCCTGTCTCTGTCCTCATCTAGCAGCGGCAGCCAGGCTGGCTCTGTCTTCTCCCTCTGAATGGGAAACATGTCCTCAGTGAGAACTAGAGCAAACCCACGGTGATTTGGGTTTAGCTTAGAACGAGGAGGGGACGCTTGACTGGCTTAAAAGCCAAGAATGGGATGAAAGCACCTTGCAACTGGATTTGCAGAAGCAGATCCTTGGTTGGGTGAGCAGGGGGGTGAATGCTTCTCTGCCTTCCCTCTAAGAGTTTGCCATAACTGGATCTAGAGCTAATACTGATCAGCAAGAGCTTTAGCTGGCAAAGCCTTAAACCCCAGCTTGCTCATATAACAACTGCGTGCGTACTGGCCATGACGTGCCTGCTCCCTGCCGGGCAGGACGCTGCATGACCTCTCTTACACAACCGGCATGTGTAAGGGTGGTGCCCATGTTTCACACAGTGAAATATGGAGGAAAAACCCGTGGTTTTTTTCCTCAAGTGAGTGCGAATTGTTCTCCATAGTCCAAAGAGAGCACAGAGGGCATCCACTGAGCAAAGTGAGTTCGATGCTCCGGTCTGTGAATGCAGATGCACGTGTAGAAGAGCAATGTGTGGTGTGGCTGTCCCTCAAAGCTGCCTCTTCATGCAGAGAGGAACTGGGGACATTCCCAGTGCCTGTCCCAGATGCTTTTCAGCCCCCAGCCTTGGTGTCCATACGTGTCTCTGATCATCTGCCCACCCATGTCCCCACATGCAGGGTTTTGACAGAGCTGGTGTCCAAAATGAAAGACATGCAGATGGATAAGTCGGAGCTGGGGTGCCTGCGAGCCATTGTCTTGTTCAACCCAGGTACGTCTGAGGTCTGGGGCAGTCCCAGGCGACACGCACGCCCTCAGGGCTGCGGCAGGTCACAGGCAGGAGTGCCGTGGCAGTGAGCATCAGGACTGCAGATGGATTTGTCCCGCTCTCTGGCTGCATGATTAAAGACAGCCTGAGTCCTCTCCCGCCCATGCATGCAGTGGAAAGGTCTCCTCTGCAGTGATTTCTTCCCTACCACTATTTTCTCCCTCATCCAGATGCCAAGGGTTTGTCCAGCCCCTCAGAAGTGGAATCGCTGAGGGAGAAGGTCTATGCCACTCTGGAAGCCTACACCAAGCAGAAGTACCCTGAGCAGCCGGGGCGGTGAGTGTCCCCAAGCGTGGCAGGAAGCTTAGGGCAGCACAGTTCCTACCTGGGGAAAGAGCAAACCGAGGAAGGGGTGTCTGGGCCACCCGGGGCTGGACCCCCAAGCAAAGAAAGGGCAGGACACCAGCCAAACTTGCCTGAAGAGTCCCAGCTCTCAAAGGCTGGCCCATCCTCTCAGTGCCCTAATTCTAGGGCAGAGCCTTTTAGGGTGATGGCAAGATGCAATTTTCTTGCTTTTCAATCCAATCCTACCCTCTGCTGGCCAAGCTCTCGAAACACCGGCAGCCGGATCCCAGCTCATCACCACCAGCCAAGTGATGCGCCCACAGCATCTTCTGCTATTTTTGGCTCTGGATGTGGGGAGGGGAGGCAGCCTGCCCGCTGCCCCCCCATCGCAGCTGCGCCTCCAAACGGGAGGCAGCGGCTGGCAGAGGCACTGCTGAGGGGTTGTGCACCCTCTGGGGGGGTGCCGGGGACTTTTGAAGGCTGTTTCAAGAAGGATTTCAATGGCACCATGGAGCTGCAAGTCACTGGTTTAAGTCTTGGCTGGGGAGGCAATCTAGACGTTGGGGTTTTTTTTCCTTCATGAAGTTTTAAAAATGGTAAATTCTGTATTGAAAAAATACATATTCCCCTCCACACATGAGGAGAAAACCACTTATTTCTCTGCTTTGAAAGCATAAGGGAATCTAAGCTAGAGGACTCTCCAAGGCATTTTTGGGGCAGCATTCGGTCTCTGCTCTCCTGTGGCCCTGGCGCTGGCTTGGAAACTCATGGGAGAGGGGGGAGCCAGCGTCTTCTGCATGCCTCTGACTCCGCTATCCTCCTTCCAGGTTTGCCAAGCTCCTCCTGCGCCTGCCGGCGCTGCGGTCCATCGGGCTGAAATGCCTGGAGCACCTCTTCTTCTTCAAGCTGATTGGGGACACCCCCATTGACACCTTCCTCATGGAGATGCTGGAGACACCCCTGCAGGTCACTTGAGGGTCTGTCTCTACTATGGCCAGACCCTGGTCCCCCCTGCCCCTGCACAGCCTCCTGCCCTCTGCTCTGGGCCTACAAGAGCTCAAGAGATGTCCTCCACCCTCCGCTCCTCCTCGGTGGGATTGTTGTGGTTTTGTACAGCTGTAAATCACCCCCTCTAACCCTCCCTGGCCTGGCTGTGGGGGGGTCACAGATCCTCTGACAGTTAACCAGTCCCTTGCCCCCCTGTACAGATAATTGCTTTAAATTATTTTTTCACTCTCAATAAAAGCCAACAAAACAAATAAAATAATATACGAGAGAGGCACAGATGGGAGCTGGCAGAACAGTGTCCTCTTTTGCCACAGTCACAAGTCTGGCTTGGGATGGGGCTGAGGGACCTTCCTTGAGACTCTTGGGCAACCCCAATCAGGGCAGGAACATCACTCGGGATATCACGGCGTGTGCTGATGGGCACAGTCCTCTGCCTAAGAGAGAACAGGTATTGTTGCTTCTTGCTCCTGCTAAGGAAAGACTTGGAGAAACTTATTGCTTTGAACCAGAACATTTTGTTCTACCATCTTAAAAAGAAATTCTTGGAATTTTTGAAGTAACATTAGGAAATGAAGGACATTAAAAAGTCACCACTTGTTGTTTGGTTTTTTTTTTTCCCTGAGCTAGTCCAGCCACTGAAGGAAAGACTGAAACTTTAATCCAGGTGGAGTATTTTGGGGTGGCCCAAACCTGGTGTGCTCATGGATAACTTTAATTCTTCTGAAGCTTTTGAAGCTTTTTTTTTTCCCCCTCTCCATATTATTTGCAATGGAAACAGGCTCTTCGACCCCAAATTTATAGTCTCGTGCCTCCATAAGTGAAACTTGCAGAGAGAGAAAGCACAAGACACTCTAACAAAACCTGCCTCAAAGGTCTATCCCCTGCTCAAATGGCACTGCTGGAGCTTCCTATTGCAACCGAGCTAACCAGAGTCAAGCAAGTTAAAGACGTGAATTTGTTCAATGCATGGAGTTTATCCTGGTGGGAGAACATCCTCCCAGGAACCCAGCAAACCGGCTGTATTATTATTCATAAAACAGGTGTAGTGTTAAGTGATCTGCCCCTTCTGACCCTCTCAGCAGACAGCGCGGTGAGATGCAGCCGTGCTTCGTCTGTCCGCGTGACAGATTGCAACGCTGCCGCTCGGGGATGTTCGAGGGAAAGGAGTAGTGACAACAGGAAAGAAAGAAGGATAAAAATTAAACGTTTTGTTAAAACTCCTGCAGAGGGATATGATTCATTCTCCAGTATTTCACCGGGAAAAGGAGGGGAAGAGAATCAAAAAAGCAGGAGAAAGAAAGAAAAATCCAAAATTATGGATGCTAATATTATCTATTTTTTTTTCCCCCAGCATCATAAAAAACCCACAAAACTCAGGGAGAATCTCAAAAGAGGTGGAAAGCATTGACTAGGAGACTATTTTTAATTGAAAAGGTGGTTTTCCATTAAAAGGGAAGTGGTTAAAGGCTGAAGCTATTCAACATGCTCTTTGTAAAACCTTTGCCAGAGTGTGAGATGCCGTATGCAGGCTGTGCTGGGGTGGTACCCACCCACGCTGCTGGTTAGACGGAGCAAGAGGTTCTCTCCAGCCTGGGCTGCTCCAGGCTTCCCCTTCCAAGATCTGTGGGCTTCTAAGAGCTGGTATCCGGCTAGCTGGATTGGGTTGCTTTTCTGATTATAAAGCCCTGGGTTTCTCTTGACCTCCCTGCTCTCAGGTTTGGTGGTTGGCATTAGCAAGCCTAGCAAGAGAAGGGCTGCAGAAGGTGATGCCACGTGGTATTAATGCTTTTTGTTGAAATGTATGGAGGAAAACCTGGGTGTCCTCGTGTCTGAGTGCTATTTTGGAGCCCTGCAGCGCTCAGTGGTAACTCAGGGTGTGCTTTGTCTCTTAGGGCTAGCTGCTGCAGCACAGTGGGCTGAGCCAGCTGGGGAGGACAGGATGCTTCCACACCAATAATCTCTTTCAGGAGCTCACAGGCTCTCCTTGGCACACAGTCATTGCAGCTCTGATCGCGAGTGTTCACATGGGAGCTGCAAGGCTGGCATTCAATTTGGCCAAGACATCCAAAAGTATTTTGGGCCGTGCTCAACCCTCTCTGATAGGGGTTTATTGTAGACAACATGATGCCTCTTGGTGGCTTAATGAGTCCATGATGAGGGATTCGGAGCTCCTGGTACTCCGTGTCAGCAGAACAGCTCAGCGCATGAGTAACAGAAAAAAAATAAACTGGGCAGCAGAGTGGGATCTAGCACCTAGCCCAGATGGCCCTGCATGTGCCCAGTGCAGTCAGTGCAGGCAGAGCTTGTAGAGCAATCCAGCTTGACTGTCTTGATGCTGGTATCAGTCCATTGCCTGCAATGTTACTTCTTGAAGTTGGAAGTGAAGGGATACGATAACAAAGACAGGGGTGGGAAGTCTCAAAATGGCCATTTATGGGTCACCCTTATGCTTAGTAGTCTACCGTGAGACCCCGGAAAGGTGGTCTCTGGGTTCTGGACCACAGGGTCTCCAGGTTGCAGTGTGAGCAGGACTTCTCCCCTTTCTTCATAGGACTAGCATGGGGGTTTTTGAACATTTTTTTTGCTTGATCATCTGCTTAACATACACCCCACCACATGCTCCCTGACCATGACAAGACCGTAAGACAGGAGTGTGGCTTCTGTGAATAAGAGACCACTTGCTTATCTGAAAATGTCACTAGCAAACGGCTGTCCTATGCAGAGGAAAGAAGTCACTGAGGCCTGGTGTAGTCTCCTGAACTTGGTCCTAACCCTCTCATTCCTCATTCATGTGGGCCTCTGTACGACGGTGTCAAAATGCTGCCCACGAGCAGTGCTTCACCTGGCCTTGCAGAGCATGGGGGCTACTCCCTACAGACACCCAGCAAACCTCACGACAGTTAGTACTAACTCACCAGCGTGGATTTCCTTCAGGATGAATTGCTACGGAAAAACATCAGCTTGGCATGGCTGGAGCTTACCTAGTCTGCAGCGACACCCAAACCTAATTTTCATAGAACAGTAGAAACTGCTCTCATGTATAAGCCAAAGAAAACTTTTATCTTTGCACATACACTCAGCCCCACCTTGTGTAGAGTTGTAGCAGCACAAAGAATTCAAAAATAGCACTGAAGAACTCAAAAATCAAGAAACACCAAAGTTTAAGCCTCTTCCAATGTGGGCATTTTTCCTTGCAGACATTTGATGTGATGGTGCCTTCAAAATCTTGCAAGTTTGATCCCAGTTGCTGGGTCTTGCCATCGCTTTTCCTGAAGATCAAATCACTGGCTTCCCCATGAAAGCCCTCAGCCTCAGATTAAGCTCTGATGCTTTTTCCTTTGCTCTGGGAATAAATAAATAAACAAACCAGGCTGTGGGAATGACTGGTCCAAGGCAGCGTGTCGTAGTCTCTTGCCCACCACGCATCACGTCTCCTGAACCTGCTGAGTCAGCAGCAGCGCCCCCCCCCACCATGGACAAGCTTTTTTTTAGTGCACAGGCCAAATGTTTAAAAGCATTGATTAATTCTGAGCTGCTCGGCCTGTAGTGCTCTGTGGAGGGGACTTCAAAAAATAGCGGGTTTAGTCACTTATGTTGAGGACCTTGGAAAATGAAAAGATCCTTAAGCTCCGCTGCATGCGCATGGATTTGTTTCTCACCCATAAATCAAGACGGCGTATTTTCCTGCCTTGCCTTAGTTTGGTTTCTGTAGCGGCTGCTGTAGTTTCTACTGAAGCTCAGCAACAGCAGTACTGGATTGGGAATTAAAAAAAATAAATCCCAAACCATAAAGGTTTGAGCTGGTTTGCATTCAGTTCAGCTCTGGGCTCCTTGCTGGATTGAGTGATTCAAGGGCACGTCCTGTAGACCCTGGGTGACATTCATGGAATCACGGAATTTGAGAGTTGGAAGGGACCTCTAGAGATCATCCAGTCCAACTCCCCTGCCAGAGCAGGAGTGCCCAGAGCACATCACTCAGGGCTGCATCCAGACGGGGGTTGAAAGTCTCCAGAGAAGGGGGCTCCACACCCTCCCTGGGCAGACGTTCAGACGCTGACATCCTCATGGCGTGACTCTGAACTGAGTGCCACCACCGCTGGCCTTTCTTCAAGGACCTCTTGTCTGGGCTGGGCCCTGGACTGCCTTCCCCATCACAGCTGAGCTCCCTGGAGATGCTCTTTTTGCTGCCTTGGCTTCTCTGCTCGTCCCCTCTCCATCCCTCCCAGCTCTCTGCTATCCCATCGAAGGCCCAGGTGGGAAGCTGGAGGGAGGGCTGTGCTGAGTTGGTACCTCCTGGAGCACCAGAGGGCCCAGGGAGGAGGAGGAGGAATAGCACCAATTAGGAGGCACGTGGGGCTGCCAGAGCTGATGGTGCTGGTGGTGTCAGAGAGGGTGGCTGGGAAGCAGTGCGTGTACCCTCTTTCAGGGGATGACGGCTTTTATTTCACGGTGAGGTACGTTGTGGTGGAAAGCGTGGTACAAGACAGAGAAGCCCTGATGAATCCCCAGGTGTTTGTCAGCGTTCGTGGACAAGGACCAACCACCTCCGCAAGGCCCATGGCTACCACCCCGTACTTCTCTCTCCCTGTGCCCTCTGTGCAATTAGCTCTACCCAAGGCAGGCTCGGTTTGGAGGATTCCAGTGGTAAAGGGAGAGGATTTTATCATTCCAGGCATATTGGACAGGGCTGTGGCTGTGGGCTGGTTTCTGGCTTGCCTCTACCCAGGGCCAGCCGGCCCAGCTGGGCGTGCGGCAGCCGATGCCTTTAAAGAGCTGTGAGGGTGGCAGGAAGGAGAGGATGGTGTGAAGGGATGTTTTTGAGCGGTGGGCAGTGCTTTGTCTTCTGGGCCGAGTTGGCTTTGGGCATTGAAGGCGCCCTGATGGTGTTAGCTAGCCTCACGGTGCCTTAGGACACTAAGGGAGGTGGATGAAGTGTGTGCAGGGAGCACAACTCATCATCATCATCTTCTTCTTTCGTCTCCTGGGTGCCTGCTTCTGGGTCTAGCCCTCCCTGTTCCCGCATGGTTCTGCATCGGCTTTGCTGGGCAGAGTTAAGGTGATGCTGGAGGAAGAGGGACCTGGCTCCCTGCTGGCTGAGGCTGTGTCTGGTGCTGTCACTGGAGCCACCCACCCTTGGAACTGGGCGCTGTTGGTCTCCTCCCAGCAGTGAATGGCAGGGACCTGCTGGTTCACCCAAGCTCCTCGGCACAAACCATCAGAACTGGGCAACCCAGCGGGGAGACGGCTGGGAGAGATGTGTGGCCCCTCTCCCAGCTCTGTGGGCTTGTTAATTTGGCAGGCAACTTCTGTTTAATGCTGTTTTTCCCAGACCACCCTGTTTCTCTAATACCTGGCTGCCTGCGATCCCTAAAGCTAGAATGAGAAAGCCTAGTCCTGTTTCTCTTCTTCTTTAATTCTCTTCAGCTGCTGATACACCTAATTCAGCCCTGGGTAAGCTAATCATGGAAAGCCTGGCCTCCAGAGGCTGCAGTGAGCTGGCTGAAGTAGTCCTCCCAATCTTTTGTAGGGCTGTTGCCCGAGGTGGAGGCGTGCTTTGAGAGTGAGGGGTTTGGGGAGCGTATTTCTTGCTTTTAGGTTTTACTGCTTCACCTCGTGAGCATCCTCCGCACGAGAGCGGGTGTGCTCTCCCAATCTGTGTGTGAGCTGGCGGATGTGTGTAAATCGCGGGCAGCAGCACCCTGCTGCAGACCCCTCGGCGTTATGCCCTGGGACCACCCCTCAAGCTTCATCCTTCGTAGACCGAGCTGTGAGTTGCAGATGAGAGCTGTGAGGTAAGGCAGTCTCCAGATCCCTCCTTGCCTGGAGAGGAGGAGGAGGGCGAACACCCCAGGGGGACAATATTTAGGGGGGAATGGATCCCTCACAGCTGTTCACATCTCTGATCAGACCAAATGGGGGGCGTCTGTCTGAATATATAAGCAAGGTGCCTTGTCCGGGGCTGTAGTTTTTAGCAGTGCTGAAGGATGGCATGCCCACCCCATGGGGCTGACCCCCAGCTGTGTAAGGATAAAATCTACTCCCCCGCAGATGGGGAGGGATGGGATAGGGTGGCGACGCTGGTTTGCTCAGGGAAGAAGAGCAGCAGACAGTGCCTCTCCCTTGGTCACGCTGCAGTCCGTACTGGGCTGATGTCTCGGCAATGTGGCTCTGATAGATCTGCCTACCTCGAAACCTGGCTGGAGCTGCTCAGAGACCTTCGGGGAGACAAAGACGGAGGCATCAGAGCCCGGTGCCTCCCTGCTGCAGCTCAGCCTTCCTACGTGTGAGGGGTCAGAGCTCTTTCACACTGACCTGTGTAATGGTACCAACGTTTTCACGCCCACGCTCCCAGTGTAGTTATACTGGGATACAGCAGTCTCAGGACCCTGTTTCCCTCTCCCATGGGATGTTGGCAGGGTGGTGATCCGCCTGTGCTAACCTGCGGCTTCTTTCCTTCCTCCGAGCTCCCAAAGGACGTGACCTTGGTCCCTGCATCGCCCACGTCATCTGGGCATGGGGAACGCTTGGTGACGAGGATGCCCCACGGAAAGGCTAGGAGTGCTCCTGCTCCTGGCGCCAAGGTCACCAGTGAAGACAGGAGGTGATGCCCCTGAGAAACCTCCCATCTTCCACCAGTCTGGAGAGGGGCCCTGGCAGCTCTGCAGCCGTTTCTGCCCTACCAGCCGGAGAGAGGGGAGCCAGCTCTCCGCGGTGCCGGGGGAAGCTGCGGCCCCGCTGCCCAGGGTGTCCCGGTCGCAGGAGGTACGCGGCTCCGGACCTGCGGCGCCCGTGAAAATCCCCCCAAAAATAGCGAGCAGCCCCTCCGGGCAGGAGGGAAGGAGAGAGCCGGGCGGGACGGGAAATCGCCGGTGCAGAGGGAAGGCTGCAAGTTTCGGCTTTCCCGGCCGGGCGGGATCTTTCCTCCGCGGGTTTCCCCTCCCCGAAACCGATGCGGTTTGGCGGAGCCGGGGCCGCCTCCGCGGTGCCGGTAGCGGACCGGGTCCTGCTCGGCGAGAGCCATCACGGGGGACGAGCCCTCGGGGGCAGCTGCTCCCACTTCGGGCTTTTTAATTTTTTTTCTTCTCCCTTTTCCCAGCACTTATTTTCCTGAAATACTCCGGAGCGGCGGGAGGCAGGCGCCGGGGGCGACGCGCAGCGCATCCCTGCCGGGGAGCGCATCCCGCCCGGGGTTGGGGAACGGGCTTTCCCCAAAAACTCCCGGCCTGGGCTTCTCCTGGAAACGGGAGCTGATTTCCAGCCGGTTTCACTACCGGGAGAGCCGCGGTGGCGGGGGGCACCACCCTCCACCNCAGTCGGACGGGCGCTTCCCCGCAGGTTGGTGCTCTCCGCTCCGGACGCCGTCCAGGGCGCCGCGGTTCTCCCCCCGCCCCGGGNGCGGGCTGTTGTTGGCAGGCGGGCGGCGCGGCCCCCTCCCCCGAGCCGGTCCCCCACCATGTTGGACGGGCTGAAGATGGAGGAGAGTTTGCAGAACGCCCTGGACCCCGCGGCCCCCTTCTCCTCCCTGATGGGTAAGTCGGGGCATCCTCTTCGCCCTCCCCGGGGTGGGCACGGCCGGGCGGACCCCGAGCGATGGGGGGGGGGACCGGGGGGACCCGGGGGCAGCTTCCCCCCCCGGCTCGCTGCGTGCCGCAGCCCCG
>VXBO01001418.1:10207-41029 GCA_013400135.1 Rhinoptilus africanus | reverse complement strand
CCGGGAGGTGCCCCCGGCGCCCGCCTTCCCCGCTCCCGTTTCGTTCCGCGATGGCATTAAATTGCCTGTTTCCCCCCCGACCTCGCCCCGGTCCAAGGAAAGCCTTTCCTTCCTATCGAACAATAAATAATTTATTTTATTTTCTTTCTTCGTTTTAATACCGGTTTCAAACAATCCCCGGCTCTCCGAGCTGCGGCTTTTCCAAGAGGAACGAAATTGGGGGCGATGTCCCCCCTCCGGAGCTCCCCTAAGGCACGGGGCCCCCTCGCAGCCCGGAGCAGCTCCTTGCACACTCCCCGGCATCCCCCCGACCCCCCAGCCTGCGCGGGAGCAGCCAGAGCAGCGGGATCCCCCTTCCATCCCTGGCCCCGACCCTCTCCCCGTCCCCATCTCCCTCCACCCACCCCCGGCTCCCTCCCCACAGGCAGAGNCCCGCCCCCCCGGCTCCTTCCCCACAGGCAGAGCCGCGACCCCCAAGTCGGTGTGCGAAGGGTGCCAGGGGGTCATTTCGGACCGGTTCCTGCTGCGCCTGAACGACAGCCTGTGGCATGAGCGGTGCGTCCAGTGCGCGTCCTGCCAGGAGCCCCTGCAGACCACCTGCTTCTACCGCGACAAGAAGCTCTACTGCAAGCTGGACTACGAGAAGTAAGTGGCCCCCTCATCGCCCCGCTCTTCTCCCACCGCCCGCAAAGCCCCAACGCCCTGCCAAAAACTCAGGGGGGACGGAGGACTTGGCATCCCTCTCCGGAGCTCCCCGCTTTCCCTGCCCCGTGTGTCCCGAGAGGCGCCAGCCTCAGGGTGCTGGGTGGCGAGTTGTGCTTCTCCCCCCTACAGCCTCCTCGCACCCCCGGTTTTCTCCTTTTTCCGAGGTGTTTCGTTGCGCTCGCTTTGTGCCTTGGGAATTTAGGAGCCTTTTGTCGGGAGCCTGTGAGACCCTCAGTAAACCCGGGGCTGCGGGGGGACGGGGCAAAGCCTTTTCCTGTCTCCTCTGGCTTTATTTTCCTACTGAGTGTCGGCAGGAGGAACGTTACATCTTCCCCGAGACAGTTCTGGATGGGGGGAATTTTTCTAATATTCCCGCAGGCAGGGCAATGCTATTGCTCCCCTTGGCCAGGTGGGGAAACTGAGGCACGCGGCAGAGACCAGGGAAGGCCCCGCTGAATTCGGAGCGTTTGCTGTCACAGGCTGGAGACTTTGCCCGTGTCTGGGGCTGTGACGGGGCAGGAGATTGGATGTAGGTGGCTAAAGCTTCCAGCCCCAACATTTCCCCTTTGGCAAGTGTGGGGCTGGGGGAGAAAAAGATGATGAGAAAATTATTTTTCTTTTTTTTCTTTTTTTTAAGAGAAAAACCTTTCCATTGGGAATGGGGAGAAGGCTGTTGAGCCTTTCGTCTCCCACAGCTGCTTTCGGTTTTGTCCTGCTCATCCCGCTCTTGCCGTCACTGCCGGACCCTGCTCCCTGGCCGGGTTTCGGAGCCGTTAAATTTGTGTTGCCTCTGGGCTGGCTGTTTCTTGAGGGAGGGTGTAGACTGGGGGGGCTGGATCCCTCACTATGGCGATAGCACGGATGCTGGAGCCCTGTGATTTAATTCCCAGGTCGTTGTTTTCATGAGAAAACTGTCATCGGCGATGCTCTCGTCCCTGGCCTTTGGCGGCTCGGCGAGCGTGCCGGGGGCTAGCCCCGCTCCGAGCCTTTTTAAAGTTGGTTTGTTTGTTTTTTTTTTTCCTTTAAGTCCCGTATTGTGGGTCTGAGTTTAATCACTATGGATACAAGGCAAATTGAAAGCAGAATTTGTGCGCGTGACCTTGTTTTCAAATGTTTACGAAAGAGCGGAAGAATTAGCTGCTGCGAGAGTGGAAGGGAGAGCGCTGTGTCAGGGGCTATTTTTTTTTTTTTAGGCAAAAATTTGTTGAGGTTGGGTGCGCTGCTTGTTTGTCCATAGAAATTTTGCTACTGGTTCCCCTACGTTTCCAACACAATTTACGTAGAATCCTAAAATTGTCGGGGATTTCCCATTTTCTGCTTTATCGGCGCCTTCGTTTGGAGAATTAAGGGGAAATTCGGGGTGATTATTGCCGCGGAAATGCCTTTCCAGCTTGCGGCACGCGTGGGTTTTCCTCTCGGCGTGTTCAACTGCGGCTCCCGAGCGCTGGAAGCCGACTCCAACCCCAAACCCTCCTCCTGCGTCTCTTGGCCGTGGAAGAAATTGGTGCCGCATTTGGCTTCTTGCTGTGCCCATCTCGCTGTCAGGATGAACCAGGATGATTGTGTGGGGGGAAAAATAATAATAAATTTATTCCACAAATATTTCCCAGCTTCTGTCAGTGGCACCGTTTATCCTGGTTATTTCCCGGCTGCGTTTGGGCTGGTGACTTTTGCCCGTGCCGGGGAGCGGGCTCTGCGGCAGGCGGTTTCCCGGAGCTGGGATGGTTTTAGCCCTGAACCGCTGCCGGCCTCTTCCTCTCCTGTACCCCTCTGCCTTTTGCTCTGACGTTTTTGTCCCTTTAAATTTTATTTAATTTTATTTTTTTTGGTATGGGGCTGTGGGTCAATGTCCCTGCTCTCTCCGTGTCCCTGGCAGGGCTCTCTGCCGTGCCGGCAGCTCGACTCCTTACCCAGGGACAGCAAGGATGCGACGCAGAGTCCCAAAGAGCTGTTTCCTTTACCTCTGCAGAGCTTTACGTATGACTCTGTATTTAACAAAAAACCCTCTTTTTTTGCCCAAACTACCCGTCCTGTCTTTAGGCTGAACTCCTTCCCCAGCCGCAGGAGCTCTGTGCC
This sequence comes from Rhinoptilus africanus, assembly GCA_013400135.1. Classification (NCBI taxonomy): domain Eukaryota; kingdom Metazoa; phylum Chordata; class Aves; order Charadriiformes; family Glareolidae; genus Rhinoptilus; species Rhinoptilus africanus. The sequence continues at coordinate 38,248 of VXBO01001418.1, read as the reverse complement.
CGCCTCCGCCACGGTGCCGATGCCGGGGCTTTGAGCGCGAAACGCGCTGCTTGTGTACCGAGCTAATTATTTCGAATCGAGAGCTGGTTAATTATCGCGGGCGACTGGCCCTCCTTTGCGCAGCGCCATGGTGTGAAGCAGCCGATCCTCCCTGCGGCACCGGGGGTCCCGCCAGTGGAGCCGGGCTCCGGGAGCCTCCCTGTCGGCACGGCGGTGTGGGCCGGGTGGGAGAGAGGGGATGTCTGTGTCCAAAATGCTGCTGCTGGGGGTGTCGGGAAGTGCTGGGGATCCTACCTGCCGGTTGTGGTGTTGGTGGTTTTGGTTGTTATTTTCTTTTCTTTCCTTTTCTTTTTTTTTTTTTTAATGAAAAGAAGGGATTTTTCTTCCAGATGGTGCCTGTTGGGATGTTTTACCGGAGATGAGTGGGTGCAGTATTTTCCGATGCGTGTCTTTGGGCTCGGAGCTGTGTTTATAACAAGGCTGCAGAGGGTTAATGACAGAGTGTGAGACGGCAGAGTTGTGCCTTTAGTTATAAATACACCCGTGGAAAGTGTTACGTACGGTTCTAAGGGAGCATCTGACTTTGCCGGCCTCTAGAAATTGAGGAATCGTTTTTTAAAACAGATGTTTTGCATTTCTTTGTCTTTCATAAAGAGGAAGACCTCGGGAGAGGACCTGGAAGAGGGATGGATTAACGACCGGGGATGTTGGACCGGGTCACGGCATCCCCTTGGGGTGCCCAGGGCTGCGACTCGGGACCCGCGGATGGTCGGGATGATGATGCCGGTCAGGGGGTCACTCTTGGGCCGGTTTCCCCGGCGCTGGTGGGGAGGGCTCCTGGGGAGGGACCGCTTGAGCCTGTGCCCCTGGGACGGCGTCTATTTGGGGCAGAGGACGTTCGTTACAGAACATCCTGAATCCCGCGGCAGCCCCCGGCGCTTGTCCAAACCTGATAAGTCTCAACTATGACAAGGTTCAGGCTGTGCCCTGGCCGGCTCCCCGACGGAAGGGACGTGCCCCGGCTGTGGGGCCCCCGTGGTTGGTGACCAGGGGGGTGGACTTTTGTGGTGGCAGATTTGGCAGAGGGTGTGTGTGGGGGAGCGATGTCAAACCTGGCCATAAACGGGGAGGGGTGGTGGGAGCGATGGGAAGAGTGGGGCTTGCCGAGAGGGCTGCCCGGGGTGCTCAAAATCCACAGGAGGATAGGGATGGCTGAGCCCCACTTGCCCAGAGGCGTTTTGCAGTGCGGCAAGTCATAGGGAAGACCTGGAACCATGGGGACATCCCCATCCCAAAGCCCCACGGTCCGTGGAGGTGCGGGAACGCCGCCGGCCGGTTCTGGGGGCCAGGAGCGGTGTCAGCGGTGCGGTCGTGACGGGGGGGCGCAGCTGGGGAGCGTGGTGACGGCGGGACGGCTTGGCAACGTCCCCAGCCCCGGCGCAGAGCCCCGGCCCCAGCCCCGGCTGGCAGGAGCAGATGGCCAGCACATCTCGGAGCAGGCCTGGCATGTGGGCGCCGGCAGCGGAGGGGCGGCCACGGCCCCCCAGCCACCGCCGGCGTGCCGGGCTCCCCGGCCGAGGGAGGCAGTTGTGTGATGCTCGCCCTGTCTTCTCACGGCTTGACGGCTCTGTGCCGCTGCCAGCTTCTGCGCCGTCGTTGCAAAGCTCCACTGCTTGGCTCCGAAATCCCCTGCTCCCGGAGACCGTGGGGTTGCGCGGGTGCCGCCGCCTCCGTGAATTAAACGGAGGAGACTCCTCCAGCTGCGAAGGCAAAATAAAAAAATAAAAATCCTTCCACAGCTCTGAGCGCGCACGGAAGAAAACGTGCATGAACCAACCCATCGGTGTCGGGTTTTAAAATCACACCCAGCATCTTTGTGTGAGGGATGAGGCTGGATCCGCGGCAGCCTGGTCCCAGCGGACCGCGGCTGGCTGTGCCCAAGGGGAAGGTGGGATCTGCCTGGCCCGGGGCAGCGTGGCCTCCTCTCGCCCGCTGGAGGATCCTCTGGCAGCTGCCGTCGCTGTAGAGGAGAGACGGGCAGAGGTTTGAAGCGTGGTGGCTGTTTATCTTGCTTAATGTGGGTAATGAACGTAATTGCGCAATTAGCTGCGAACCGTGGCGCTGCTCCCGCAGCCTGTGGAAGGGTTGTGAGGGGGATAATCCCAAATGGATTGAATGAATAAGGTGATGTTGATGCCGGATGCTTTAGGGCAGTCCGGTCACACCAGCCCGCAACTTCCTATGGTCTGCGGAGTTATTTTCCTGGCAATACATAGTCCTTTGCCTTCTCTTGACTGGAGAAATGGGACTTCTTGCTCCTCTTGTGGCTGATGGGAGAGAATGGTCCCTCCAGAGAGCAGTGGGTCAGCCTAACTACAGTGCGACATGTCCTCTGGAGGTCCTTTTCCCTTCTTGTAGGGAATCCTATGGAGATGATGGTGCTAACTTGGATTTCTCCAACTGGGGACAGTCAGGCTGGCCTGAATGAGGTAGCAGAGGAGATGGCAGCTGGTCCCTCTTGGTGGTCTCTCTTTTCCCTATCCCACAGCTCCCTCCTAGCACTTCCCATCCTTCCTGTCTGCTCTCCGTCCCCACCCAGCACCCCCTGTAGCAAAACCCTCTCTGACTTCACCCCCTTTCCCACAGCTCCTGGAGGAAAAATGCCGACTCTTTGCAGGCGGGGATGTGTGCAGTTCTGGGGCAGCTGGATCTGGCCTCATCCCCACCAGAGATGGGGATGCTGGGTACCGCCGGGCTGGGACCAGATGCTGTTCCTTTGCTTTTTGTTGTTAAATTGCTTTGTGCCAGCGGTGGGGGGGAAAGGGGGGAGGCAGCGGGATGCAGCAATGTGAGGGGTGTTATGGAGGCCATGACGGGATCTGCGCTGGAAACGTCAGGCCAGCAAAATATGCCTTGCCCCCGTCCCCGCCACCCCCTGTCCTCCCACTCGTGGGGCTGCCCCTTTCCAAAGGGAGCAGAGAAGAGATTTGGCGTCTTGCCCCGCTTCTCTCTGCCCTTAATTAGATTTGTGTCTTACAAGTAACGTTTCGTAGAAAGGCCTGGAAAGAAGTGACGTTTGGCAGCTTGGGAGTGAGGCAGCCGAACGTACTCATCATCTGTCCCTCTGCGGTGGGGACAGGGATGGCTTTGGGGTCACTCTTCTCCTGCTCAGTGGTGGTGGGACCCTGGAGGCTGCGGGTTGGTGCTGGCAGAGCCAGTACCTGAGCATCCTTGGGACTGTCCACAGTTTCTGCTATCTTATTTCAGACCTACAATGATATTTTTCTCCCTTTTTCTTTCTTTTTCTCCCACTGTGGCACGGTGCTCCCTGATGAGCCCCTGACGGGGCTCTTGGAGCTGGGGAAACGACTTCAGATCTTTGCAATCCTGATGAAGGCACCGAAAAGAAATCGGCCGGGGGAAGAAAGGAGGGTTTGTTTCGGTTTGATGGAGAATTTTGTCTCCACCAGCTGGAGAGACAGCTGGGGTCCTCTGCTGCCCCGGCTCGCCAGCCCTCGCCTCGCCGGTTCTTCACCTGCTCGCAGCCGCCAGGCGCAGGCAGTGATTTGCCGAGCCGTGGATTTTTAGAGAGCCCACAATTCGGTTTCTTGCTCGGTCCTTCCTTGGGAGAGCTTTCCGGCAGGGTCTGAACCCCGTGCTGCGGTCATCCCCCAGCTGGTTTCGCAGAGGCTGGTAGTCTTGGGTGTTAGATGTGCCGAAGGCTGAGCAGCGTCACGGGCAGGAGGCTGAGCTTTGCTGGCTGTCCCCATCCCTGCTGGCACCCGTGGGGTGGTCTCAACATACCCAAACCCGCAGCTGTTTCTGCCTCTGCTCCCACATGCTCGCCCCGAGGTACGGCCGGGGGGACTCCAAAGCACCTTCTGCCTTGGAAGGGGAGAGAAGGATCTTTGAAGGGGGTGGGGGTCTCCTCTTCTGCTCACAAGGGTCCAAGTCCTGCATCTGCCTGAGGAGGGGCAAAACCCCTAATGGTTCAAAGCAGGTTTGGGTCTGGATTCATGGTTCCCCAATTCTGGGGAACCCTGGGGTGTGCAGCCAAGGAAGGGCTCTCAATACATCCCACGTCACGGATATTTTTCTTCTCAAGATACTTTTTGTCCCTTTATACTCCATTTCGTCTCTGGCTCGTGCCCTCTGCAAATGTGGGGTGGGAACAGGGGGTCCGGGCTGGACGGCTGTGCTTCTGCCTGCGATTTGATAAAGCATCTCCTCTGTAATAGGAGTAAAGAATAGCTTTAAAGCAGTGAGAAAATAGTTGGATTTTATTAGGGTGAAATACCGGGGTTGACCCAAAATAATCTGTTATTTTTTTCCCCCCCATAAATGTGTTTTCATGGGAAATTTGAATTTCTGTGTATTTGTAAGAGATTTCAGAAGAGAGAGGTGTGTGTATCTGGGGGTATCACTGATGGTGCTCCCTGACATGGCAAACACTGCGCAGACGTGTGTGAAAATACTACCCTGTAACTTCAGTTTTGTTCCTCAATACTTTTAACCTGAAAGGAGTGTTCCCTGGGCAGGAGGAAGCTGGTCCCCACGTACCTTCTCCCGGTGCTGTTGGTCCTCGGGGGTGATGGATGCGCCCGGCTTGTCCCGTGTGTCTCTGTGAAACCGGTGGGCATCACATTGTGGCTCTGTTTGAGGTTTAGGTTTGGGTTTTGTTGTGGTTTGGTTGGTTTGGTTTTTTTTTTTAAGGTCATCAAACCTTGGTTGCCCAGGAGAGGAGTTCTGTAATCCCTGGCTTCCCACCCCAAATATTTACGGACAGCCAGATCCCGAAGCTTTCGCGGAAGGTGCGGGGCAGGCGGAGCGGTGCCGTGCCAGGGCTGTGCTGGCAGTAGAGGACACAGCGTCGGGCTGGTGGCATCGGTCTCTCGTTATCTGGGGGGCTTTGTGTCATCTTGCCTATCTGTTTTGCTGGGATCTTATTAACGAAAGACACATTTCTTCAGCTTATCATGGATCCTTCACACGCTCCGTATTTTGTAGGCTGGCTATCTGAAAATGGTGTTTTCTCCCACAAGGCTGGATTTTTTGGGAAGGTGGTATGTGCGTTTCTCAATGCAGGGCTGAAATCACATTGTGTTCAATGCAAACAATTTATTTGCTCATGTTGCACTGTGTTAAGTAGAGGCTTAGAATTTCCACGACCCAGTGGCTGGATTCAGGTCGTCTGCAGTCAGTGCCTGGTTTGACCGCGATGGTCCAAAGTTGCACATGGGTAAAAGAGCTGAGACTTGGCTCCTTCACCCATGAAATAGAGCTGGAAACCTGGTCTAGTGGGAGGTGTCCCAGCCCAGGGCAGGGGGTTGGAACTAGATGATCTTTAAGGTCCCTTCCAACCCGAACTATTCTATGATTCTATAATATAGCTAAAAAAGGCTTCATTTATCATCGCAAGTGCTTTGAGGATCTTGCTGGGAGAGTTTTGAAGGCTGGGCATGAATTTTCAGTCTCTCTCCAGGTTTGCCTTGTTTTTGTCACCTTTGCCTTTGTGCATTCCACCTTGGGCTGCCTTTGACCAAAGGTGATGGAGAGGTTGTGCTGCAGAGATACCAGCTTCTCCCAAGCACTGTTTAAGGAGAACAGCTCTCCCGTGTATCCCAGCACGTCCCAGCAGGCAGCAATGCTTCCCCTCATCTGAGGAGTCGATGGGGCTCCGTGGCCACAGATGAAAAGTTTTCCCTGCACCGAGGCATCCCGCTCTTCCTTGGGGCAAAGACCTGGAAGGGCAGAGCACGCCGGAGGCGGCTTCCTCGGCTGGTACTTGTGCTTTGCGAGCCCATCAGTGCTCAGCGTTGATCCTTCCCAGCTCTCCCCCTGTCGCCATCCTCCGTATATTGTCTCTTGCCGCTCCCTACCCCTCTCCTTCCCTTGTAGCCTTCATTTCCTAAGGCTGCTCTTGGGGAGAGCTTTCTGTCCTTGACAGCGGAACAAATCCCTTTTCACGCGACCATCACTCCTCAGCCCATTGTCCTCCGCCCCCGCCGCCACCGTGCAAAATCTCCCCCCTGGTACGTCTGTTCCTCTGGAATGATAACCACCATCGCGGTGGGGTGGCGAGCCCCCGAAATCCCTCTGGGCAAGATCCCCTGCCCTTCAAGGGAGCAAAGCGGGATCTTAAAAGCGCAACAAGAAGCAAGGGTGATTCCCGGAGAAAAGGTTTGCTTGGCACCGTTTGGATGTGTTTCGTCTCTTTGGGGCGTGCATCCCCTCCTTCGGTTCTATGCTGCAGAGCTCCTTGGATGAACCTGGAGGCTGTGTCTACCCAGGGCTCCTTCTTCCCTGCCTGGGGCCAGAGGAGCCACGTTACAAGTTGATTTTTCACTGCATAGCATCGCCCAGGGCGGCTAAGCAGGAAGAGGGAGGCAGGAATTTTCTCTTTGCTATTGAAAGCTCAGGGAAGCATTTGGCAGGAAAAGATTTGGAAAGGGGAGAGAAAGAGGTTAAGGGACCTGAAGACAGTTCTCAGCAGCGGCAATTTTTTATTTGAAAGAGTCGGTATTGTCATTTCTACCCTCCAACCCCCGCCATCATAAGAACATAGAGATGCTTTGGTTATCAAAATTTCTGGCATTTGCCAGCTCTGTTAAGTCTTTATTCCTGGAAAACAGCATCTCAGCTATGCAAAATGTTGCTAAGCTCTGCAGTAATGTGTCTAAACAGGAGGAAGGAAAAGCAACATGGCAAATGTTTGCAATTGCCTCCACAGGGGTGATTTTGATGCCGTTGAATGAACGAATTCATTGAATCACAGAATGGTTTGGGTTAGAAGGGACTTTAAGGATCACCCAGTGCCCCCCCCCTGCCCTGGGCAGGGACACCTCCCACCAGCCCAGGCTGCTCCAAGCCCCATCCAGCCTGGCCTTGAACCCCTCCAGGGATGGGGCAGCCACAGCTTCTCTGGGCAACCTGGGCCAGGGGCTCACCCCCCTCACAGCAAAGAATTTCCTCCTGATATCCAATCTAAATCTCCCCTCCTTCAGTTTAAAACTGTTACCCCCCATCCTATCATTACACTCCCTGATAAAGAGTCCCTCCCCATCCTTCCTGCAGCCCCCTTTAGGGACTGGAAGGGGCTGTAAGGTCTCCCCAGAGCCTTCTCTTCTCCAGGCTAATGACCCAAATTCACGGGTGCTGATAGTGGTGATGGATGTTTGTCAAGGCACAAACCTAAAACTCTTGCCCAATGACTTCTGTGTCAAGCCTGGATTGGGACTGCCCTACAACACACTCCTGGGACATCTTTCTCATCGCTGATCTGAGAGGAGACCCTCTGGGCAGCAGGAGAGGAGGGAACACCAGCTGTGCTGCGTGCGCGTCGGGTGCGTGGGACCCCAGCCCTGCGCTGAGTGTTGAGGACCAGGCAAGAGTCTCCTCTCTGATTGCAGACCGCTTTCTGTAGGCTCCTGCAAGGGTTGAGGGGGAGGCTCCTCTGGAGCACACGGTTCAGCCAACCCAAGGTCTGAATTTTGCGATGGAGAAGCTGAAGTCCAGGTTCTTGGCTGCAGGGAGAGGTGAGAGCACCTTGTTTACCTGAATGGAGTCCGTGAACCCAACCGTTCTCTTGGCTTGGGCACCTGCGGTCTCCAGTGGGGTGGGATGGCTCAGGCTCACGTGTCTTGAGCCCTGCTTGTGCCAAATGGGCGGCCAGCTGGGCTGGTGATGGAGAACGTAATACTGAATTATGTATATCTCAGCATCTCCGCTGCCGGGCAGAGCGCTGGAGTGGTATTGAGCAGCTCCTTTTAAACAGCGATGAGGACGTGGGAGCTTGGTTAGGAAAGCCATTAAGCGTTTGAATCTTCTTGATGCCTGCTCAGGTGACTGTTGCTCCTTCCTTCTGCATCCGTAATTATGAAAGGCTGGAAGAGCAACCCCAACAGACCGGCTTAAAAGTTTAATGAAGCTTAAAGTGTTACAGGTTGAGCTCTTGAGTCCGAGCTTGTTTCAGCTCTGGCCCTAGGAAGGAGGGTTAACCAGAAAGGAGGCGAGGCTTCCTGCACGCATTACCTCGAGGCCATTAAAACTCATGTTGATGGGAGGTTCTGTTATGGAGATGGATTAGGTGAAAGTAATGGGAGAGGACATCCAAGATGGGTGAAGGCTCCTGCACGGGGAAGGTAGGTTGAAGAGAGGTGTGTATCCTTGGCAGAGGGAAAGCTGCCCATAGCAGGGACAAGGTTTTCTGGCTCCCGCTGTGCGAGACGTGTGTGAGATGGACGCCCTCTGCTCGCAGCTCCCAGCGCTGATGGATGAGTGCCAGGGAGCAGCAGGATCCGGGTGGCTCACCCGCTTTGTCTGGTGTCACACGCGTCTCGCAGCGCCTGCCGGAGACGCTCCAGGCTGGGGAGGGTTGGTGGCCTGCCCCCACTGGCGGTCTTTGAGGGGGTCCTAGCAAGCGCCAAAGTGTCTGTGCCCTTGGCAAGGTAAAGACCTTTCTATACCTTTAAAGGTAAAGAAACTCCTACAGGAGTTTCCTCCACAGCACCAAACCCACCTTTGCACCTTTTTTTGATGGGCTGAGACATGGAGCCAAGCCCCCAAGCAGTGTGGGGCTGGGGGAGAAGAGCTCTGTCCCCACATTTGCTGCCTTGTGAATCTCTGCCACATCCCATTTTTAGTTTCGTGGCAAGGGTTTGCAGCGGGAAATACCTCTGGCCAAGCACACCAGGCTCCTGCCCGCTCCAGTGCTTCGTGTCTCTCCTCTTATCTCTTGGTGGAACTGCAGCTCTTTGTGGATGGAAGATGGAAGAAGCGCGGTCAATGCTTTGGTGCTGGGGTAGATATGGGGACACAGCTGGGTGCGTGGGACCGTTTCTTCGTGGCCAACCCAGTTCAGAGGCACTGATGCCACCCATCCTCATCCAGGCAGGGTGACACGAAGCGATGAATCTGGCTGCTAAACCAGAGCGCCCAAATCCACTCTGCTGGGATGGCCCATCCCTATCCTCCAGAAAAAAAAGTGCAATTTCCCTGCCACTAAAGTCTCTATGCTATTTCCAACCGCATAACAAAAATCCCAGGAACTTTCAGAATCCTTGGCTTTTAAAAGTACATGTATCCCCACCTCAAACTGATTTACTTCTCCTGTTTCGGGCATTTCTGCCTCCAAACATCAGCCTTGGTCCTTCCCTCTCCGTCCCGATGCCTGCAGAGCACCGTTCTCACGTAGCGCAGCCCCTGGCCTCACCTCAGGTCTCCTTGGTGTGCCAGGGAAGCTCATTTGGGCACATTATGAGTGAAAGACCCTAATGAAAAAAACCCCACATCTACGTCTTCCCCTCTAGTGCCTCACCTCTGGAAAAGTTCAGCAAAAGTCAACCAGCAACGCATCCCGCCGAAGCTGCGCTTTTTTTTTTCCATACGGATTAGTGGTTCAAGAGCGGGGATTTTCAAACTGACAAGCCCTTGGCAGAGAAATAATTATAGGGGTTTTATGCTTTGTGTTTCCTAAGTTGTTCTAAATGACTTTTTCCCTTGGGGCATTTTTTTGTTTGTTTTTTTAAAGTCCACAAAAAAGGGAGGGGAAAAAAAAATGCGTATTTCCTCAGTGTCCTTGAAAATATGCAAGATGTTTGTGGACACCATTCAAGTTTCAGCTATAAGATTATTGTTACTTTTTTTTTGCGTGTGTTTGTTTTGCTTTAATCACGTCCAATCAACCGAAGTTTCTTGGCCGGTGATGCTCCACAAATGGATCTTAGAGAGGGGAGATGGAAGGAGATAGATGCGATCACTTCTCAGCCATCTCAGGAATGCGGGTTTTGCCTCTGCAGTATATTCCCCAGGGGTTTTACCCCTCTCCTTGCTGTAAGAGAAGATTTCTGGGGCTAGTGGAGCTGGTTTTCCTCGTCAATATCCATTATTTGCTTGCGCTGGGTTGCGGTGCGTCCTGCTGGGAAACTCTGCCCCTTTCCTCAGCATCCCGCTGCCATTCCTGGGGGCTGCAAAGCCCAGCGGGGCTCACCCAGCTCCGTCCTCCGCTGGGTCCTTTCCTCGCCTACGCCTCCATCCCAACAGCTTTGGCCAGCCTTTTTAATTTTAAAAAAGGCAGCATGATGTGAAAAAAAAGCCACTGGGGAAGGAAGGGGAGGTGGGGGGGGGGCAGCTCCGAGATGCCTTTTATCCCCAGCAAAATGACCCCCTGTAAGTTTCTGTGCCAGCCCTTAACGCGGTACCCTAATTTTCTGAGTGCATCTCCCATCGTGTCGCAGCGTGTTTTACCATGGTTCAGTCCCAGCCTGGAGTTTTTTGTTCCCTACCTTTTTTGCCCCTGCCATCCCCACCCTGGGAAGAGCCCTCTGGAGGATGCTGTCCTAAATCCCAGCTATCCCGTGCTTGTCCGGGGAAGGGGTTCAGCTGCTCAGTGGAGAGGGGGGAATCGCTAAGAGGGGTGGCAGTGGGGTCTCGATGGTGTGCCCTGCCCTGACGTGCTGCACAACCCTCCTGCGGGCTCTGCCCAGCCCACCCCGCTCCTCTTAGCCCTTCATCTCCCCAGCAGCTACGGGGATTAGCGAGCAGGGTGGTGGATGCCTCGCTTTCCCCATTCCCTCCTCTTCTGCAGACCCCCTTTAGGTTAGCTACAGTCCAGTAGAGCTTGAGGGGAGACCATACCACAGCCCCAAAGCTTGTAAGGTCCCTTGTGTCCTGCAGAGGCAGAGGGTGACCCTGCAGAGGGATGCAGTGCCAGGAGGGGACCTGCCTGTCCCGTCATCATTTCTCAGGGGAAAGGGGTGTTTTTTCTCATCTTCCCCCGTCCAGACGCTGCGAATCCCACTAAAACTTTTGACTGGAGCAGGGATTACGTGCTCAGGTTTCAGCCCTTGTCTGCGAGCGGTGTAAACTTTCTGCCGGAGCTCAAGTGACNCTATCCATCCACCCATCCATCTTGGATACTAAATGCCACTCGCTATGTAAGGGGGGGCCTGGGGGAGGGTCCTGCTGGCATTTACACTCACTGCAATATAAAAGGGCAGCGCTGGGGCCTGAAGGGGCNTCGCTTTCCCCATTCCCTCCTCTTCTGCAGACCCCCTTTAGGTTAGCTACAGTCCAGTAGAGCTTGAGGGGAGACCATACCACAGCCCCAAAGCTTGTAAGGTCCCTTGTGTCCTGCAGAGGCAGAGGGTGACCCTGCAGAGGGATGCAGTGCCAGGAGGGGACCTGCCTGTCCCGTCATCATTTCTCAGGGGAAAGGGGTGTTTTTTCTCATCTTCCCCCGTCCAGACGCTGCGAATCCCACTAAAACTTTTGACTGGAGCAGGGATTACGTGCTCAGGTTTCAGCCCTTGTCTGCGAGCGGTGTAAACTTTCTGCCGGAGCTCAAGTGACATTTTGTGGGAGATAGGAGAGTATTAAGTGTTGGTCCTTGCAGATAAAAATAGCCGCTGGCCCGACGATGTTTTCTGTCGTCTTGTGGCTGGTCTGACCTGGCTCCATCGCCTCCACACTGGTGTTCCCGACGTGGTCTTTTCCTAGCATCAGGTGCTGGGGGCACCCGCAGCCCGACCCAGCGCGGCCCCCTCTGAGCATCCCTACCTGCGATGCTCTTCTTCTCCCTTAAGCATCCCTGCTGGGACAGTGCCGGGCTGTCGGTGTGGGTTGGAGGGCAAACCGGACTGGGAGAAGCGGATCCTGGTTTTGTCTTCACAGAGGCTGTGAGGAAGCGCCATCTACCCCTCTCGCTGTGAGCACACCCTAACCAAGCACAGCATCCCCCCTTCCCTGCAATCAGCGCCGGCGAACCAAAGCGGGTATCCCGAATTGCCCGTTATCACAAGCCTCACTGCTGGCCTGGGAGCTCTCCTGATTACAGGAGTGCTCATGTGTGCACACGTGGCCGCCTGTCTGTTTTTCCCGTTGCTGTGTTTCAGAGATGATGTTTTCAACCCGAGGTTATAGCCAGAGCTGGCTCAGGGCCCCTCAGCAGCATCGGCAGAGTTGACTCTTGCCGCTCCAGAAAAGCGGGGCTGGGGCCGGTCGAGAGGAAAGGGAAGGAGAGGAGGAGGAGGAGGGAGCGGCAGGGTCTGGCTCGCTGCTGAGCTGAGACCAGATCCGCTGCTGGGAGAGGCTCTCCCACCCCTGCGTCTTTCCTGGGCTCTGCTTCAGAGCAGCATCCGCCCTCTCCACCTCTGAAAATAGCCATCATGGCTCTGGAAGAGCTTGTGTACAGCCAGTTTGATGGCAGCAGGGACAGTTTCTCCTGGCGTTGAATCTGTCTTTCTCACGGCTGGACTGGGAAGTCCCCATCCACTGGCCTCTGTGAACTGGGCATCCTTTGCGGATGCCTCCATTCCATCTGCTTGTTCTTATGGTGTCCACCAGAGCATCATTCTCCCCAAGGATCTCTTCATGGATCTCCTACCTGCACAGTCAGGCTACCTTCAGTGCAACTTTTTAATGGCAGCCCTTAAATACCTTTCTCAAACAAGTGAAGGCTTTTGGGAAGAGCATCTTTCCCAGACGGGGTTTACACTCTGCTTCAAGGCATGTCTGCTGCTGGGGGATTCATCATCTTGCATGGTGTCATCCATTGGCTGAAGCATCTCTCCCGTCAGAAATAAGGAACGAGGTCCTCGTGTGTCTGGAGCCGAACCGATGCGATGGCACTTGGCCACTTACAGTAGTGGGCGATTACTGAGCCCCTGCCAGGAATTCTTCCAGTGGGATTGGGAACACTCTCGGGTGTTAAATTTGTCCTGTGGTGTGTAACCTCTAAGTAGAGCCCGCTGTGTTTTGTAACGGATCATATGATGCCGGCGATGGCAGCCGCCCGCCCGCCCTGCGTTTCAAGGTCAATGCGGAGCTCGGGGCCAGAGGGGCAACTCCTGGCTGCAGCCTCGCCTGGCCACTGAGCCATCTCATGGGGCTTTGCTCCCTCCTGGAAGCCTCCTCAGGAGCTGTGGCTTGGATATGGAGGCCGTTTTCCTCCCAGCTGGTGAGGCTGCAGCCTGTATCTTGGGATCTCCGCTTGCAGGGTATGCTCCTGGGATCGACACAGCTCTGGGATGCAACACATCTCTCCCCGCATCTGTCCTACAACGCCGTGAGGGTTTCTCACATGCTATCTCCACCACTGGAAACCGCCATTCCTTAGCCAGAGCCTATGCATCAGGTGTGGCTCCATCCTTTGTGAGTTTTACAGCATCATGCTGAGGACAGGAGCTTCCAGCATGCACGTAGACAATATTCCCTTGCTCTCTGTGCCTTAAAGCACCTCCCAGTAAGGACTTCATCTTGGATCCCTGAGGAGAACTGCTGTGCAGGGATGGGTTTGCTGGCAGGGGTGAGGAGCACAGGGTTCTTGTCTCTATGGACAACCATCACAGCCATGCTGCCGCTTGCCCTTGCCTTCCGCACAGGAAAGCATGGCCTCCCCAATGGCAAGAGCGTCCCATGGTTTTTATCAATAAATAAAGGTTTTAGGCCAGTCACTGTATCAAGCAATTAGAAGGGACTTTTCGGACAGGTCGTTAAATAAGAATTAGCGGGAGTTTGAAATATTAATAGGCAATTGGCCCTCGCCAGTTCTCTTGTTACACAAACCTTTCATTTGTGATTTGGTCCCAAGTTGGGATGTGCTGAGAGATGCTCGGACTGCAGCCTGCGCACGGGGGTTAACGCGGGGCTCTCTCCTGCCAGAAAATAATAAAAGCCAGGGACTGTCTAGGGATCGCGCATGAAGGATTAGGAAGAGGATATGCACGGGCCTGTCTGCAGCTGGTTGAAGTCTAGCGCAGAGGGGTATGCCTGGAAATCATTGCTTTCTGATGGCTGCGAGGGGGCCAGCGTGGAAAGGGAACTGGTCTCCTGAAACCTGGGGAGCTCCACAGCCGGCTGATGTTTTTAGTGGGAGGCAGTGAGTGGATCCTCTCTCCCTGAAAGGAAGGAGGAAGCACCGTAGGGTGGATGCTCCTGCCTCGGCTTTCCAGCTGCTGCAGTTTTTCAACACGAGCGGAGGTTGCTGGGCTCCAGGGGCTGGATTTTTTGGTGTAAATGGAGGATGTTGGGCTCTGGGGACTGGGTTTTCAGTGTGAGGGGAGGTTGCTGGGCTCTAGGGGTCGGGGTTTTTTGGTGTGAATGGAGGATGTTGGTTTCTGGGAACTGGGTTTTCAGCGTGAGCAGAGGATGCTGGCTCTGGGGACTGGGGTTTCTGGTGTGAGCAGAGGATGCTGAGCTCCAGGGACCGGGGTGTTCCAGCTTTCTACAGGATGCCCCATCAGATCTCCAGATTCTGCTGGGAGTTTGGCTTCATCCACAGCATTATCTGTGGCCTTTTGTTTTTTAAAGCTAGAGGTCTCACGGTAGGGGGATTCTGTGAAGTAGGGAGCACTTCCAGCTTTCTAGCTATAGAGAAACCTGGAAGATGCTCGGGTCTTGTGTTCATTTGACCTCTTGGTGCTGGCAGTGCTGTGTCCTGAAACAGTCACCTCGAGCTGGCTTGGGAAGCCGGAGACACAGCTCTCCAGCTTAGCAACTGTGTGAAGATTTCCTAGCACCAGTTATCCAGCATTAGCATTTACTTTACGACCACTGCGCTCGTGGAAGGCGTCTACTGCGATGGAGGCATCCGAATTCCCTAAGGTGAGTTGGGTCTTTATGGCCCTCACCCAAGAGGAGCACGTTGCTTTTGTGGCAACTATTAATTGCTTCCTGAATTTAAAAAGCATAAACAAACTCGCTTGCCAGGGAACGAGTTACCCAGTGCATAAATGCTTTGCCATTAATGCAGGACTGACCCTGACGATGATGTGAGGACCAGAAGAGCTTTCAAAGAATTTACCAGAAACCATTTCAGGGGAGGTTGTGTGTTGTAAATCCTTAAGTAATGGGATGGAGGGAATTAGATTAGATAATAGTTTGCAGAAACCGGGCACGATTCCCCATTGAGGATCTTGAGATCATTAGAAACATAGCGTGGTGAGGCGAGGCCCCCGCGCGTCCTTATCCCAGCAACCGATGAGGAAGTTTACAACCTGGAAAACGAGATTATCAAAGGGTTTGTTTTACACACTGCAATAACGAGCAACGTTAGGGAGCAAAACAGCATCCCGTTACATCTGAAGGTGTGTTGTAAAGCTGCAGCGGTTCCTGGAGGAGCAGCCCAGGACTGGGCTGGTGGCGCTGGGTGGAAGGTGCCCGTTGCATCCAGCACCCATTGCAGCAGCTCCCGGGTGCCTTGCAGCTTTGGCGTGGGTGTCCTGGACAGTCCTGTCCCTCTGCTGAGCTCACCCCAGCTTAGGGGGTTGCTTCACAAATACAGGTTGGGCAGGGAATGGCTTGAGAGCAACCATGAGGTGAAGGACTTGGGGGTGCGGGTGGATGAGAAGGTCAATGTGAGCTGGCACTTCTGGCAATGGTCTGGCAGCCCAGAAAGCCACCCGCATCCTGGGCTGCATGAAAAGCAGCGTGGCCAGCAGGGTGAGAGAGGGGATTCTGCCCCTCTGCTCCGCTCTGGGGAGACCCTGCTTGGAGCACTGCATCCAGCTCTGGAGCCCTCAGCACAAGAAGGACATGGACCTGTTGGAGCGGGTCCAGCAGAGGGCCATGAAGATGATCCGAGGGCTGGAGCCCCTCTGCTGTGAGGACAGGCTGAGAGAGTTGGGGGGCTTCAGCCTGGAGAAGGGAAGGCTCCGGGGAGACCTTACAGCCCCTTCCAGTCCCTAAAGGGGGCTGCAGGAGGGATGGGGAGGGACTCTGGATCAGGGAGTGTAATGACAGGGTGGGAGGTAACAGTTTTAAACTGAGAGAGGGGAGATTTAGATTGGATATTAGGAAGAAATTCTTTCCTGTGAGGGTGGTGAGACACTGGAAGAGGTTGCCCAGAGAAGCTGTGGCTGCCCCATCCCTGGAGGGGTTCAAGGCCAGGCTGGACGGGGCTTGGAGCAGCCTGGGCTGGTGGGAGGTGTCCCTGCCCAGGGCAGGGGGGGGAACTGGGTGATCTTTAAGGTCCCTTCCAACCTGAACCATTCTGTGGTTCTATGATTCAGGAGGACTTTTAGCTGCCATAGCAGGGGAGGTGGTGTCCTATCGTACTTTCACAATCTGCCCTGATGCATATATCCCACTCTCCGCTCCTGCCATGGGCTGTCCTAAAGCTGTTGGCAGGTTTCTCGGGGCCCCAGCCCCTCCTCGCTGATTCCCCAGCCCATGGATGGGACTGCTGAGCTATTTCACAGGGAGATGCTGGCACGTGGGGCTGTTTGCTGCCTCCCCACTCCAGCAGTATCTTTCATTTGCTTGCCACCTCCGCTGGTTTGCTCTTCCTCAGGCTCCCCCAGCGCTGAAGGCGTGGGGTTGGTGAGCTGTAGGGGTGCCGGTGGCTTTTGGTGACAGATCTGCTTTTTACCATCTGGGGCACATGTTGGGTTTTCCCCAGATGTTTGGAGACAGTGCCGGCCACAAAAAGCTGGGGAACAGCTTGGCAAACAGTGTGAAACTGCTCTTGTTTGAAAGGGCAGGCATGGTGGGGGGAAAAAAAAAAAGTGTTTTGCCTACGGCAGAAAAGTATTTCCCAAATCCAATATCTATGCAATGAAGGGTACCGCAGTGGGAATTGAGTATCCTTTCATGGGGCAGTGCTTGCAGGGAAAGCAGTCAGCGGCCAGGCTGCCTCCAGCCCTAATAAGAGTCTCACTGGCTGCCTGGGGCAAGGCGCTGGTGCTTAAAAGATCAAATCCAGGGGCTGATATTCAGCTGCCTGTTGGTGTTGGCGTAGCAGGTCACTCCTGGCTTATCCGCCTGTCATGGAGCCACCGGGCACCTCCATGGGTCGGTGATGTTTTCAGGATGGCCGTGCTTGATATCGGGGAAGGTGTTAAGTCCAGATTAGCATGTTGTAGGTCTGTGGAAAGAGACCTGGGAGTCCTGGTGGCCAACAGGATGGCCATGAGCCAGCGATGGGACCTTGTGGCCAAGGTGGCCAATGGCATCCTGGGGGGCATCAAGCAGAGTGTGGCCAGCGGGTGGGGGGAGGTCATCCTCCCCCTCTGCTCTGCCCTGGGGAGGGCACATCTGGAGTGCTGGGGCCAGAGCTGGGCTCCCCGGGTCAAGAAGGACAGGGAACTGCTGGAGAGGGGACAGCAAAGGGTTACCAAGATGATGACGGTACCGGAATACCTCTCTTATGGAGAAAGGCTGAGGGATTTGGGTCTCTTCAGTCTGTAAGAAAGATGACCAAGGGGGGATCTTATCAATGCCTATAAATGCTTAAAGGGTGGGTGTCAGGAGGATGGGGCCAGGCTCTTCTCAGTGGTGCCCAGGGACAGGACAAGGGGGAACGGACACAAACTTGAGCATGGGAAGTTCCACCTAAACCTGAGGAGGAACTTCTTTCCCTTGAGGGTGGCAGAGCCCTGGCCCAGGCTGCCCAGGGAGGTGGGGGAGTCTCCGTCTCTGGAGCCATCCCAAACCCGCCTGGAGGCGTTCCTGTGCCCCCTGCTCTGGGTGACCCTGCTCTGGCAGGGGGTGGGACTGGGGGATCTCCAGAGGGCCCTTCCAACCCTTCCATTCTGTGATTCTGTGATTCTGTTGGGGTGTGTGTTTTTAGATTTCCAAATTTCACTCTCTCCAGCAGAAGGACAGAGTTCAAAGCGGCTCTGGCCTTCCTGGAATAGGAAATGGTCAGGATCCACCCCGGAGCCTTTTCTCCTCTTACCCAGAAGGGTCCCACCCCAGCTGAGAAGCCCTAAATCCATCTGGGTGTGGAAATGGGGGTGGAAAAGTCCATGCGAGGACCGTGCTTCACTCCTACTGCTCACTCTAGTGCTGATCATTCCCCAGCAAGTGTGAGGTTGTGCCTGATCTGGGTCTGAGCTTGGGATTTGTCTTCATTCTCCTTTAGAAAGGGAGGAACACAAATTCAGGAGGCCCCAGCGAGTTGGGCTTGGAGCAGGGCGGCTCTCGCTCCACGGAGCAGGCGCCGGCGTCCAATTTTCTGTCTCGCTTTGTTTAATGGACCTTCGAACCCGTTGCAAAGCCGAGATTGCACAGGCGAACACCCCGCGGCCAGATTGCAGGGTCTTGCTTAACCCAGCGCTGCCGGGTTTCTCCCCACAGTTTTCATGCAAGGTCTTGGCTTCACCTTTTCACCAGTGAGAAACTCCCCAGAGCGGCATGGCCAGCCCTGGGGGACTGGGAATATTTTTCTGGAGGTGAGTTTTACTTAGCCTTGTAGGTGATTTCAGGCAACGTGTATGTAGAGGTGGGAAGTACCTTGTGATGGCCCCAAGAACGGAGAGGCTGCTTTGCACTGGGTGCTAGAAGTGAGTCCCCTGCTTTCTTCCTCTTCAGGAGGTGGCTTGGAGGCACCTTTCCATGATGGTGACACACAGGTCACCCTTTGTCTTATTGAATACCGCCCTGGGAGGTGTTCAATGGCTTGTCAGGTGACATCGTTAGGTTTCAGTGGTAACACACTGTGGAAGTAAGCAGGGGGACTTGCTCAGTGGTCGATTCCCTAACCAGGGGCTCCATGTTGCTTTGGTTTGGACTCGCTTCATGCTCAGATGGTTTTCCTCCCGATGGGCTCCTTCCCCACAGGCTTTCACAGTGGACTCGGGCAGGCGCACGCTCTTGGGCAGGCTTTGGCTTTCTGCCTGCGAATACATTGCCTCGTGGCCTGGGGTGACATTACTGCTGTGTTTTGGCTTTGTACAAGTCCTTTCCCACCTCTGCATCCCCCAGAGGACTTCCAGGGACAGTGGAGGCGCCTGAGGGAGTGGAGATGCTGTAGAAGGCACAGTGGCCTGGTGTTCTGTGTCCGTCACCGTGTCCACCACCCCTGCCCAGTGGGTCACATCCCTGCCCGCCTTTAGGGACCACTGTTCCCAGAGGCAGGGAGCACTCGGTGTGGATTTTTTTCCTGGGAAACAGGAGCAGAGAAATACAACGTCCGCATTTGCAAGCCACCAGGGATGCCTCTGGAAGAGGAGGTGTGGAGGTGCTCGGGATGCAGCTTGTGGAGGGGCCGGGGCAAGTTTTGGAGGCTTGGAGTCCCCTTTGCACCGATGCTGCTGGGAAAGGCTGTTTTTTATCTGGTGTTTTCCCCCTCTCCAGAGGGTTAAGGGTTCCCCCCGTCTGCCCTAGCTGCCGGCAGGGCTGTGGAGGCAGGAGGCGGGCAGGGAAGGAGAGGAGGAGAGGATAACGCCCCGGCTGCCGGCCTTGGCCATTTCTGGACGAGTAGGTCATCTGGGTGTGGGAGGAGAGCCGGTGTCCAAGCCAGCCCGGAGAGGCTGAGGTTGGGTGTATGTGCGATTTGGGGGAAAGTGAGAAGGGATTTCTTAGACGAGAGGAATGCGAGTTTCCTCCTTCACATATGTCTCCTGTTCTTCCAGTTTGCAACAAAAGTCATCAAATTGCCCAAGACCTGGCAGCAAGGACAGGCCCAGAACAGCCCACAAATCACGGGAAAGCATCTCCCCTCCTCCCTGCCTGCCTCCAGATACTTGCGCATCAGAAACCGCTTTAATCCCCCTTTGGGTGATAAAACTCCTGCCCCTTCCTGATGCTGGGCGGCTGCACAGCCCGGAGCTCTGGATCTTGTGCATGCTGTAACACCAGTCCTGGCAGGTTAGAAATCTGTGTTTCCCTTGAATTGGTTGTCCTGGGAAGGGCTGGGGTGCTCAGACAATGGAGGGAGCAGCAGCCTTTGGAAGGAGATGCCGTTAGGTGGCTGGCATGACTTTTCTTGCCCCCAGGTGATGGGGACAAGTGGCAGTGACTCAGGTCCTGCTTGGTCCACCTGAATTATCAGGCACAGGAAGAGGAGATAGCGACTCCCAGGGATGCCCAGATGGGGGGCACCAGGGTTTGGGAATGTAGGGCTCCAGCTGAGAGGCTAAGGAGGAGTTGTGTCTCAGGATGAAGAGTGCTTTTAATGAGCCCACCCCTTTCCTTGCAACCCTGGAGGTGTAGGTCCATTAGGATCCCCATAAGAAAGACACTCAGGTTACCCCATTTTGGTTGTTTGAGTTATTATAGGATTTTCTTACAAAAAAATAACTCTATCTATCTTGTTATCAAGCGCAGACTAGCAGTGACAGCAAGGCGAGGACCACTAAAGCTGTCCCACCCCTCATCCCATGTCCCATGTGACAGCGCTGGTGCAGGTTTCACCAGGCATCCCAGGGGCTGCTGCGATGGAGGAGAAATGGGTGGGCTTTGGCCTGACCAGAGGACAGGGGCATCCAGCAATTCCCACTTGTCAATACGTGGCACGCGGCAAGTGACGGCAGCAGTGGGAGGCTCTGCGGAGGAGGAATTACTTCCATGCACAGCTTGGGAATGGGGGGCTCTTCTAGCAGTGTGAACAGGGACAGTAGCCTTGTCTGACTGAGGTGAAGGTGGCAGCCCTCTGCCACCCCTCCCCTTCCCATATGTGGCCGATCCGCCTGGGAACCGGGCACACGGCCACTGCTCGGAGCGGAGATGTTCGTGTGATGGGGCTTCCCAGGCAGGGGGAAACGGCTCCAGGTGAAAGTCAAGTTGCATTTAACAGTTCTACCTGGGATATTATTTTTTCCTACGAGGCACTACCCCGTCCCACCAAGATGCCCTGCTGGTCCTTCTTCAGTTCTTCTGATGAAACCTTTCAGGCTGAGCTGCTCACAGGCAAGACCCATGACGAGGTCTGCAGGGGAGCCAGTGGGATGGCTTCCTTTGCCTGCCCAACACTCCGCTCCCGACATGAGCCGCTTCCCGCTTCCCTGCTCCCACCTTCCTCTTCCCACCACAGCATCTGCTCCGGATGCGTTTCCCCTGGACTGCAGAAGCTGCGTTTTTCCTTTGTTCGTTTTTTTCGATCTCTCCAGGGTCCCCTTCAGCTTGTTTTGCTCCGTTCCATCCTCTCCAGTTTATTATCTCCTGCTAGTGTTATTAACATGCTAATTAGTCCCTAATTGCAATAGCAGATGAAGATGTCAGGTAGGGCTGATACTAAACCCTGATTCTTCACGTCACTCTTTTTCTCTGAATTCTGCCGATTACTCTGTACCTCTCCCCATCGTCTTGATTATTTTATCTTGGCAGAGGGATGCTCGCGTCTGCGTGAGCGTGATTGTTCCCCTAGTAAAGACTCGCTGAGACGCAGTGTAAGGTGGTTTATGAAACCCCCAGGGCCAGATTGGTGATGGATGTAGCTCTAGGAGGCATTTTCTGGCTGGTCGCAAGGTCTCGTCTCAAAGGCAGGGTGCCTGCCTTGCTCTCCGTGCCAGCCCCCTTGGGAGGCAGAAGGAAAAGGACTTTGGAAAGTTAAAGAGCGGCATTTGCCATCCCGCCTATACACTCAACCCTCTGGCTGCTCGGGCGTTGTGCAAAAGTCTGCCATGACTATAAATAGGCAGAGAGGTGGGCAAAGAGATGGTGAGATGGGAGGAGGACAGGCGGCGAGCCAGCGTTGGCCGGCATCTGGAGCTCTCATCGCCTTCGTGCGCAGAAGAGGTGCGGTTTGTTCCAGCCACGCTGCTCTCGTCAGGCAAAGTTTGCCCCCGCAGAGCCTATTTTTGAACACAAATCCCCCCCGCCTTGCCCCGGTTACCTTTTGGAGGTGCCACAGAGGACCGGGACTGGCTTACGGCGCCGTGCCCCGGCGCTGCTGCGGGATGTCGAGCCACGTGCTTCGAATTGCTCTGTGCAGACGTGGCCTATGAGAGATGAAATGTGGCTCTTGACCGATTGCGAATAAATCAGGGTCAGGAGCTTGAACGCTGGCCAAGAAACCCAAAGGGATAAAATATAGCCTCTCTACAGACTGTTAGCAAACAGCACGTGGGCTGAGATCTGCTGGATAAATTTATGCGCTGTGAATTGTTCACCCAGCTGTAGTGGAGGGATGGATGGACCCACAGAGAACTAATAACCATATGTGGTGGACATGCCTTTGGTGCTGACCTTTAGAGGGTTCAGCAAAGGCTGGGAGGTGGCACGGTGACGTCTTCTTAGGGATGTCGCTAGGAGGGAATGGACGCATGTGTTGCTTGACGCGAGGGAGGGGGCGCAGGCTGCCTCTGCCCTGGGTGTCCAGGACACAGGCTGGCAAGATAAATTAATACTCCTGACCTTGGTTTTCCCATCATGTCATTTGAAATGAATGGAGGATAAATACTGGGCTCTTCGCCTTTTGAGCCCATGGGACTCATCCCTGCTCCTCCCTGATGCAGCCCAGGGAGAACAGTTTAAAATGGGAGGGGAAAAGAGGGAAATAGTGAAAAGGTAGGGATTCTTCCCCAGTCCCAGGCTGTAGGCACGGGGCCACCAGCACCCACTGTCACCCATTTCAGTTGAAAAGCTAGGAGCTGGCGGTACTGCCCCAGCCATGGGGGCTGCCTCCTCTCGCTCACCCCAAATCCCTCGTCGCTGCAAAGAGAAACGTCGACTTCACGATGGGAGGAAATGTCCTGGCGGCGGAACCAGCTCCCGGCAGACCAACTTAATGAACCTTTGGGCTCAGTTCAACTGTTTTAAACAGGAGAGATGGACCCAAGCCCAAAGCATGGAGCCAAACAGCTCCGTCCTCATCCAAGCCGCGGATAAGCGTGAGCGGTTTGTGGCTGGTCCCTCCTTTCCCTAACCAGGCATCTGCTTCCCGCCCTCCGCCCCGGGATGCAGGATGTGTGCATGCTGTCATTGGATGGGACCAGCTTATATATTGACATATGTCAGCATCTTGTATATCGACATCTCTGTCCTGCCTTTAGCTCAGCTTGCAAGGGGGACGCGATTCCCCCGTGGGTACCAGCCCCTGTGCCCTGGGTCTGGCTACGGGAGGGCGACCGCTCTCTTTTCTTGTCTCATTTTCCACCAGAGCTGCAGGGGGGGAACCTGAGTTCCCCCGGCTGCGATTCAGGGAAACGTGGGGAAAAAAAATATTTTAGGGGAAAAGGCGTTTCTCCCGGATGCTGGGCCACTCCTGGGCTGCGCTGGGCAATCCACCTTTCCTAGGTGGGGGGGGCAGGCTGTGGACTGTCTGCTTTGTGGGATTTGCAGCATCATTTTGAGGTTGAGAGCTGGATAAAGAGGCTTTTCCCAGGCTGGGCATCCCCGGCAGCGTGGGAGTCCTCTCTGCGACAGACCAGCCATACCCAGCATCTCTCCTACGTTATTGCAGCAGGGAAGTCCAGGTCCCGGCCCCGTCCGGCTGCACGGGACCCCTGCCTCCGTGACTAATCCAGCAGCCCCCCTCCCTTGCCACCCCCCCTGCGCCTTTGCCTTGGGCTGTGACTTTTGACACGGGCAGGACACATTTAACAGTGTGCTCCGAATGCTTCGGCAGTGGCGATCCGGGGGGTTGCGGGCTGCGTGGCTGTGTCACAGCTCCTGCCACAGTGACACCAGAGCTGGCATTGCCATCCCAGCCATTGCCCGGGACCCTCGTCCCAGCAGCTGCCCACGTGTCGGGCAAAGGATCCCCACCACGACTCACACCGCTGTGTGATTCAGTGTTCTCATTCCTTCTTTTAAAAGTTACTTAGGCTGCATGGGAGCAAAGCACGGCAAGTTTTGTAACGCTGACTGGTTTTTCCGCCGAAATGTCTTTCCTTTCTCCCTCTGGCAGTGAGGATTTTGGACAGAACCTCCCAAGGAAACCACAAATGAAACCCAGAGCAATGAAATCAGTGTGAAAAAGTGTGACGTGGTGCTTGGGTTGGACATGCCCCTAGCTTTTGGTGAGGCAGCTCAGAGAAGCCCAGCGCTGCACAGGCAAACCCGAAAGACACTTGGGGGGAAAAGCTTTTTTTTTTTAATTTAAAGGATATGACTTTGCAAGAAGAAATGAGACTTCTACTGGGGATGGGTGGCTTTGAGGGTTCATGAATCTAACCTACTGACCAGACACATTTGTTATTGCTGTTGGTGGCATTTGTGGTCTCCCTTGATGGCAATCATTAGGCTCCAGAGTGAATGATAGGCACAGGGTTTACGTCTGCATTAGGTGTGAGGGGACACCCCAGCTTTAATTAAAAGCCCTTCAAAGATGTTGCCTTCTATCTGGAAGGATTAGCAACGTCATTTTTGCTGTTGTGTTCCAGAGGGTCCTGCTGGGGGTTTGCAGAGCCCTGCCCTGACATTGCCGCTCCGAGGGCTCCCATCCCACCGGCTCCATCTACTAGCACAAGTTTTGGGGCCAGGAGAGCCTTCTCCCAGCTGAAGGCGTTGAGCCATCTTCCATGAGGGTTTCGCAGCTAATTGGTACAATCAATATTTGTTTTGCAAATGCAATTGGAGGGAAAGAGGGATTGAGCGCGCCAGAAATTCAATTGACCTGTAAAAACAGATACCGTGTAAAGGGAATCCTTTCCCTGCCAAGCAAATATTTAGAAAGGAGAAGCAATAAAATGAATAAGCAACAAAGTAATATCCTGCCTCGCCGGCCGCAGGAGGCTGCTGGGACGGGCTGCCGCCCCCAACGCTGTGATAACCCCGAGCAGGAACCCGTTTCCTAGAGAAAGTGTGTTTGCTTTTACCATCTAATCCATCAAAAGCTCATCCCGGTGCCTCAGCAGCGCTGGGACCTGTCTCGGGTAGCCCGGCAAGCTGGGCACCGGCCCCGCGTCCCTACAACGGTGACTGCGGCACGAGCCTGACGGTGGCACAGGGGATGTGGGTTTTTTCAGATCAAAAAGCTCCAGAAAAATGTTTTGAGTCAGGAGTGGTGAGATGGGGTCCAGCCAGGGCTTTTGCCAAGCGGGAGCAGAGTGCTGGGGTCCCTCTTTTCTAGGTTGTTCAGCATCCCTGAGTTCAGCCCTTGGGTCACCAAGTGACTTGAAGCAGAGCTCGGGCTCATGAATGAATTGAAAAAACCTCTGTGGAAAATGGAGATTTTTCAGAAAAAAACCCCATATAATGTATGTACATACACGTGTGTACATATACATATATATATAAAATAGAGCAAGTACAAGGAAGGGAAATGATTTTGTGGGAAAACTCCTAATCAGCTTTGGCACTGAGCATCTTCAGGCCGTTTGGAGCCTTCTGAGCATCTTCCCCCCGGAAGGATACTAATCACTCTAATGGATGTCAGGATCTGAGACTATGTCTCATTTACTGGCATCGATTAGAGCCTTTTTGGGGGGAGTTCATGGCTACCAAAGCCACCCTGAGATGCAGTTGCTAAGCAGAAATCAAAGAGAGGTTTGGATTCACATTGGTGTAATACTGAATTTTCGACAGAATTTTGGTTGAAAATGTAGGTTTCCCTCCCAGACTTCCCCAGATTGATGAGGAAAAAGGTCTAGAGAGCAAGTGAATTTTGAGCGTTTGATAATAAAATTTTTCCAAGGTTTTATCCCTATTTATTAAGAGACTGAACTCCTCTAGGATGCTCAGTACCTCTGCATCCTAGATGCTCAGACCCACGAAAGGCAGAGCAGCTCTGCTTTCCCACACGTGAGGTGTCACTTGGGGCCGGGATCACTGCCCGTCCTGGCTGCCCATTGCCCGGCTGCCTCTGCCGACGTGTCCCCTGGCCACTTATGGCATGAGAAACCCCACCGGGGTGCCATTGTCTGCTGTCGCAGCCCTGGCCCGTGTGCCATGGACATCTCAAAATGTGCCCCAAGCATTTTTTTTGGGAGTGCTGTACCCAGTTCTGGGCTCCCTGGTTTGAGAAGGACAGGGAACTGCTGGAGAGGGGACAGCAAAGGGCTACCAAGATGCTGAGGGGACTGGAACCTCTCTCTTATGGAGAAAGGCTGAGGGATTTGGGTCTCTTTAGTCTGGAAAAAAGACGGCTGAGGGGGGATCTTATTGATGCTTTTAAATACTGACAGGGTGGGTGTCAGGAGGATGGGGCCAGGCTCTTCTCAGTGGGGCCCAGGGACAGGACAAGGGGGAACGGGCACAAACTTGACCATGGGAAGTTCCACCTAAACCTGAGGAGGAACTTCTTTCCCTTGAGGGTGGCAGAGCCCTGGCCCAGGCTGCCCAGGGAGGTGGGGGAGTCTCCGTCTCTGGAGCCATCCCAAACCCGCCTGGAGGCGTTCCTGTGCCCCCTGCTCTGGGTGACCCTGCTCTGGCAGGGGGTGGGACTGGGGGATCTCCAGAGGGCCCTGCCAACCCTTCCATTCTGTGATTCTGAGTTTCTCCCCAAAATCCAGCCCGAGAGCACACACTAGAAGAGAGCTGCAACATGAGCTCAGCAGAGAGGAGGGGGGGGAAACATGGCTTAAATTTAATGTCTTTTTAGATGAATATTTCCATTCATTCCAGAGCATATTCCTCTGGCATTTCCAGCGCGCTTGTTTAGCTGAGTAGTTAACAAACTTCATCGAAACACATGTTATAGTGCTCTCTAGTGCACGGAGCTATGAATGAAGGATGCCTCTTTTGAGATATCTCGATGTGCAGCGCAGCTTTTGCTCCAGAGCAGCCTGTTAACTGCAACAGCTGCTTCCCATTGTGGAAATGCTATTGGAAAAAAAAACAACCCAGAAAAAACCCACAAAACCCCATCTCAAGAACTTGACAACCCACGCAGATGATATTTATGCAAAACCCCGCATGAGGGAGAGCTGGGGCACATGGAAATAAAAGATAAGGCGAAAAATAACCCAACTGGGAGACTGATATCTCCCTGCCGGCAGCGCCCGGTTTGCTCCCGTGGATCTCTGTTTGCCGAGCTGGGCTGAAGCAGCTGGTCTCTGTGTCCGACTTAGTTTACTCTGTTTAGCTTTTGTACAGCCGAGCGATTTTTATAGCTGCCGGAGCGCCGGGAAGCTCGACAGGATATTGGTTGCCTCCTAATGAGAGTTTGCCCTGTTGGCACATCGGCAGGAACGTCTCGTGAATTTTAAACACCTGAGAAACGGTGGCTCCCCTGGCCTGGGATGCTCAGGGAGCCCTTGAGGGGAAACATGGGGTTTTTGTTTAATAAAGGAAAAGACAAGCCTTGATAGTAGCCTAGGAGACTCGAGAGCAGCCGGGAGCTCCAGCGTTGGGGCTGGACCCAAGGTACATCCACACGCACTGCCCTCGATGGTGATGCTCCAGAAAAAGCCCCCCAAAAGCCAAGGGAGCCCATGCTGCCCTGGACAGTTGGGGATTGAGGTCATCCTGAGCGTGAGGTTGGACCTGTGGGACCAGGCTGGGGGTGGACTCGCTCCCTTGGATTTGCCTGATCCCTTTTTGAACTCATTGGTACGAGGTGGATGTAAATTTATGGCGTCTCTGGAGGTCCCCAGCCCTTCCTCTGCCAGGAGTGGGGCTGGCTTGGGCGCTGGATCAGGTTGCTCAGGGATGAGGAGAACCGAGTGCTGGCTATCACCAAGGAAGGAGATTTCACAACTTCTCCACTTGATCTGAACACTCTTTTCCTTTCCTCTCCTTTCTTTTATTTATTTATTTTTTTAACCCCTCACTTTTGAAATTCGGAATGGAAAATGGAAAGGTTTTAATCTTCGGGTTTGTTTCTATTTTCATTTTCCATCACAGGAGGTTTACAAAAAAAAATTCAGAGGCAAACGTGATGACTTGCGAGAGGGGGTACCCTAAGCTGGAACAGAATGAAAACGCTTCCTTCCCCTGGGTTGGTAGAGCACATCGAAAATCCAGCGGGGGTGTAAAATCCCCGAGGGGGTAGGAAAACCAGCCCAAAGGATTTTTTTAGCCAGGATTTCTGTTTCTTGAAAAAATAAAAAATAATAATAATAAAAAAAAAGATTTCAAGATCATCACATTTTATCCACAAAATGAAAGATGCAAACAGCATTTCCTTCTCTCCTAGCTATTCCTGCCCCGCTTAAAAAGCCGGCCAAATCGGGGTGGTGGCGGCGGCGATGGCACATCCTCTAGCTCCTGGTGACTTTGCTTTTCCATCATTTGCCTCCCCATTAATCTCAGTACAAACAAAGGCTCTGAAGAGACAAGCTGAAAAGCTCCTGGGGGTACGTTTAAATCAGTCCTTTCTAATAATGTCTGTCGACCTCTCTGTGGAAGCACCGCTCCCCAAGGAAAGGACATGGAGCCGCGGCAGCGTGCTGAAATATGGGGGGGTGTAATTAATTCTGACCTCTGGCTCCCGCTCAC
>VXBO01001418.1:0-10198 GCA_013400135.1 Rhinoptilus africanus | reverse complement strand
CTCCCGCTCACTCACTCTCAATATTAAATTTGACTAGTGATATTGTGGTTTTTCAATTATCCTTGTTTTCTTGGGGGCATGGAGGGGGTGGAGTGGCGGGGGGGGAGACGCTGCTCAAAATTCGGCGTGGTGGGAGATGCATAGGCTGGGATGTAGAACTGCCGTGCTGTGGGCTGGATGGGGTCGATCCTTGGGTCGTCTCCATTGGGATGGTATTTGGGCTCGGGTGCAGTGTTGTGCATGCCTCTGCCCCCCACTACCTGTGTCCCTCCTGCCTCCAAAACCAGGTGCTCGATCGGTGCCTTGATGGTACCAGCTCCCTGCTCGATGCTACAGGCTGTTATGGTGGAGCAGGGGGGGGGCATAAAAAGAAGAAAGCTTTGGGGAAACAGGGAGGAAAATCAGCATTTTGGTCTTGTTCTGGCCTTGCCCCAGGAGGTCACTTTCTGGCCACTCCTGAAGTCAGTAGAGGATTTTTGTGAGACTTTCCGAGGGCCTGGAGGGGACCCAGAGCCGTCAGCTCCTGTAGGACCTTGTCGGTGAAAGTCTTACTAGTATGTCCTTGCTCAGAAATGGAGCAACTTAAAGCGGCCTGAGAAGCCGCGCACTTGCTTGGCCCTTCATTTTGGTGCAGAGAAGGCTTGAGGGTCACTCGTGTATTTTGGCAGCGGCTCTTTGCTTGGAAGGCTTCCTTTGTCTGTTTGTTTAACCCTATCATTCTAGCAGTGCCCCTGCGTGTCCCGGCGGTGTCCCTGGAGGGTCCGGGGGGTGTTAAGTGACCTCTTTCGGTTAAACAGCCCAGCACCAACCCCCTCCTCCTCTGCTGCCCCCCTTTCCCCTTTGCCGCCACCTCCCCAGCACTCCTTTGTCACCGGTGGCCTCTGCCGTGGCACCAGGCACCTGGAGGGGACATGGAAGCTGCTTAGATGCCAGGGAGCATCAGAGCAGGAGTTCATTTAAGGATGCTCCTGCAGGATGCCCATGCATGGACTCCCACCAATTTAAGCCTTCCACAGCCTCTGCAGTCCCTGGATGGGGCTGACCCCCTCCTCTGTGCCCCGGCTGTCCCCAATGGTGGCTCTGAAACAAGCTGTGCTTGTTGGCATCCACCGCTGTGACGGGCTCTCCGAGGCCGGGAGGTGCACAGGACTGGGATGCGTGGCAGAGCGGGATGCTGGGTGGGATAGAACCAGTGGGTTTGGACCTTAAGAGAGCGGGGTTGGGTGAGGAAAGGTGAAAAGCAGGACTCTGAGGCTTCACCTCCCTCCTGGAGAAGACAGCCACAGGCCAACCGCTCAGGGGTGGACTTGCAAGAGGCCAAGGGTTCACTTTTTGGATTCCCCATCCAGCTCGGCTGGACCCTGGGGAGAGCTCGCAGCCTGGGGCCATGGAGGCGAGTTTGGATCAGCCCCTGGGATGAAATAAGCCCATTTCAGCCCGGTTGCCATGTCCCCTTGAAGCGTCAGAAGACGCATTCAGGCAGCAGGAATGAGAAGGGCTTGAGCCGGGGGTAGGGGGAGGGAGGAGAAGGAAAATAAAAAAAAAAAAAAAAAAAAAGGAAAACGCCACTTGCTGCAAAGCGAGCGAATTCTCCAATAAACCCGAATCTGCTGAGAATACATTTTACAAACATGCAGCGAAGTTGGCTGCTTTTGTTTGGGCGTTTGTTAAGCATTAACTAAAGAATGCCATGGTCCAGCCTGCTCGGTGTGAAACCTAATTCTCCCCCTTTCTGGAGCCATGGCATGGAGTGCTCAATTTTTTTCTCTCTGTAGGACTGCAGCCTTCTGGTACTCCAGCCAAAAAACACTCATATTTTAGCAAGCTTAGCCCCGGCCCCGTTGCCAGGCAGTAAAGCGAACACTTGTCCGCTTCAGGGGGAGGGAGACGGGAGCCAGGGAAGGGTCAGGAGAACAGCCCCGGGGAAAACATCCCTCCTCCGTCCCACCAGCGAGCTCCATGAGGGCTTGGGGTGCGCGGGGAGGGAAGGCGAGGGTGGCCGTGGGTGCTTTCCTCCCACAGCCTGGGAGCCTGGAGACCTGGGCTGGCTTTGGAGGTCCCCAGGAATCGTTGTGGCCAGGTTGCCCTCTGAAACCCTCTCCTCATCCCCAGGACGTGCCAGCCTGCTTTCCACAGCGCTGAGGTGGACGCAGCCCTTTCCTAGTTGCTCCCAGGACCTCAACGCCCCTCCTGCCGGGGACGAGGGTCCGTGTGGTCCCCCCCATCGCTGCGGCTGGGGGATGCCCTCATCCGTGTGGTCCCCCTGTTGCTGCATCCTGGGGGAATGCCCTCGCAGGCACCACACCAAGGGGTGCACCCATCCCCCTTCCTTCTCAGCCCTGTGCCTCATCCTTTTGCCCCATGAGGGCCGGAGGAGGGGACAAGGGTGACACAAGCCCAGCAGGACAGCAGCTCGTTCCCAAGCCATGGGTGCAGGCTTGACAGCGACTGGCATTTTTCCACTGCCAGCCCGTCAAGGACCTGGTGCTGTCGTCCCCCCTTCTGAGGAGTGACAATGAGTGAGAAGACGACCTGGTGCCAAGACAACTCAATCCGACGTCCTCGCTCCCTGTGGCTCACGGCCGGCACCCGCCGCCAGCCTCCTCCTGCGCCTCTCACATTGTGCGTGGCCATCGCCTTGTCCCCATGCCGAGGTCACAGCTCCAGGGGAGGATCGCGGCTTTGCTCTCCAGAGAGCCGTCGGTTGGGGATGGTTGTGTGCGTGGCTGGGCTGGAGATCCCTGCCCCTCCAGTGAGTCGGCTGGGGGGGGTCTGCTCCGTCTCCTCCTGGGCCATGGCCAGATGAGTTTGTCAGGTCTCTGCACTGAGGTGCTGGAAAACCTGGCATCCCTGTGGATGCATCTGCTGCAGGGAGGCGAACAGGGCAGCTGCCTGCGCCGCTGCGTAGGGACCAGTGCCAACGGTGCCAGCTCCAGCCCTCAGCCAGGAGCCTGGGAGTCACTTGGGAGATGCCCCTGACGCTCTCACCACATCCCTGGGCCAGGAAAGCATCCCTCTGTCCTTGCCTTACCCACCGCGTGAACCAAGGCTCCGTATGGCGTTTGAGATTTGTCCATCAGTATTTAATATCGGCATCCCTGATCCGCTGCCCCCCCCCCGCCATCCCGGGGAGGCTCCGAAGGGCCGCGTTTGTATGCGGTGCACGCAGACAGACAGCAGCCGGGAAGCGCCCGTCAATCACGGCCCCTTTCAGCCTGTCACCTCAAAATAAAGGGAGAAAGAGGGGGTGGTGGCTCCCATGGGAACCCGGGGCTGCATTCCCCATCCATCGGTGCTGGAAGGAACGTTGGGATGCACTGCCCCAGTGGCCACGTGTCGAAATTTCTAGGTTTCAATGATGCTGTGCCGGTGAGAAACCCCAAAGCAGAGGTCTGGGATGGCTTTCTCGAGGAAGAGGAATTGCGCAGAGAAGTGGGACTGTGTCCCAGGGGAAGGGGGGGGATGTCTGTAACACCCCCTGGATCGCTTGGGGGTCTTCCAGCAGAAACGTTGCACTTTCAGAAGTGGCAAAATATTTGGTTTCAAGATTTTCTTGAAAGCCACCACCACCTTTCTGTTTCAAAACTGCAGATTGATGTTTCAAAAGGGACCTGAATTAAAAA
This sequence comes from Rhinoptilus africanus, assembly GCA_013400135.1. Classification (NCBI taxonomy): domain Eukaryota; kingdom Metazoa; phylum Chordata; class Aves; order Charadriiformes; family Glareolidae; genus Rhinoptilus; species Rhinoptilus africanus. The sequence continues at coordinate 6,575 of VXBO01001418.1, read as the reverse complement.
AAAAAAACCCATACATTTTAATGCAGATTAATCAATACAGGAACATTTTAATGTTGTGGTAGATATTGCTTGCATCGCCGTATTTTTATTCCAGTTCTTCCTAAGCTGGGGGGGGGCTTGTTTTTATTTACAAATAGTCACCGTCAGTGCTTCGCTGGGGCTTTTTCCGAGCGGCCGGTGGCAGGCTGGGTTTCCACCGAGCATCGCGGTGCCGAGCGGGTCACCCCCTCCGGTGCCCTGTGCCTGCCAGCTTCACCTGTGGTTGGACAAACCCAAAGGCTGCCGGTCAGGCCTTACATCCCTTTTGAACCCCAGGCTATGGAAGTTAAAAAAAAATAAATAAATCGACTCAGAACCAAAGCCCGCAGCATCCCTAGGATGGCAGAAATGAAGGCGCTCCCGTCGCAGTGTAAGCTTTGGTGATTTGTTCTTGGTTTCAAATCTGTTGAAGACCCGAGGCAGAGCCCATCCCTCTTCTGCGCATCCTTCTGTGGGGAAATGTAATCCCAAAGTCCCCTTTGTAGCTGCAGGGAGGCACAAAGAAGCAGCGAGGGGAGAAAAGATGGCATTTGCTCTGCGGCCTGCTGCTTGCAGCAGGAAGGAGCTGGGCACGGAGCTGGAGATCCCAGGGGTGGAGGAAAACACTTCTGGACCCAGGCTGGTGTGTCTTGCTAAATTAATTGCTAGGTCTGGTGCGGGAACAAAATTTTCCTTCAACCCCATCAAAGGCCGACCAGGGGTGTTGTCTATGCAGGAGTTATCCATGCTGGAGTTATCCTATATGGGGCTACCCCTATGTAGGGTTATTCCTGGGTGGGATTATCCATGTGTGGGGTTATCCATGCAGGGGGTTATCTGTGGGGGGGGTTATCCCTGCATGCTCTTTCTCCCCGATCCCTGCAGAGGAGCTGGTAGCATCCAGGGCTGGTCCAGGGCCGCAGGGACCTGGGACACCGCGGATGCCCTTTGCTCTCTCCCCATTATTACCTGTGGTAGGCTGCAGATTTTATGTCCGTGACATTTTAGTGCCTAAAGTCTGGGTTTATTGTGGGTTTATAAGCAGCTCTTTATGGGTTCATACTGTGGCAGAGGTTTTATGGGGATTTCTCGGCATCTCACGTTGCCCAGGGATGGGGGAGTCCTGCACAGGGCAGTGAAAGACGCCTGGTCTGTCACACATCCCTCAGCGGGAGCTGCTGGGGACTCGGCAGTTTGGAAATAAAGTAGTTTTTTCAGCGACCTAAGTATGGCTTTAAGTGTCTAATATTAGGCAGCCTAACCTAAATCTCACACCTTCCCGTTTTGCAACACGCTTGGGGCTTGGAAACGTCCATGGCTCGGTTGGTGTGGCTGTGCCTAATTGGCAAAGGTTTATGGCTCTCTAATCAGTGCCCTGCAAACAGAGGTTTTGGGCACATTCATTTTTAAAGATTAGATAGCAGTAACGTAATAGCTTATCAATATTTTATTACTGAGAGCAGTTAGTAATCCCAACAGGTAGGGCTTAAACTTCATTTAAACAGGATAAGAATGTGTTACCAGATGAATACAAATTGCCTCCACTTTGACATAAAAGAGACATAATTAAAGACGAAACGACTACAAAAATATTAGCACAAGCCTGTATTTCTCAGAGCTGGAACAAGAAAAAAATGACCCTTCAGAAGGGATGCTTTCAGGGGAATATACATTGTTCTCCTCCCAGGGCAGCCACAGGGATGTTGGAAATACATGTCTTGGGGGCAGACGGTCCTATTTAAACCTGGGAAATTGAAGTTGAATGTACAAAATTAAAAGCTACTAATGGCATTATTTGGAATGATAAACTCCCTAACTCCCACCTTTTATGTGATGATTTTCCCCTTTCTGTAGCAACAACAGTCTTCTATAAAAGCTTTGTAACACCCCTTTCCTGCTTCTTGTGGGATGCTACGATTAGCTGAGGTGCCCAGGATTTGCCTGGCATGAGGAGAGCGATGCACCCCATCCCCGTGTCACCACCGCCGTTTTGGGAAAACCTGGGCGGGAGTGCCGGCATGAAGCATCCATGGGAGGACCCCAAGGTGGGATAGAGCCGACACCAATAAAGTGGGGAACACTTTGGAGGCCCCATTCCCAACCCTTCGAGCCCCTGACACCTAGATGGCGGGCACTGCTGGAAGGGTGGCTGTGTGCCCTGGCACCCTTCCCAGCTGCGTGCGCACATCTGGCGGGCAGCTGTTTGCCTCCGGAGCTTGCTGCTCACCCGCGGGAGGTGATGCTCGGCATCCGACTCTGCCCGTTGGCACGGGAAGGCAGGCGTTATCCTCTTGCTCTTGCACCAGTGGGATGTTCTGCCTTGCCCGGGGCTCGCTGGCTCCAGGTGGGCAAGCGCTGGGCTCCGATGAGAGGGGCAGAGATGCCACCAGCCACTGCCGACTCTGCGGCGGAGCCTGCCGTCTCCGGCGGTTCGCACAGCCGACCCTCTTGTGTACGGGCTGTTGGGCGACTCAAGCGGTGAAACGAAACAGTGAAGAGAAGCCTGGCTGGGATTTCACGGAGCAGAGGCTGCGCGTGGGCTGTGGCAGGACGCGCGCCCCTTTGCTGCTGGGGAGCTTTTGCGCAGCAGCATCCCTGGCGTTACAGGCGCCTTCCCCTTGGGAGCTACCTCCAGGCATGAAGACAAGCGTGTACCTTGCTTTACCCACTCCCATCTCCTTGTTTTATGAGCTATCAAGCTCGTCACAGGAACGCAAGGGTTTTGCGTACATCTGTTCCTCTCCTTGTTGGAATGGGGCTGACTCAGCACATTTCATTTCCTACGTGATATAGCCAAAAAAAAAAAAAAAGAAAAGAAAAAAAGGAAGGGTTGAAAGCCCGCTGGTGGCTGCAGGGCTGCCCTTCCCCTCCCCAGCCCTACAGCCCCCTGACCCCCCCAGCAGGTCTCCCTGAGGGTGACACATGGGATGGGGACCACAGAGGTGGGAGCCATGTGGGGCTGGTGGAGGGCTGGATGCAGCATTCCCCACACGGGTCCGCGGGGCATCCCCTGGGTGGGACACGGGCAATGCTCGGAGATAACCTCTGCAGGATGCGTGCTGACTTCTGACTTCTCTTTCTGGGCCAAAGTCATCAAGGAAGGGGAATAATAATGTCCAGTTCCCACAGATATTTAGGACGGGGCTGGGTAAACAGTGATTTTTTTTCTTTATGGGGTCCAAGCCAAAACCGCACATATCTGAGGGTGGCAAAGAGGTTCTGCTTTGGTACCTTCAAACATCTCTACTGGGGGAAACATCCCATTCACTTAAAACACCCAGCCAAGGGTTTGGCTCCAGGTGCCTGCAAATCATCGCAAGCCAACACTAATGCTGCTACCTCTGCTCTGCTTGCCTCAGTTTCCCCAAGTGTAAATCAGTGATCATGCTACTGAGCTTCTTGGTAGGGATATTTAAAGTCAGAGAAAGAAAAGCTCTGTTTCAACCTAAAGTGTTATGGCTGTTGCTATTATTATTGGCTTTTAAGTATAAAGCCAGTGTGTTGAAACCTGGGTACTGCACAATTAGAGATGCCTCAAACACTGTCACGTCAATGTCAAGGAACAAGCTGAGCTTTTTCTTTTCCTTTTGACACATCAAGTCTTTAGTCTGTCACCGGCCTTAACCCAAAAGTTGCTGCCATGCTGATTTTTATGATATATTAGACATTCCTGATGTGTTTGCAAGCAGGAACGGGGCTGTTCTGGTGACCGAAGCCAGAGGGACTGGGTGGTTTGTGGGTGACCGACAGCGCGGATGTGCTTGTTGAGAGGTGCTTGTTGAGAGGCACGGATGAGCTCGTTGGCTCCCTTGCCACCTCCAGCATCTCGGCATGAGCTGGAGATGGGTGGACGTGTAGGATTGGCTTGATAAAGCCCATGTAGATGTGCTGTGCCCCATGCCTTGTGGTGGTGGTGGCTGGAATGTTGGCTTTTCACCTGGAGCATCTGGATGCTGGGTTTTTTTCATCCTTTGACTGCATTCATGGTAAGCACCTAGTAAGAGGTCAACCAAAAATGCTAAAGGCAGCAACCCCCATTGGCACAGAGCAAGCCTGCAGCACTTGATGTGTCACCATGAGGTGCCAGCACCGACGTGCCCAGCCCCTCACCGCACTCAAAGCATCACCAGGGTGGCACGTTGGTCCTGTGCCGATGCCCATCTCCCCACCACGCGTGTCGTGTCCCTTGTCCCCAATGCCGCGCCACCCGCCGGGTGCAGCCGCGGTGCCACCGGGCGTCCCAGCGGGGTCTCCTCTTGCTCCCCCAGGCTCTTCGCCGTGAAGTGTGCCGGGTGCCTGGAGGCTATCGCGCCCAGCGAGCTGGTGATGCGCGCCCAGAAGAGCGTCTACCACCTGCGCTGCTTCTGCTGCTGCGTCTGCGAGCGGCGCCTGCAGAAGGGAGACGAGTTTGTGCTGAAGGAAGGGCAGCTCCTCTGTAAGGGCGACTACGAGAAGGAGCGGGAGCTGCTGAGCTTGGTGAGCCCGGCTCTGTCGGATTCTGGTAAGGGGCCGCCCGCGCCCGGCGTCTCCCTGGCTGGTCCTGCCCCGAGGCCCCTGCGAGCGTGGTGAGGTCTGGAGGAGAGGTTTGGGCTCGCTGCCCTCAACCTCTGCCCCATGGACCGAAGGGAAAAGCTCTCTGAGCACCACTGCATCCTCTATCCGGAGTCTCTCCCACCTCGGTGAGCGGGGAGCTCGGCAGTGGAGGGGCTGCAGGGCTGGAGGATGCTCTGGGGACCATCCCATCTCATTAGGCTCATTTCTGTAAGGGTTTGTGCTCCTGGACTGTGCAGGGCACCCAGCACCCCATCCCCAGGGACGTACAGCCTCCCTAGGTGCCAAAGGTGACATCTCCCACCTCCCCGCCCCAGGGAAAGGAAGGGACTGACCCAATATAAATACACTGTAAAGGAGAATTTTATTCCTAAAAGAAATTATCATTCCCAGCCATCTGACTGACTACCCTGGGCTAAACCTTCTGTGTCCCTCCTGTATGCCTCACCATCCTCCCCGGGACTCTGGAAAGGCTGAGTGCAAGAAGTAAGTGGCTTCTGCTGTCGCCACCCTTTTGAATACCGAGGGGAAACTGAGGCACAGAGCTAAAACATGGGCTGGAGGCAGGCAACCGGCAAGATCTTCTGTCCCCAGCAGTTTTCCAGGGGGTCGATGGCCAGAGCCAGACTGCAGACCAGGCGCAGGGACGCTGTGGGGACGCCAAGAGCCAAGGGGGGAGTTCAGGAGAGGTAGCACGACGGCTGGAGGTGGGCAGGGGACTGGCATCCTGCTCCAGCCAGGGTGTCACTGCTGGTTCAGGTGGCGTCAGATTGGCATTAAAATATTGATCTACAGTTGATGCAAATCAAATCTGAATGTTTCCCAGGCAGGCAAATTTAGTAAGAAAACCCAGCAATGAGAGCGGGAGGGGTGGAAGTGGTCTGCTAGCAGAAATCCTTGCGGTAACACCCTCTGAATTTAAAAAAAGAATAAAAATCAGCATTACAAGCCTGTTTAGGAGGGGGGTGTTAAGGTGTGAAGTGGGGCAGGTCACAGACCTGGCAAAGCCTGGTGCTCAGCCCGGCACAGGCGATGCTGCAGCTGGGGAAAGGTGTATGGAGGGACGGGGATGCTTTTGGTGGGGATGGAGAAAAAAATTACCCAAAGCCTGTGTTTCTCTTTAATATTGTGCTCCTCAGCACCGAGAGCCCATCTCTGCAATTCCCACTTGCTCGAAAGAGAATATTCTCCTCTCCGCAAGTATTGGTGATGATATTTAAAAAATAAAGAGTGAGGCCATGGGAGGAGGTGGCTGAAGGGAGCCAGGGAGTGATGGTCCAACACTGGAGGAGCTGGAGAGGCAGGAAAGCAGCAGGATCCGGCGCACTGGCTCTTGCCTTAGCCCTGGGAAAGTCCTTACTTGATTGAAGAATTATTATTCTTTCCTTATGGGATGTGTAAACTCTTTCAGTTAAAATAGGAACCAATGAGGAGACGTGGTGCAGGAAAATTAAGTGAATTGGCCTCTGGTCCCACAATGTTTTGGGTTTATTCCTAGTGGGGGAAAAGGGCAGTTTGGGAAAGGTTGGGGAGCTTTTCCTCCCCAGTGACTCATCAGCCCATGGTCCAGCTCCGCTGCCAGGGGCTCCGGCCAAAACGAGAGTTTCGACTAGCAAAAACCTCGATGGGAAATGCTTATTTCAATGGAAACTCCAGCTGAGACCCGAGGGATGCGAAGGGCCAGCGTGGGATCAAAAGGGCACGACAACCCCTAGGCTGGTCAGAAACCCAACCCGAAGCCCCCGGCACCCCCTGGCAGCCCCTGGCTGAGGGGTCCCAGCCCTTCCCGTCTCCCCGCAGACAAAAAAAATTAGCCCGACCGCCGTCCCTGCCTGCTTTTGGTGGCCACCCACAGTTTGTCTTGGGATGGCGCACGGCTCTGGGGACAGTGACACAGCGGGGACCAGCCCAGATGTGCACCCCATGCAGATGCTCAGCGTGGCGTGGCTTTGCCCCCTCCTGACACATCCCTGCTGGGGGATGCAGAGGGATGTCCCCCACTCTGG
>VXBO01001417.1:0-11228 GCA_013400135.1 Rhinoptilus africanus | reverse complement strand
AAGATGATTAGGGGACTGGAACACCTCTCCTATGAAGATAGACTAAGGGAATTGGGTCTCTTTAGTCTGGAAAAAAGACGTCTGAGGGGGGACCTAATCAATACTTATAAATACTTGAAGGGTGGGTGTCAGGAGGATGGGGCCAGGCTTTTTTCGGTAGTGCCCAGTGACAGGACAAGAAGTAACAGGCACAAACTTGAGCACAGGAAGTTCCACCTAAACATGAGGAGGAACTTCTTTACCTTGAGGGTGGCAGAGCCCTGGAACAGGCTGCCCAGGGAGATGGTGGAGTCTCCATCTCTGGAGACATTCAAAACCCGCCTGGACGCGTTCCTGTGCAACCTGCTCTAAGGTGACCCTGCTCTGGCAGGGGGTTGGACTAGATGATCTCCAGAGGTCCCTTCCAACCCTATGATTCTGTGATTCCTTGCCATCCATGGCAGGGCAGATTCCAGCCTCTGGGATAACCTTCGGTTATCCTTAGGTCAGCTCAACAAGGCTCCTAGTTTGCAGAGAGCCCTGTACAGTCCCTCTGAGCCCAAAGAAAAAGTCTGTCTTTCCCTCTTCCCTGGCAGCATGCTTTCCTCAGGAGTTTCCCAGTTTCTTCCCACTGCCCAGCTCTGTGGGAGGCTGTGTTGAAAACATGCCTTCCCTGGGTGCAGGCATGCAGTCCCTTTTCCAAAACAGGGTCCCCACCTCACCCATGATATGCAGCCAGAACAAGGCAACCAGGGGAACATCTTCCTCCCTGGAGGCTGTCCCTGGTGAGAGCCCACAGGATCCAGCACACGAAGATGCTAAGCAGAGAGCTACCGCATCTCCCCCTCCCCACGGCCAAGCTCTCAGGAAGAGCGAGCTGTCCCCTGCAGCTCTCCCTTCCTGCCTTTTGATGGTAAATACATTTTTTAGACATGTTTCTATGGGAACAAGGCTTAATGCAGCCACACTTGTCTGCTCGTCTCCTCCTGATGACTTTGGAACCCTTTAGCCCATCCCAGCCAGAAGTTGACAGAAGAAGAAGAGCAAAAGTCAGAGATAATCTGGTTCCTCAAGCTTCCTGAGCACAGGGGTTGAGCGAGTAATGGGGAGAGAAAGCATTCTGTAAGTGCCTTGACAAATGTAAAAGCTGTAGCCCAAGCTCACACCTTAATGCCGGCTACGTGAGCCATTTTACGAGGTCCCTCTGTTCCCCAGGAATAAGACATCCACTGAGCCAGTGGTCAACTGGAAACAAATCCACTGGAAACCAGGCATCATCAGTACCTGTGCACAGAAAATTGCTTGTTCTTTCTTCTCTTACAATGGATAGAAATATAAATAGCACTTGATTCTGAAAATCCTGAGGGATGAAAGATCAAGCTGATTGTCTTCATTTGCTGCTGGTGGACAGAGTTTCTCCTCTGTTTTTAACTCCTTCCTTTCCTTGAGATTTTTATTTGAACTTTGGAATTCTATTTTCTACATCAATATAAACACATTCAAGCAAACTTGCATACATACACCCTTTCTTTTGCTCTAGTCTTATTACCAGGAAGTTAAAACTGGGAACATGTGGATAAAAATCTGCATGTTGTTCTTGTTCCTGTGTTGTAATACTGGCTCCAGATGAGTTGGGAGCTTCACCATAGACTGTAATGGGGTCAGAATTGCAGTTCTGCTGCATGAGATTCACCAGCATTCACAGTTACTGCTTTGGAAATTGCAGAATTTAATCCCAAATGAAATAAGTGTAGTTACAAACTGCTATAGAAATAAGTCTGACTTCACACAAAGGTTTCTCATTTTACCAACAAATAAGATCTTATTTTCAGGTGAGTGACCCATGTCATAAAGAATATAGAAGGTAATAGCGAGGGTTTTTTTAAACTGCGTTGTTCACCTGGGGATGCTATGAAGGTAAAAGGACAGGGCATAAGTGGTGTTTTCCCCTGTGGCAAGTTCTCGGCTGAAAGAACAACTGGAGCGTAACTGAACAAAGGCATAAAAGCTGCTCTAGGACCCCTGGATATTCTTCCTGTCAGTAATTTAATGTGTTTAAAATGGACAGTCCTTTCTACATTAGGAAAGAAGGTTACCAGCCTTGCCAAGTGAAAAGATTTGAGGCTTGATTCTGCTGTGGACTCCTTTTAGGATGGCTGAATGGGAGCATCCAGAGCTCTAGACCCCCAGAGGTGCTCAGAGCCACGGAAACCCCAGCAGGGTCTGGCTGCAGCCCCCTCCATCAGCAGCCTCAGGCATAAAGATTTGTCTTTGGCTAGCAAGAGCCAAACCTGATGGTTTACATTCGGCAGTGTTTCTGAGTTTTGACTGCTGTTTGCATGGTGTGAGCTTCTGTCTCAAGACACTGCTGCTGAAGCCTCAGGTATGGTGCTCAGAACAGCCTTAGCAAGAGCCTTCCCCAGGTCATTAACGTTCCTTGTCTCATTTGTGCCATGATTCTTTCCTGTCCTTCACCCTCCCAATTAGCCATGTTAACTCCTGTTGTATATCTTGCTAAATAGTGGCATCCCAATCAAGGCAGGCTTTTATTCTTGCTTGTTGACAGCAATGGTAACAGTTTAGCAAGGGTACACACCATTCACAACAAAAGCAAAGACCCCCAAATATTCCCCTACATTTAATCACAGAAAACAAAACCCAGTCTTCCCTGAGAAATTTTGCCATAACATTATTATAATGGATCACAAATGTTAGTCTCCTCCTGGCATCCACTTTTTCCCACAGAGTTTAGATAGAGAAAATTCATTCTTAAGAAATCAGCACAACATGCAACACTACATACGAAATATGATTATTTTTTTTTTTACTCCTGAATTTACTCATTTCTACAATATTAACAGAGAGGAATGTCTTACAATAGTCCCAGATCTGTTTTTCCTTACTAGCTCATTTAAATTGTCTCTTGGGTACCGTAACCTACTTTCTGAGACTATATAGCTGCCTTTCCTTGTAGCACGCTTGCTTTGCAAGCTTTCCCTTTATAAAGAGGTTGAGTAGTTTGCTTTCAGCTACCTTGGCTTTTGTTATCTCCTTAGATACTACTACACTCATTGAAATACACAGTCTGTATCCTGTCTTACGTTACAACCTAAGCAAGACGAGCAGTATGCTGATCCAGAAATATAGGCACATTAGAGTACAAAATTGTCATTAGAGGGAGAGGAACTCGGTTCTCCTTCAGTGTCTTCGACTTCATAAATTTCCACAAAGTTTCCATTGAAAGAAAAACAAAGCAGTACATTTTGACTTGATATTATGAAGGAGTTTTTACATTATTTTTACTTGGAAAATGGATGGAAGCATTTAATAGCTGCAATATGGAAACAACCATCTTGTAGCAATAAAGTTTGTTGCTGGTCTGGTCATCTTCCCCAGGCTTTCATGACCTACTGCCCAAGTACTTGTTCTGTTTACCCTCTAATTCATAAAGCTTCAGCTTATTACACTTGCATCTTTCCCCTCAACTGTCTTCTGCCCAGATCTTTCACCCTTGGTAGCTGTATACTTTGCTTCCTCTGGAAAACAAAACCAAGTGTTACATAGCTATTAACAAGGATCAGGTAGAAAAAGTTTCCCCTCCTGCAAGTCTCATCCCTTATGAGCCAGATTATCAGCAAATTGTTAATTCTGTGGCATATGAAGTAAACAGAAAGCCTCTTTAGCTCAAATTTAGTTATTTAGCTGCTTTACTGAGCCAGGTCATCCCACTACAAGAATGAGATTTAGTGTTGGGTAGCCAATGACACGCAAAACAACACAGCCTTTTTAGCAACCATACTTTAGCAACTTGTACATTAAGGATACAAACAGCAGTAGAGTTTGTAGAGGTTTTTGCACTCTATGCACAGTGCAAGCATTCATAAACAGTTAACAAACCAAGGGCAAGGTTTGCCTTGCCCACATTAAACTGCGTTACTAAACAAGGTTATTGCCAGGCAGCTAAAATTGACCATTGAGGGTCCACCCATTGTTTGAAAGGTTTTGCCAAGATTGGGAACATGAGGCAAATACAGCATCTCAGTGAGCTGGCACAAATGCGAGTGTGAGCCACCCCTGCAGCTGCAGGAAGAGAAAAAAGTAGAATCTAGGGTGAAATCAGTCAGAAAAAGGCAAGGAGGAGAGAGGGGACATCTCTCCCAGGACCCTAGAGGTGAACAATATGATGGGTGGGGAGGCAACTATGGCAGGCACAAGCCCTTTCATGTCGCAGAGACACTTGTGCATTTGGATCCTGTGGGGCAGCAGAAATGTTAAACATTTCAGGAACTGTAGGGCAGTCCATTATTTCACAAGTTGAACTAGCTGGTCAGAATGGTACAGCACCTACCTCTGTGGCATCATCTATAGTCAGAGCTCACCGGCACTGGCACTGGCACAAAATAAATACCACAGGTTTGGAGGTGTAATATTTCCCAGTCATGAAGGATTTCAGGATTTACAAAACAAAAATGTACGTTAACTCAGTGAGAGTGTTCTCTTGTCCAGAATTTAGCGAAAGTGAACCAGGAAACTCAGGACTTGAGATACCAGTTTTTAAGTGATCACGGACACAGAAGGCCATGGAGATGTCTCCCCAGTCCTGACTCACCACAGAGAGCACCCAAGAATAGGGAATTCTGTGCTGTAAAGGGAAAAAATGATTTTTAAACTGCTCCGGCTGTGCCAGCTCCTCCAGATCCTGCGCGAAGCCACTCCCTGGCTCAAGGACTAGATATGGCGCTCAGCTGCCTGTTTCACAGTGAAGCTGCATATTTTGGCATGGATGCACCAGATCTGCACCTGCTGGCAATTCCCTACTCAGTGCACCCTCACAGAGCATTTCCAAGGCCTTGTCTGAGGTGGTTTCAGCACCAGGACTGGGGGAGCATCTCACCTCTCCATTTCTGCAGCTCCATGGTCTGAACCCCACAGGACCTGCTCCCAGGAGATGGTAACGAACCCACCTCAGTTGAAACTAGACCTGCAAGAAATACCACCTCCCCTCTGACTGTTTTATCTCCGGGTAAGTGACAGTATTGTCATAGCTGGGACTGGCCAGCTCATGGTTTTCAGCAGCTCCAAAGAGCCTGTTCTCTCTCTGTGGCCTCTTTCAATCCCTTGAGGTTTCACCTGATCTTTGCATTTAGCAGCTACATAAGCAATAGACCTATTTTTCCTTTACTGTCATCTGTAAGGAGATCTCACTTCAAATCTGCCAGTCAGAGTATTCAGGGAGCAGCACGAAAGAGAGGAAAGCCAGTGCTATCTTTGAGGAATAGAGAGCAGCTGGAAAGGAAGGACAAGTGTTCATGCACTAAGGGAAAGGCAACCCAAGGAGGAGGCAGCAGGATCCCCAAATCTCCAGAAATTACAGCAAGAAAGAGATCTGACTGGTCAGCCGGGCAGTGCAAGCACTTTGGTAGGGCACGTACGTAGCCTGGTCTGGGGGAGAGTTCACAAGTCTCTCGTGAGCACCTTTACAGCTCCGAGGAGTAGTGGTTCATTCTCCAGACTCATAAGAAACACAGATGGGCATGAGAACTGACAGCTAACACGCGGAGTAGACACTGGGCACCCACATGGCCTGGGGCCCCAAGCCTTTGCCTCATGTCTGTCTGCAACTTGAAGTAGTACACTGTGGTTTGGGGTTTTTCCTTTTTGTTTTCTTCTTTTTGCAGACAGCCTCAGCCAGATGGCAGAGCTGGATGCTCCTCCCCCCATGGCAGAGGGTCTCTCCTTCTTGGTGGCCGACTAAATTCTTTCCCTCTAATTTTGGGTTTAATCTCTAACACTCTGACTGGAAGCCTACTCTGACACTTAAGCATATTAAAAAATCACATCAAGCTCTTTAAAAAAATCCAGACCTTCATTATCATGAAGTGGGGAGTTAATCAAAGGGAGTTTTACATTTTCCAGGGAAGGAACCTCTGAAGCATTTCCACTTAGCTTGCTGGAATTTAAGGAGCAAGCTAATTAATTTGTGGCCTGTGGAAGAACTCAAGGGCTTACTGTAAATTCTTAAAGACCTTTTAAAATGATTTAAATGTTACAAAAAGTACTGAGGCACCACCCCTGGAGACTGAAGATGCCTTTTTTTCTACGGAGGGGGTCAAGCTGCCATATGTTTCTCAGCATCACCAAATCAGCATGCCTCAGACAGCTAACCTGGGGTGGGAAGTCAAGTGTTCATCCTACGCTGGTTCATGATTAAACACACACTTGAACGCGCCCTTTCTCACACACACATATTTGTCTCAAGGCTCAGCAAACTTCAGTAGAACACAAACTTTGGACTTAACTGCTATGCTAAATTAGGTCCTTGTGCTTGGCTTCTCTGTGGAGAAGAGTAAATGCCAGGAGTTATAGCTGTGATTCTCTGCCTCTTAAATTGGAATGAGACTGGAATTAAACCAGAATGTCATTGGCAAGAGGCAGTAGAAAGGTTATAAAAACTTTGGCCCCCATCTTCAGAAGAGATCAACTACCACTGAACAGTGGTTAAGGTTACTGTAAAGGCTGTAAGTCTGAGATTTAGGAATTCGTGATAGTGTGATTGTTTTACTGTGTTTGAGTCCATTGCACCATATCTCATTCTCATCCTCATCTGAGCTGCTGTCTCCCTCACCAGTTATTGAGCTCCAGACACTTCAGGCCCCTGATCTTAGAGGGCTTCATCAGAGTGCTCCTGAAAATGCCTGGCTATTCTGATCAAATCAAAGGATGTCTCTTCCAAGGATAAATAACTATATATAATACAGTAAAAATGAAGCAACTTTCTACTGAATCCATGCTTTGACTTAGAAATCCTCCTCCATCTTTCACACCCTGCTAATCATCTTCCTTGGAATCCATATGGGAGAATCTTAATTTTTCCTCTACTCGAAGCTCTAATTAGGGACTAGTAAACTGCTCATTCCTTGCCAGCCACCTGTGCACCATTCCTGACCTTGTCTCCCCTAGACACCTGGCTATACTATAGGAGACCTATTTCAGTCCCTTGCATTTCCTTCAAGCCTGGACCCCTGGAAGGAAGTTTCCACTCACTGCAGGTGTCCCCATCTCTACTGGGAGCAGCAGACCTATTTTTTTTTCTTTTTGCTCCCAGAGTCTATCACTTGGAAAAGAAGCTAAAAGCTTTAGCAAGAACCAGCATAAGAATTTTCAAGGGTCCTCTCCTCCCTTCTCTCTGGAGAGGACACATGGGAATCAAACACAGTTCTCACAGATGATCTCTAAGAGGCAGGAACCTAAATGCTCCTTAAAATGCTCAGTAAGCACTTTCATGCACACGGTGCTCTATTTCCAGCCTTGCATGCAGTGTTTTATTGCCAGCCAGTGCACATTATATGCAACATCGAATACTGGGAGGAACAACAAGGTGCTTTTGTGAGAGAAAGGCTGGCAGCAGAACTGCTGGCTTCTACTACACTTCAGAGCCTTGGATCAAGAGCTCTGAACTTACTCACTTACGTGAGCAAATCTGAACCACACTGAATAATTTATTTTATCTCCTTCACTTGACTCCAGTACTGACTCAAAGGAGCATCTTACATGCCGTGAACTTGGTATTGTTTCAACAATGTGAAGGAGTCAGAAGAATATTATTTGTCCTCATAATATGGTTTGCGTAAAAAAACTCCATTGGGGCTTCAAAGGGAAAGGAACTACTCTGAGATATCACTTCACTAAATCTTTGTATTTACTTAAGGAACAATGTTACAGTAGACAGATAGAAAAACAGGCACTGGGCGGAGATAAGGGTTAGAAATGGAAGAATCTATTTTAATAGCAAAGAAGTGAAAGCTAGGAAATTTTAACACAAAAGCAGGCGTATTTTTGTGAAGATTTCCATATAATCTAAATCCATCCCCTCCACTCCATGTTGACAGGACATTCTATACCAGTGCGTTGGTTCAGACCAGAGCATCGCTGCTGTTTGCCAGACCAGCCAGTGTGCTAACGTCCCAGCAGCTCTGCACAAGGCAGAAAAGCCAGTGGCTGAACTCCAGCGGCAGAAACTTATCGCAGCCCTGACCCACCAACACAGCTGACGAGCCGAGTCGGGGGAACATTTGACATTTGCTCCCACTTATACAAAGACCCACTAGAGAACTTTAAAGCGCACAAAGACCTGACCATCAGAAAGGAACCATCGAACAAGTGCTCATCATGGTCATAAAAGAGGAATAACTCTTCAGAGGGACAATGCCAGTTTGAAGACACAGCTCCACTGGCTTGAATGACGGCCCATCACAGAGCATTCATGCTTACCCCTTACCCTTGCCATAAAGCTTTATTACAGAGCTACCAAGAAGATAATTCAGACTCCTCCTGTCCTTGGTTACTCCTTGGTTTCCCTCCTGCGAGATCACTCACTAAGAAGTGTCAGGTCTCTTGCACAGAGTGCAAGAGGGGTTTTGCAGTCTGTTGGAGATCCCTGTCATGCACGGCTGGTGCAGGGACAGCCAGAGCCAGCACCCACTGAGACCTGTGAGCTGATGCAGTTCCCATCACACCAGCACTACACCGCCTGTGCAGACTGGGGAAATGGCGATCCTGGGTAGTTCTAGCCAATTTTGCCAATGTGTGCAAACCATGCACTTTGAAGTGCAGCACTCATGCCCTCGCACTGGAAAGCAAAGCCTCTCCCCATCCCCAAAGATGCCAGCTGTACTCCCCAGCTCAGCTTGGCTGTAAGGTGCGTCCCAGCATCTCTGCTGCACCACAGGCTGGAGCAGCCAGCTCCAGTGGCTCACATCCAGGGGCAACTGGATATGCATCAGCCCAGGTACTCAAGGCATTTTTATGCAGCTGTTCAGCAAAATGTATGTTTTTGCATCAGTAAAATGTAATTGTGGCAATTATGGAAATGTTTCTTACTGTTTTATAGAAAGGACCCTGTCCTTCAAAGGAGTTCAGCTGGGCAACCCTCTGCAGCAGTGGGGACCTTCATGAAAAGGGGCCAGGGCAGAGGCGGGGAGAGCTAGACCCCTGCAGCTGGGATCTGAATGAGGGCTTGGGATTCCTAACCCTCTTCTTGCCCAAAATGTTAAATGGATCATCTACTAGTAGCATCTTTACATCTCTAGGGTTGAAATGAGGAACATCTCTGAAAATTAAAAGCTGAACCACTGCCCTTAGCAGAGCGTGCATTTTTACTGCCATGTATGCTTTTCTACCATCATAAAATATACAGTTATATTAATATATATAATTATCCAAAGCATCAATTTATTATTTTAAATGGCATTTAGTATATTTAATCAGTGCTTGAGCTCTTTAAAGGGATAATTCAAATTAATTCGACACTCAGCAATTGTAGAATCAATGTTTAGCAGGTTTATACAATATGTCCAAGTCTGTTAACACACACTAAAAGGTCTCTCCATTGTGAAATTTCAAGCAGAAATGAAAGCAGCAACTTCCATTAGTTCTAAGAAGTGGAGACAGCCAGGAGCTGAAGATAAAAATACCAAATCACTTCTAACCCAAAGGTTCCCGAAACATATGAACACTGTTGAAATGAAAATGTGAAGTCAGTATTTGAGAGCTAATATAGGCCTCATTAAATGAATATTTTTCCAATATCTTTGATTCAACTTAATTTTCTTGTCAAATGCCAGCACATACCATCAGGTTTTCTTCTAAATTTAACATGATAACAGGAACGCACTTGAGATACTGTGAAAAAGCGAATAGTACTCAGTAATAAAGTGTCTGTCCGTCATCCCTATTGTTTTGTACATGCTTAGGGAAGGAAGAAAATCTTTGAAGAATTTAATATTGCAGTGAGTAAGCTTCACCTAAAACCACGTCTGAGAGAAAACATTTAACAGCCTTTCAGCTGGACATGCCTTAACATTTCCACATGTTCAAGTTCTGACAAAATTAATTCCCTTCTGTAATTCTGAAGTTTTGCTTGTGCTGAGATGTGGGATTTGAGCTGTGGTGAATATAGGAAGGCCAGTTTTAAATTTACTGTCACAATCAAGTGATCTATATAAAAAACAGTATAAAACTGTAAATCCTTTCACTGTTTTTGCAAGTCATTAGTTTTTGTATATTCATATTTCTCGGCAAATAGATTTAAGAGTTTCTTAGATGATAACAGAATTATCATCTATCCCCTTTGCATACTTTTACTGTTGACAGTCCGTAATGAACAAATCAGTACGTAAAATTCGCATAAACTATATTATTCCTCTTTTTAGAGGTCTGTACAAGATTTCACAACTCACTGAAACATGGAAATCTGCTCTGCTTTCGGGAGGTGTATCTTCAAATACTGAGACAACCACCGGTGTCATGGTCGTCATTTAGATGGAGCAGTAATTTCAACGACTAGGAATATATAAATAACACTGAGATTCATGATCATGATTGCTCTCTCTGTTCTGCACCTTTTTCATTCCAGGCCAGGAGATCCTGGAGACTGTACAGCCAACTTCTAGGATGTGAAACAAGGTTATGAATCAATAACACCTTCAGATATCAAATGGTCATGTCAACATGGCCACCCTGCTATAGCCTTACAGGCAGATGACTCACACAGCAAAAAGGGGTTAGGAGTATCTTTTTGACTTTTGGCAGCTGATAAAATCATTTCTGCATAAAGCTGATTTTAAATGCACTGCATAGACGCAAACTGTTGTTTGAGGAAACGGAGCAGCCATGGGCAACAATATTACAGACTGAGTCATTCAGAAATGAGTATTTCCTCTCCCAGGGGCATATCAGTCATTCCCTGATCTTTACCTGAGTCTGATCACGTTCCTCTCCTTCTAGTGGCAGCCTTGGAGGACCTTTGCCAGAATCTCTTCCCTATTGTGTCTTGGTTTTCATTAAATGCCCGAGATTTTCATCTCCTTTGTCCTCCAGTCCTCGCCCCAGGCTCACAGGAGCTCCATCTCAAGGCTGTGCCACCTTCCTGCTGCAATTCCCTTGGCTGTGATGAAGGCACTGGTGGCTCAGCCATCTCCGTGTCCATGGGCTGCTCAGCCTGGGTGAAAGTTTGTGCAGCTCCATTAACACCTCTATCAAAAGTCCTGGCCTCACCAGGAGGACCTGGCTGCCACCATTACTCAAGGTCTTGTTCAACACACAGCGCCCACTAAACCTTTACAGTGAAAACACAAGCATCTCCTGGTAGCAAGTCTTTGCTATTTGCACAGACATTAATGGACCTCTGTAGTAGTGTCCTTCCTTCTAATCCAGGTAAGCAAACCACATGTACATGCCAGAAAATTGTG
>VXBO01001416.1:0-35296 GCA_013400135.1 Rhinoptilus africanus | reverse complement strand
GTTTTGTTTGGGTTTTCTTTGTTTGGGTGTTTGTGGGTTTTCGGGAATTATAGAAAGGGGGGGAAAAAATAAAAGATAACACAGACTTAAAGCTCAACCCATGATACGTCAATAAAACAGGATCTTGCAATTGCTGACTGGTACAACAGCAGCTTGGGGAGCGAGTCACCCTTCCAGTAAACCAGGCAGAAAAATAATCTTCCATCCAGAGCCCAGTCTCCCATAAGCATGCGACACCCACTGCAATTAAGAGCAATCACCTGCCTAGGGTAAGCCTGCCCTCCCCCAACATCTGTCTAACAAGATTAGAAGCGACATGTGAGCTGATCTCAAAATACTACAGACACATGAACAATATTTACGGACCCTTAAACAATCCCCAATTATTTTCAACAACTAGGATTTCTAAAAAAAAAATAAAATAATAATTAAAGTATAAATCAGTAACTTAATAACATGAATTTGGAAGAAACCTCTCAAGCGAGCAAGTTACTACACAGTTATGGTTTTTAACACCGGAAATTTGGAGCCTGATAAAGAAAATGTATTTCTGAATCCTTTTCTACTGAAGTGCCCTGAAGAATTCACTATTTGAGATTGCCAGCGCTCAGTGAAAAAGAAAATGCAAATTGCACATGAAGGAAGTCTTTAAATGAATACATCTAATATGCTATACATTCCCAGGTACAAATGCAAAGACATTACAGGATTCACTAGGAATAGAGAGGGGAAAAATGGGTATCAAGCATGAGAGTATTTTCATTCAAATCAGATAGCAGGGAGGAAGAGCAAAGGTAAGGAGATGAAGTAATAGTGATAAATTCTGACCTTGAACACACAATGTAATCCAGCAGGATGAACCACATAAGACATCGGTATACTGAAGGCAGATATTGAATCCACCTCAAAACACATCAGAGTACGTTCACTACTCACAAGCAATGAGAGAGGTTTTTTCCTTAACTTCAGAACATACACAATATTTGAGCTACCAGCACTGATATACCCCTGACCTAAACACCTGCTCTGCCCTATTTCTTCACACATGCCTATCTCCCTTCACATCCCTAACGCAAGCTCTGCCCCCACAAGCTCCTAACTGTCACACTGCAAGCTCTTTGCAATACAGATACATCCTCCAATAGTAGTAACTCCTTCAAAGAAACTATTTATGTTATTCCAATCAGGGTGTGAAATATACTCCAGAGAAATCCTTTGAAATATTCTGGACAAGAACACAAATACAAAGCCCCATCATGAACATTACTGTCTAATAGCAAGCCACAAGTAAGGGACAAACACCAAAATAAAATTCTGAGGCTAATCTTTACAGCACTATAAAAAAACCCAAACACCCCACACAAACAAAAACAAACAAGCAAGAAAACCCAAAAAACCCCAACCAAACACTACCAAAACTCAGGATATCTTTCCAAGAAGGGCTTTAACTATGCAAACATGAGCAGCAGACACAGACAAGGGCATTCAGTAAGTCAGAGGTGGAAGCCAATTTAATATTGTAATCTACAGCTAAACAAATTACCCGTACCAGAAAGTATACGAATGGTTTGAACCTGCTTTTTGTTCTTCTGTCTCACTTGCTGCTCTTTCTTATCCATCAGAGACTCGTCCAAGCAGGCTATGGCCAGCAAGAAAGGAAAGCACATGGAGTGAACAAATTGGGCAAATCCTCAGCCATAAGGTGAAAAAAAAAAACCAAACCCAAACTTAAAGCACAAACACTCAACCAAGAAAAACCACGAAAAAACCCAAAACATAAAACACCCAAAACTGAAACAACAACAAAATAAAAGCACACAAAACACCACCAGCAAAGCCACAACACACAAAAACATCAACCAGAAACTTTCCTTAAAGGCAGAAAAATTATTTGTAATGTTATTATACCAAAATATATATCCTCATCAGGTTTTATTCTTTTCAAGCTCTCACTGACTTGCTCTTGACTCATTTAGTGGGGGGGAAGAACAACAAAAAGATAAGAAAAGCCACCACGCTGCCTGATGAGAGCTGAGATACTATCCTTGAACAGGACAAACTTTGGGCAAAGAGATGCTGAAAGAACATGCTGAAATCTGTAACACCATGATAAGAAAGTGAGTGAACATGTACACCATCACTGAAAAATTCTCCATCTCTTTTTGAACAAAACATAAGGGATACAGAAGTCAGAATAAAGCTGATCAAGTTGTTGCAAGAAAACCAAATGGAATGTAAATCATTTAGTCAGCAACAGTCTACAGAAGTATCTGCAACTACAAAAAAAGATAGATTTTTACAAAGAGGAGAGACATTGTCAACCAATGCTGCGCTTTTCTTCCTCAGTATGAGAAATACGCATGACAACAGTCCAAAATTTTAAAGCCATTAGAGCTGGTGCATGCCATGGTCTCACGTGACTGCAGCTGGAAAACTCAGCTGAAGGGCTGGAAGGACTTTTTAGTGCAATAAACTGTTATGGTACAAANAGCGCTGGGGGCAGCACTGCAGGGGGTGCTCACCAGAGGAGAAAGGGAGATGTAAAAAGAGAGTAGATGTAGAATGAGAGCTTGAGAGGGAAATCTCCTTATCAGTATTTTTGGTTACATGACACAGAATGGTGTGCAGAGTCAGAGCAGCACATTCCATAAAACCGCAAAGCTCCAGCAACGTCATCAGGATGATATCAAACGAACAAGAGAGCTGCTGTAAGAAACCAGAAGGACACTGCACACCAAAGCAGCGAGGGGCCACTGAAGCAGCAGATAAAGCTGCTGTATCTGTTGTAAACCTTCCAGCATTCAGGCTTTACGCGTCCGAGTTTGATACTCCCCTCCGTGGGTGGAGAAGCAGAGGTTGACGTCAGCCAGAGCGCAGGGATAAAGCCCAGCCACAGCTGGGGACGAGTACAACTTCCCAAAAGGGACGCGAGCTGGGCTGCCCTGGCCGGCAGGTGCTCTGCTGCCTGCACCCTGCCTCCCGCGCCCAGCTCCGCACGCAGACCTCGGGGGAAAAAAGAGCAGTCACCAAGGAAAAACCCTCCAGCATGCCACAAAACGTTATTCTCCAAGGACCGGCGCCCTGGGGATTCAGGCTCTCGGGAGGAATAGATTTTAACCAACCCTTAATCATAACCAGGGTACGTACTCCTTCCATTTCTTCTCCATGGATTGCATTTATTGGTTGCTGCAGAGTTTTGCCCTGTACTTTTCCGGAGCCGAGAGGTGCAGAGGGAGCTGTGAATAGCTCACCAAGCAGCTGCTGGTCCCGAGCGGAGCCAGCTGAACGCTGACAGTTTGTACAGCTTCTGTGGGACACGTTTCTGGGATTGCTTTATTGGTCCAAGAGGCTTTAACAGCATTTCTACTTACGCCTCAAAAATTGAATTTAAGTGCCTTGGCAGCAGGAAAAAAAATAAAATAAAAAAAAAATCTGGCATGATTTCCTCAGGCATTCAGATGAGAAAATTAGTTTTGAGCCTTCTAAAGGCCAGAGCCCACTTTTATCATTTTCAGGAGCAGCCTCTGGGATCACGGGAGGAGGAAAAAGGCTGCTTGGCAGCAGCTTCTCACGTCTGGGAGTCTGTGCTTTGCAAACTCCCCGCCAGCTTTACAACATTAATCTGACTCTCATTTAATTAAGTCAAGTTCTGATAATTGCCAGCAAAGGCAACAGGACCTTGTTTTACATAGGTAAAGGTTTTCATTTTCGTGAAAGTTAAATCGGTGAATTATGAGAAAGTTTTATATGTATATTCAGTCCTGAATATGAAGGAGAGAGTTCTTTGGCGTTTTCTGCCGTATTTAGAAATACCCCCCAATAAAAGGGCAAGAATCCAAGCTTTCTTTTTTTCATGGATTTTGAGCTATTAATTGCAATTTATTTAAGAAACCAGCTACTGCATGAACGGAGAATATAAAACGCTGTCTGCTGCCCTGCATCTACAGATGTAGATCTACCCAAAAGACAGGACGTGTATTTTGACAATCTGTCTGGTTTGAAAATTGCGCTCAGCGCACATCAGACTAGAATTAGTTCTCCTTAGCCTTTTGCTGCTTTTCAGAACCTCAGGCACACCGAGTGTGTGTTCCCTGAGCCTCCAAGTCACCGATACTTTTTTTTTGCCTCCCCCCCACTTTTCTTTTTTTTTTAAAGCCCTGCACTATGACTCAATATATGCACTATGCCTGGTATTAAGTAAACATCAAGAGCCTTGAAGGATGGAGACCACTGGTGATGCCTTGCAGTAAATGGGCTTCTAAACAAGAGCCTGTGGAAAGTTTAAGGTCCATCCTTTCACATATTATACTAGTAAAAATTAATTTCGTTTAATCACTTATTCTAGATTTATATAAGCATAAAAGATTTTACTTATTTTAAACAAAAGTAAACCAGAATGCTATTATTTGGCAGTATGTAGCTTCATAACAAATATTCATAGGACATAGCAAAACTTTTGGAGAAACAGGAGACAAAGACATTGAATAAAAAAGAAAAAAAGAAGTCTCTGGATGTTTGGGGACCTTCATTGCCTTTTATGGTCCTCCAAAAGAAAAATAGTTTCCATTATCTCTAATGAAAAATATTTTAGCAGTGTCTGGTTTGTATTTTCTTTGTGTTTAGATTAAGTGCAATGAAGTTTAAAACTGCAATAACAAAGGATGTTACTATAAATGTAACTTTCTAAAGAATAAACGACTCTGCAATTGACTCATACCTACCAAATGCCTCACAAGACATAAGCCATTGGTTTCTAGCGTATTACAGAAAGGCTCAAAAAATCAGATTTCAAGTAGAGCTGTGAAATAAAATATAGATACATGGGAAAATGACAAGTTTAAGTTTGCTTAGCTGAAGTTCAAGAATATTAATGGTAGATTTGTTTAAAATTCATATTTTTGTTGCTGCAGCACACAGTTAGAAGAGCCCCTAAATAAGTACTCATGCAGTAGTGAATACTTCTTAAAATTCACGTGCCTTACTTTTGGAGGCCTAAGTGTTTCTTTCGTAAAAGAAATCAGCAGCCCATTCAAATTTGGCTTAACTGTCCTGACAAAACCAAAATAATTAGCCATTTAAAAAAAACCCAAAATTATTTTTAAACACATTTTGAATAAAATAATTAGAGAGGTGTTACATTTGGTTGGCTATAGTCCTTGTTCACCAAGAGAAAGCTTTTACCAGGACTTGTCAAGAGAGACAGACAATGTAAGAGATGATCATCCACCTGTCTAAGGAGCAGGCGTCACCTCAAAAACCCATCTGTAATGTCCCAAGCAAGGCGGTTCTCTTGACTGTTTCAAGCAAATGCTAAAACCACAGATCACGATCCCTGGGAGGATAGAAAGAGCAGGAGGGGACTAAACATAGATATATTCAGCTTCTATTAGGGTAAGAAACAACAAATTAACTGGAAATAATGAAAACATTTCTTCAAATCCTTTGAACTTTACATAGATGAAAAGACACTGCATCAGTGAAACTGATCAAA
The DNA here is from genome assembly GCA_013400135.1 of Rhinoptilus africanus. Classification (NCBI taxonomy): domain Eukaryota; kingdom Metazoa; phylum Chordata; class Aves; order Charadriiformes; family Glareolidae; genus Rhinoptilus; species Rhinoptilus africanus. The sequence continues at coordinate 29,805 of VXBO01001416.1, read as the reverse complement.
ACCTGAGTCTTAATGATACTGAGTAATTTCAGTTTATTCTGACCACAAAATAACATTTTGGGTTAAACATTTAGCACACAATCCTAGCATTTAAGTCATAGTGAATAAAGCGTTACAGAAACAATTAAAACTCGCAGTGAATGGAGGGAATGGTCATATATTAAGTTTCAGTTCTCTTTTAATATAAACCTTCGCACAGCACAATGCAAGTATTTATATTAACTCAATTTTATATTTATCCACTCTGTCCACAGACATTCATAACTCTTTTCAGAAAGCACAGAGCCTGAAATATTTATGAAGGAGTGCCATGACAAGCTTCACATGTCTATTAACAGATGCAGAGAGGGTTTTCTTCCAAATTTCATAGGAGACTTTGCCCTTCATGTGGTTATAGAGTTATTAAGTCTCTGACAACACCTGAACGCTCAACACATGTACTTGTACCCAAGATTCCTAGGATACAGGAGCAACAGGCAGGCCATACAGACACATCCTGAAGAAAAAACCAAAAAGAATCCCAAAGCACCAGTAGAATCTACCTCATGAAGCAGGGGTGAGCAAGCAAGAAACGCTACATCGTAATATGATGCTAAGTGTTCTCAATATACATTTAATGCATCGCTAATAAGTTCCTGAATGATGTAAGCAATATCGATTCTTGAGATACTCACCGTATCAGTCTATACCCATGATATGGGGTGATCTTGGAGGGAAAGGATTACACAAGGGCAGGCAGTTCTGCACCCCAGCAGGCCTGGGCAAGTAGAGCCCAGCCCCACCAAGATGTCAAGGCCCAACGGACACATCCCAGAAGCCTGGCAGCAATCAATGAAGCTAATGAGTAAGAAAGACGCACTCCTGCCCCTTTCCTTCCTTGCTCCCACCAAATGAGGGTAGCCTCATACCACCTCATAGTGGTATCACAGCAGCTGGTTATGAAAATCCGAGGGATTGCGCGCTGTTACCAGCAACATAGGGTGTATTAAGTCCTACTAGCAGCACCCCTGCAGGGGAACGTACCCTGCTAGACAGATACACAACTTTATACAGCAGGATCATTACCTCCATACATTGCCGAGGTATGCCACAGATACAGCAGATGATTTATTGCGACATGTGAAAAATCACCATCTACCACGTAACCTATATAAGGGTTATTCAAAGAAGCTTACTCTTGAGAGGGAAACAAGAATGGCCGCTTTTCCCCATTTGGGGTATTAGAGCATCAGGCACCCCCGAACAGTAGGGCTTCTGCTGCATTTGTCATTCCACGCGTGCCCACAACGTGCTAAGCAAAGCCAGGAGCCATTCCAGGTTTAACCGAGAAGCACAATCAAACCTCTACCCTGTCTTGTTACAGCAGTGTAAGTGCTTTCAGTGTAGTTCACCTACACTTGCAGCTATTGAAGTTTGAGAAACAGACAATTTTGGAGACTCCAGACTTGGAATTTATCAGCAGCTTCCTCAGTTCATACTCAGAAATTATTCAGACAACACTTCGCTAAGCACGCAATACACGAGTCCATTCTTTTGGAGGGTGAGGGGGTAAAAGCCTCCAGCTGGCCACAGGTACCCAGTTGGAAAGTTTGCCTGACCTGAGAACAACGCATGCATTGCAGTGTGTTACAGGGAAATCAAAAAGAAGTTTACATGCTGGAACGCAGAAAAAAAGCCCATGAAACAAAAGTTCTTTGGGTATTCAGACTCCCCCTAACACAAATAGACAGCTGGAAAGAGGAGAGAATTACTATTACTCTGTAGGAGAATTACTCTATCGGGATGATTTTTGCCATTGTTTCAATACTAATGCAGTGCAGCACATATCAAAAAGAGTATTTCTAATTGGCTTTTACACTGTCAGTTCACACTGTCGCCTTCAGAGTTGATAAGTCTGACAGGTTCGCCATAGCTGGGGTTCAGAACACACTGGAGATATACTGGGCAATTCACTCTCTTCCTCTGCTAGAAAATTGGGAAATACCAAAACTGAAGAACATCTCCATAGCATGTTTTCCAATTCTCCATAACACTGAATTACTTTTAATAATTGAGATAGCACTTACTTTGGCTGTAGCAGAATCCACAGTAAGACAAATTATCTCCAATAGCTTTTTTACTTCAAACATGGCACAGATCAGAGAACCGCTCTTGTAAGTAAGACTATATTGACATTTTTGTCCTTCACACTGAGATTCATTTAGTTAGAAACAAACATCTAGAGTTATTGATGAATACAGCACTTATTTGGTGATCTGACAACAGAACTACAGAGGGTCTGGCAGAATTAAGAACTCACTTTTTCTGTAAGAAATCACACAGTTGGTTACAGGCCCACTCCCTCCCCCCAGCCCAGCAGAAAATAAGGAATCACGGTGAAGTTCATTTTCTCTATCGATTTTCAGGTATGCACGGTGCTTAAACAGTTGAATTCTGTTTTTTCCAGATTACACCTGGAAGCAAGGCTTCAGCTGCCAACCTGTGCCCTGGTGATGTGATTGTAGCTATCGATGGTCTAAGCACAGAAAACATGACACATAATGATGCCCAGGAGAGAATTAAAGCAGCTGCACACCAGCTTTGTTTGAAAATAGAGAGGTATGTGTGTATACTTCTGAAAGAAGATACTACCCAACCAACTGATTACAGAAACACAGAATAGTTCAGGTCGGAAGGGACCTTAAAGATCATCCAGTGCCCCCCCCTGCCCTGGGCAGGGACACCTCCCACCAGCCCAGGCTGCTCCAAGCCCCGTCCAGCCTGGCCTTGAACCCTTCCAGGGATGGGGCAGCCACAGCTTCTCTGGGCAACCTGGGCCAGGGGCTCACCGCCCTCAGAGTGAAAAATTTCTTCCTGAAATCCAATCTAAATCTCCCCTCTTCCAGTCTGAAGCCATTAGACCTTACCCTATCACTACATGCTCTTGTAAGAAGTCCCACTCCAGCTTTTATATATATATACATATATATAATGCTTATATATTCACATTATACAGTACAGCTCTCATGTAGCATAACTATTTCAAACAGCTTTAAGAATTTCACAAAACCTTTAAAATTATGAGCACCCAGACCTACCTCACCAACTTCAGACTAGGCAAGACTCCCCAGAACGCGTCTTTACGTGCACAGGAAGAATAGTTTCCCCTCGGTCTACTCACCTCGTTTATTGAGCTGTGAACCATATCATCTGCTGACTCCACAAGCCCTGGGTTTCAGGAGTCCAAAAACTTTTTGCAGTTGCATTTCTCAACTAAAGGCACCAAGAGAAAGAACCTGCATCTTCTAACCTCCTGACTAAGTCTGCTCAGCCTTTAATAAGCATCATCTGGTGCACTGTTCCAGCTGGCTCCAATAACCACAGCCTCTGATGGACCCAAGGCCCTCAAGGAGGCACAGCACTTTATCACAGCTGACCGCAATACTCTGTTCCAAACACAGAAGGGGTGGATTGGTGGGGTTTTTTTTTTTGGAAGGAGCTTTATCTTATCACTAGAGCACATACCACTGCTAAAATATTCCTGTAGTTAACTGCAAGTTCCTTTACAGGTTGATATGTGCCATTTAGCACTTCTCTTAGGAAGTCATTTTCAAAATATTTTAAGTGTAGTTGTGCCTATGAACTACGCACATATTTTTAAAGTACCAAAGATTTATATTTATATAACAAAAAGTATTAGATTAATATTTAACATTAATATTAAACTATTTTAAAATTAGCTGCTGGATGTCGCATGTTTGCTATCTCCGCTTCCGTAACTGAAAGACTCATCTGTACAACTTCTATTTACAATTGCGCATATACTTTGCATACCCAGATTGCACTCCTCCTGCACTGAAAAGCAGGCTTTGCATCGATATTGTGGTCATAAAAAAAAGAAATCTATATTGTTCTGGTTTAGGATTATTACTAGTATATTCACTTATCTGTGCAAAATATTCTGAGGACCCAACATTCCTTCTATCAACCATTAAAAAAAATCTGTAAAACACTTGGTCAGGTCATGTCAGAAAGGCATTAATTTCCCTTTGCATTTGGTAACTACTAACAAAATATTTCCCATTGTTCATAATATATATAAGTTTTTAAAAAGTAAAAACACTTTTTACGTATAGTCTACCTATGGTAGGCATATACCACTGGATTATTTTTAGGGCAAAATATTAAAAAAGCGTAGAACAAACTGCAAATTTTCAAGCTGCATCGTATTTTACAGGAGCATATAAAACTCCATAGTAATTAATGTTATTTAAATTCTGCCTTTCTTTCTAGGGCAGGAACAAAATTATGGTCCCCACAAGTTTCAGAAGATGGCAAAGCACATCCCTTCAAGATAAATTTGGAAGCTGAACCACAGGTATGAATTCTTAAAAGATACCTAACTATTTCCATTCACCTTTTTCCATTCTAAGCGATCTCCCTTGTGGTCATTAAAATTCTTTGAATAGCACTTCATCCATTATCTGCCAGGTTAAGCCAATACGAACCATCACAATTATGCTATTTATGAACATAATTTTATCTGACTGCACGTTCTTGATTTTTCAACGGAACAAAAATATTAACAAGTTACAACACATTCTCATTGTTTTTTAAAACTGTGCATATCTCCATAGCTTTACTGTGGAAAGAAAATATCTCCTTTTATTCTGATACGGTTTAAGTTGCTTTAACTCTTTAGAGATCCTTCATCATATGAAGAAGTTCTTCAATCAGAACCATTATTCAAGTAGCAAAGCAATATACTCAGCGCATCACAAAAGTCATTTTGGTGTAACAGTCAGTTAAATAGAGAGATCTGTTAATGCTGGGTCTCTTTATATATTTTTATATATAACATTTTTATACTACGTCACAGAACTGAAAGTTGCAAATTTGTACAAAACACATGTACTGATCAATAAACAAATGATTCATCGCTTCTGGCCAGCAAAGTCTGGATCCTTCTACCTGAGCAAAGCAAATCCAATCAATTGAAATTCCTCTCTCTCTTCAAACTCCCACTCAGCCCTTCATGCAAAACTATGAGCTGAAGTCTCCATATTGTTAATTGTTAATTAGGTAGCTACTGTTTACAACTAGTGCTTTATTCCTTTGTCATTCCTCTTTAACCTACACGAATGTCTGCTGTTCTCTCAAAAGAGGGGAGGGAAGAGCGTTCTGCTGATTCTGGCCTTCCAGGATCAAAGCGAGGATGTCAAAGTATTTATTCTGTGCTATCCTAGAAAAATGCAAGTGCACATTCCATTGCAGTAAATCCTAAGCAATAAATATTTCCACCGATTCTGTTTTCATGGAGACACTCCCAAACATGAATATAGCATTTCAGTGTTCCAGTTCTCTCTCTTCTTTCCAAACTAAAAACTTGCGTTAAGTGATACAGCAAACTTCAACTGAAATAACTTACCCTCTTCAGTAGTAGGAGGTAGCATGGCGAAGAAACAAAGCCATTTTAAATGCATATTTTTGTGGACTACCTAGGATATAGATAAAATCAATAGCAATGGAACAAATTCACTAAAAAAGCTATAGAAAAAAACACGTAGGCATGTATGACAGGAGAGTAATCCTTTTGCATGAAAGCTGCATTCCTAAAAAGGATAGTTACTTAAAAATTAATCACAAGACTTCACTAAGCGCTATTTGGCAGACTATTGAAAAGCAGTCTCCATTGGGCTGTCAGAAGAACTGTTTCTCCTACATTAAAAAGCCAAGACCTTAATTTTACTATGTCTCCCTCTTTCCTTCCTAGGAAAATCAGGAGCGCTGAGTATATTTAACAAATAGTAGGCCCCAGAAAAGTAGTAATGCTTTACGTTTTAGATTAAATTCTTGCATCCAAGAATACCCACCCCTCTGATCTCCCTATGGAAAAAAAGTATAGCCTTTTTTCAACAATTACTGAAATTTTAAATTAAATTTTACCGCATATTTAGTCATAACACAGGAGACCCAGCAGTGTGTATAACCGTAGTGAAAACAGAACATCAAAGTTTCTTTAACCTCAGCTGACAAGTTATTGCCCAACGATAACCTGTGCTGGTTAGGTGATATTAGAGTCCAACAATAAATAAAGGCATCAAAGCCCAGACGAATGGAGGAAAATCCGAAAGCAGTATAGTATTCCTTCAGATGTAAATCACTTTCATCCAAAAGTACTGTACACATGGGCTGGTGTGCAGAAATGGAAAATCACAGAGTTCTATAAAAAGCATTTCCTCCATTTATATAATAACTGAAGTTACTGAAAAGGCCATAGATGTTATAAATGTAGCCAGATTTTTTTCATTCTTGCCAGACAGACATTTTAAAGTTCACTAAGAAAGTTTCACAACAGGAAGTCAACAGTTTTAAATACATTACAAGCCAACTAGATAACAATAATAGATGAAGACTTACACAATCTTCTTAGTAAGTATCTAATTCCTATTTGCGAGCTAATAAATGCTAGTTATAAATTAAAGTAAAAGATATTTAAAATGGTTTGGGAATTTGGCCAAGCATTTGGCCAAAGAATGCTTACTTTAGTTTCAATGAATGGAAATTATTCTACAGGTGCTTGGAGATGGTTATGTGAAAAGTGATTAACAACTAAGTCCCGTGCAGCTGTGGGACAGGGCACCTTTACACCACAGCAAGGGTTTGCATTAGACTGAGCATCCCCAAAGAGACCTTTGGAGATTGATAGAGGCAATTGTCACAGCACAATGAAACCTCGCGCTATTTTTTTCTCTGGGAGCAGGAAACTGAGGCAAAAATTCTAGTAAATAACTTACACCTAATTTCATTAGTCTGGAGCAACCCATAGCATGATGGATAAATAATAGGAAATAATAGACTGCTTGAAGTATTACTAATACACTCCCATCGTATTCTGTATAAAAGGAATTTAGAACATAAGGTTCTCAAAGAATATAACGAGGATGAGAGATTAAAACAATCTAAATGGCAAACTGTGTCTTCTAAAATTATTTTTTAAATTCTTTATGCTGTATTGTCAATGTAAAACAATACTATAACCTGTAATTTTTTTCTCAATTGCAATCCCTTTAATCTCATCTGAAATGATTTTTTTTTTGCAGTTAGTGAATTACTTTTATTTTTATTTGGGCTTTTCTTTTTTGCTTCGATCTTTACCTTTGAACATTTTGTTCAGTGAAACTAGGCTTTTGGCCATGAAAAACATATATTCCTGGGAGATATAAATATACTATACACATAGATAAGTATGAAAATCTAAAAAAAGAAAAACCAAAAAACCACTATTCTAAAAAGTGAGTTTATAGTCTATTACCACTTATAATCAAGTTTTGAAACAATATAAATGTGCTAGTCTAGTTTTGAGGACCTAACCCCCTCTTCCATAACAATATTCAGAGTTAAAAGATTTTAGTTACATGATACTTACAAAAATTGAACGTCTGTGTACTGTCATAGCAATTAGCCCCAAGGAATACGGTCCATGTTGGATGCATTTCTACAGACTTTGGGGGCTACATTCATCCTATTCCTGATACCTGTATCAATGCAAAATGTAGTTAGCCCTGCAAAAAGGACATCAGTCAGCTAGAAAAAAAATTAAGAAATGAAGTACTGTCATTCTTTAATATTCCTGATTAGGAATTTCAACAACCTCCAGTTCTCATTTAGCTTTTGAACTAAAGGAGGACTTTTCACAGATTTGATGTGATCCAATAAACACAAGAGCTGGACTATTTTTGCTGCTGTATGTTCTGTCACTGACATTTTATATGAATAGAGGAGTTTAAAAGAAAGTGGAATTTAAGTCTAACTAACTGCAAATACTTGTTTCACAATTGTTTTATTGTAAACATGCTATTACGGTGCCACATGTCTTTTGTGCTGTTCATTTGTCAACAAGAAATAAAAAAAAAAGGGGGTGAAATTACAATGTTCACGGTTGTTTTTGTTTGTTTTGTATCATACGTGGATTTAAATCAATTTTAAATACTTTGACATTAATATCTTTCATTAAGTAGACATGATCCTAAACACTAGTAGATTATTTCCATTTACTAATACATTTTGTTAATTGCAACCCAGTTCTATCAGCCAGGAGCAAGGAACTGCAAGTAAAATCTTTGTGCTCATTTATCTGATTGCTGCTTTCAGTAGCCTCTTACAGTGCAATGCTGCTAAACATTTCCACTTAATAAAACTGCTTTTTACTCTTTGCATTTTCTGGTTGCACATTCTATATATCCATGACTTTTCTTTAGGTCTGTCTCCAAATATATTTCTGAAACTGATGTTTTAAATGAAAACAGAAAGGCCAAAGCACATTCAGGTTTTCATAATTATTATAAATTATTCACCAAATCTTTGAACAAAGACTTGATATTCTCTGAGAAAGCAAATAATGCTCTGAGGAATGAATAAAAATCTACAGGTGTCAAAAACTTGCCCATGCTTATCTAATCTGCTCTTATTATCTTGATTTATTTAGTGGGTTTGAGTATTCAAATATCTATTTTGGGGTTTGGTAGTAAGTTGCATTTGTTCTAAATGGAAATTTTTCTAGCATTTCTAAAGGCTAAGATAATCCCCCAAAAAGTCATTTCTGCATTAAAAAACCCACCTTATTTAGAGTTTTATTTAGCAGAACAAGGAGGCTAGTTTGTACAGCTTGGAATACGCAAGTGAAAGACCACAGTTGCACCTGAATAATTTTAAAGTTGAAGATATTGGGTGTCTTGCCATTAAAAATATTTGTTAGCAAATACCAGATAGCGTAAACAGTACAGAGTGATTAAGCTCCAGTACCTAAGACACAATTTTGGACACTTTGAAATAAATCTTGTTCAGCAGTATCAGAATTTAGACTGCCTATAGGTCATATTGCACAGTGGGAGAGCAAAATAAATACAGAAATGGTCTATAGTATTGTAGACGGTTTTGAGTGTGATTGGTATACTAGGAATACAAAGCCAAACCAGAGATTTCTATGGAAATTGAAGTATAAATGACCTGTGCAATCTTAACCAAGTTCCAGTCTCTAAAGAGACCAATTCAGATTGTAGAAACCTATCTGTTAGGAACAAAAGTTTCTTATTCCATATTCCATGTGGAATATTCCGTATTCTCTTGGCAGTGTCTCCAAAGAGCACTGCAGGACAAGCCCTCCAAGAGGACAAGGTGAGGAACTACGGCAGCAATCATTCTTACCTCACTAGAACAGAAAGGGAAAAAAGGAAAAAAAATCATCAGATGACAACACTATTTTTTCCAAATTCTGTATTTCTGTGGATTAGGGATGGACCTGAGCTGCCAGGGACTCAAAAGGAGGCTGTACTAAATATGCACAATACAAATAAGTGTATTTTAACTTAGTTAATAGTTTTTATCATTCCTGGCCAATCACTACGTTGTAGTGAATGAACGTACAATGAAGAACATCATAAGTTGTCTGAAAGGTCATCAGAGATTTTGTTTCCAGGTCTTATGCCTATGAATTCCACAACTGGACAAAATTATCTGGGCCAACAATAAACAAAATTGTACTCCAGAAATAAACAATGATTTCCAATTTACCCATTTCTAGGTTTGAATTATTATGATGATTTCCCATTATCTTTAATTTATACAGCATCACAGTTCCTGACACACAGGTATGCTTCAAAGTGTGGAATAAGGTCATAAGAATGTCCTCAGTCTGATGTACATTCAAGACTATTTCAGTTAAAAGAAAGGTTGAAAATTATTTGTTATCTTGGCAAGACTTTAATCTTCATACTTTTGCCAGTCCCTCCATCAGTATGTGATAAAAAAGCAGAAGCCAGAGATTAGCACTAAAGCAAAGCAATTTAACTATAAGTGAAATGTTTCTAAAAGAAGAACGTTAAGGGTGCAAAATCTAGAGAACAAGACAACAGGTTACTGTAATATACATCCCTCACACTTCTTCTTCAAGTTACACACTATTTAGAAACGTGGAATGCCTTCTGTTTGCCCTGAGGCAGGAAAATAATAGTCTCTGAATGTGTCCGGCTTAAGCAGCGTATAGAAAATTCATGGAAAAATATAGCATGCTTGCACCAGTTAAAAAAAAATAATAATAACAAAGACGCAAAAGTAAAAAATGCAGAGATTAACAATACTGATGTTGTCAGTTTGACCCGTTACTAGCTTTGGTGTGCATTGTAGCTTTGTGTATTTTGTCTGCCTATCACGTACAGGAATTCAAGCCTATTGGTACAGCTCACAACAGAAGGGCCCAGCCTTTTGTTGCAGCAGCAAATATTGATGACAAAAGACAGGTAGTGAGCTCCTCCTATAATTCTCCCATTGGGCTGTATTCATCTGGCAATATTCAAGACGCACTTCACGGACAACTGAGGGGTCTCATTCCTAACTCATCGCAAAAGTGAGTACTGGTATTTACTTATAATACGTGGTCATCTGTGGCATATCACTATCTGTTCCATTTTCCATTAAAAAGTCCAGCTCTTGCTGTTTTGTTTTCTTTTTTTTTTTTCTGATAATCAGGAGTTTATTGATTATCCCAAAAAATGGTGGTAAATGAAGGAATTTTTTTCCAGCACAGAAAACTATCTAATCAGCTCCGTAGTAGCAATGCTGCAGGTAGCTAAATTTTGCCCTCGCGGTTGGGCTGCGACACTACCTACCGTCCTTCCCTCTCGTAACTGCATTTTGCTCGGAATATTTCTGAACACTGAAGTGATTGTGTTTTGGGTGCCAGGAATGTACAAACAAAACATGGTTACTTCATGGTGACAATTTTAAAACATTGTTAGCTACTTTTTGACCAGAAATAAGCGTTTGTAGGCAAAAGAAAGTTATTTTTAACCCTCTTTTCTTTACAGGATGTGAACTACTTTGAACACAAGCATAATATTCGGCCCAAACCTTTCATAGTCTCAGGGAGAAGCAGGTTAAAAACTGAGTGCTGTGCTGGGTTTGGATGCATGGTGTTATTTTTTAATGGATACTCACCACTGATATTAATAAAGCCTACTGATGCATTTGAAGTTCACTTACAGTAGTATATAGCCTAACACCGAAATTTTTTTTAAAAAATGAAATAGTTGACTTGCAGAGATCAAGCTTGAAATTCAAATTTCTATTTCCAAAAGAAAGCAGGTCCACACTCCCATCTCAGATATACTGATATGAGTCTGAAGTCACCGTATAAATGAACCTGATTCAGTTTACAGCGTAGCAGCAGATATTCTATACCTATAAATGTACGGCACACTGAAATCCTTCTGTCCAAATGCAAACACATGTAATTTGTTACCTTCCTAGATAAAAGATAGCTAGTTATACAAGTTATCATCTAGGCCATTCAGGGATTTTACAGTTGCTTTTCAGCAGACCTCTCTTCAGAAGGTGACCTAATGCAGAGCTACAATAGAACAGATACACAGGCATGTAAAGTCCTAAAATGCGGAAAAGCTTATATATTTACATCCATCATTTTAGCAAAATATTCCTCTCTCATAACTGGGGATGAAATGCCTCACTCACTATTATTTACACTATTGAAAATAATGGAAAAAACAATACAAACTCTGTGGCTAAAAACACAAGGAAGCTCCAAAGTGCCTGAGTGTTGCAACATACCGTGATACCACCCTTTATCCTTTCGAGCAGGAGCAGGTTTTACCCATGGATTTAGCGTTCCACATTTCATTCTGAAAGTCTAAAATGCCTGCATTTCACTTATACTAATTTAAGTCTTTACTAAACTAGAAAAACGAGGTGATCATGCATTCCTGTGTACAGAGGAGAATCTCATGTGGATTATCAGTTTTGTGAGATCCGTTAAATTTTTCAACTACCTGAGTGATAAAGAGGAGACTGTAGAAGATGGGCAGGCTGCTGTCCTTTTGTGAACAAGAACCAGCCAGGTAGAACACTGCCGCAGTGGAAAAGGTGCCTGTCTCTCTTTGCAGTCTGATGCTGATCCAGGATAAAGGACCAAGCAGTCCTTAGCAAGCTCGCGTGGCCTCTAACTGTAGGCACCACTCGCATGCTGAACCTAAACTGACTTTTGGACAACCAGGTCCCAATTACAGGTACCTGATAGGATCTAAGGAGATTCACAGCATAGAATAGAAGCATAGAATAGTTTGGGTTGGAAGGACCTTTAAAGGTCTTCTAGTCCAACCCCTCTGCAGTGCGCAGGGACGTCTACAACTAGATCANGTCCAGCTTTTCACCCCCCAGTCCCCCCAGGTCCTTCTCGGCAGGGCTGCTCCCCATCCCTCCATCCCCAGCCTGTGCTGACACCGGGGGTCGCCCCGACCCAGGGGCAGGACCCTGCCCTTGGCCTGGTTGAACCTCATGAGGTTCCCATGGGCCCACTTCAAATGAGGGTATCAAGGGCTTAATCTTCTAATTCAGAAACCTCAATTACACAATTTTTTTTCCATGAAAATATTGAAGTAAGTGGCCATTTCCCAGCATGTCAGATGGGGAACAAAATCTGCAAAAATTAACCTGACAGCGATGCCACAAGTTTCAGAACTTTAGTTGGCCGGGGTCTGTCTGGTATTCTAACACTGGGGAAGCCCAGATTTACAAACCCCAGAATCTCTGTCACAGAGTGTTACATCCACAAAACCTTGGTTGTCACAGTGCTTGTCTGCTCCTTTTTCATCAGTTTGGCTCGATATATATCCTCTGCTAAACACAGCGAAAGCCAAACCGCCACCTTGACTGTAAATACCCCTTTAGGACAGACAGCTGAGGCTAAACAGGACTTGGACTAACAGAAGAGCTGATTCTGGACTGTGGGGTTTAGCTAACAGGTTGGACATTAGCCACAGATTTGGACTTTACTCTAACTGTAAATTATATTCAATATATAATTAGAATTTTTTATACTTAAAATGTATTTGGTTTTAACATTACTTTGGCTGCTCCTAGGAAGAGTTGTGCTTTTTCCAGCCTTTTCCTGCTTCTTTCCATTTACTAACACTCTCAGCACTGACAAAACTTATTCTGCTGCAGGATCTCAAGGTGGTCTTGATTCTTCGAAAAGAAGAGACTGCCAATTTATAAGTTGCTCCTGTGTGACTTTTTTGGCTGGCTCATGCTAGGCGATGATGCAGAACTGTGCTTTTGCTTTAAAGCTTGCCTATCATTTCTGGAATTTCTTTTCTTTTGATATGTCTTTGATGGTAAAGTACATATTTCACTTCACAGTTTTGAGAAAGTGGTCCTACACAAATTCCCTTCTGAAGCAAAGGGAGAATTTTGGGTCATCTTGTCCACCCAAGAGTAGCTACTGGGCAGAATACTGTACTATCAAACTGGGAAACACAGTATTTTCACAGGTTAACAGAGAGTCATTCGGTTTGGAAAGACCTACCCATAACCCAGATATGCAGTTTGGAGGAAAGAGATTAAACATTTATCATCTCAGAGCTCTGAATATCACGTAAGTGGTAACCAGCGGCTGCGGAACGCCTGGGTTATGTGCTGTTACACAGCAACAGCAAAGAAATAGCTCATAACAAAGAAAAGCCTCTGAGGTGCTATGGAGAAAAGACTGAAGTGTTCAAAACAGCGACACTGAAAAAGACTTTGGGCTTAACATTCACATTATTTTACTAATCCTTTTCCAGAGGTGTCAAATTGCTGTGCAGTAACTCTACTTCAGTCATGTCGAGCAATGTTAATATTTATGAAAACCTGTACCTCTTTTTTATTATATTTAAACTACATATAAAATCTACTTCAAAAGCAGTAAAACTAATTCTCTGAATACATATCCATTGTTCTTGTGAAGGACCACTTTACATTCTATTGGAAACGCTGTAATTTAGAAAAGCAAAAGTATGTCTGGCTGGTTTAGTATCTTTTCTTCTTTGAAATGTTCAACAGGTATTAAATATATTTTTTTTTAAACTAATTTTAAGAGATTCATGAATATCTTATTGTAGCATTTAAGGAAATGTCACATTCATCATTTTACACTACTTCAGAGTAGTCTCTTCCACTGTGGACTAAGACCATCGTGAGGTAAAGGACTGGAATGATGTGTCTCAGGTTCCAGTACTGCAGGTTTTATTCTGTCCCTGACATGGACAACTCACGTAAGCTTTGTATGCTGCCCTTTTGTAGATGTCAAGAATTACTTACACAGAACAAAGAATTTTAGGGAGGCTTGATTGATCCACAATAAAATCTAGCATCAAAAATGTGAAGTATGTTCTGAATTATTCAATCTAAAGAATCTTTACTATCTTTAAAGAAAATGCATGCGAGACTTTTAAGGACTGCTTTTTTTTGATAGGATGAGAGGAAACAGACTCAAGTTTCACCAGGGGAGGTTTAGATCGGATATTAAGAAAAATTTCTTTACCAAAAGGGTTGTCAAGCATCGGAACAGGCTGCCCAGGGCAGTGGTGGAGTCGCCATCCCTGAAGGTGTTTAAAAGACGTGTAGACATGGTGCTGAGGGACATGGTTTAGTGTTGGACTTGGCAGTGCTGAGTTAATAGTTGGACTCTATGATCTTAAAGGTCTCTTCCAGCCTAGATGATTCTATTTGTAACTGGCATTGAAACTTTTTATAGGAAAATACTTTTCAATGAATACACATACTTTTGCTTTTCTCCACTTTCTCTACTTGTGCTTTTCTGTATCTGTTCTCTTTACGCTTTTCAGCCCTGTTAACCCCACCGTATTCCTGTACTTTTGTCTTTATTCTCTATAATCCGGTACGCGTTGCGCGCTCTTCCGTAACCTGGCTATTAACACAGTGGATGCAGCACTCCTTCGGGGATAGACTGTGGCAGTGGCCGCAGCACCCCCTCTTCCATTAGCACGGTCAGCTCCATCTGCCCCACCGAGCTGAAAGCCGTGTCTAAGATGGCCCCGAACATTCCCTTGGAGATGGAGCTTCCCGGTGTCAAGATTGTGCACGCTCAGTTTAACACCCCCATGCAGTTGTACTCAGATGACAATATCATGGAAACTCTGCAAGGCCAAGTTTCTACAGCTCTGGGGGAAACACCCGTAATAAGGTAATTAGAGAAGTATCTTTAGTATTTGTGAATACACTCATTTAGAACGTACCAAAAAATCATGAGCTTTAATAATATCAAACCGTTTCTACGAAATGGGTAAAAGGGTTAGACAGAACCTAAAGTCATTTAAAGCCATTCAATATTTTCATTAAAATATTTCTAATTTACCATTTTTAACTCAAAGTATTAAAGGAGTCTTTCAGAACTTACAAATAAATACTTCACAGGAAATAATCTTATATTTGTAGCTAATAAACAAAACCTGATGATACTACGTGGAGTATTAGCTGACTGACCACTCCAAATCAAGATTCTGATTTCCACCAAAGTTCAAACCTGTTTATTATTATTATTTAATAACCATTTAATAACATATTAATGATTAATAAACTATTAACTCAAATTAATTTTGACTGTTGAAATTCAGGTTATGAATATTAGAAATATTGTAGATGTTTATAGTGTTCTAGATATTTAAATCCCATTCAGGACAGCTCATTCAGTATAACTAGCTCTTGTCCAAAAAGAGACAAAATTTAGTTTCTAGGCCTACTAATCCATCTCCAACTTAAAAATTTTATCCATTGCAGTGACTAAAAGTCAGGTAGGAACCTTGTGTGTCTGGATAACAGTGATGATAAAACAATAAAAATTTTTAAAGCACTATTCATTCTTGTCAAGGGACAATTCATCACTACTTATCTTCATCTTTACTTTTGCAGAATAGTAATTTATTTTTCTCTTTTAAAACAGTACTTAAGTTAATAATTCATAATTTGTATGGCGTAAACTAAAGCTCATTAGTCATATATTAAATAAGCAATAAATCACTGGTGCCAGCGAGCCTTCTTCAGCACCTTGCAGAATTGGGCTGTTACTAACCATAAAAATCATGTTTCTATAGAAGTATTTAAGTTCACCCTATTTGATAAAAAGAAAACTATAGTTCATGAAAAGTGATGTTTCTCTACTGCATGGATATTTATCCTCAGTCACAAAAATTAGAGAATAACAAAACAAAAGAAAAATTTCCTTTTTCTTTTTTCTGAAATCACGGATTAAGCCCAGAGTAATCAGATTTCACAGGTGCCTGTGGCATTCCCAGTTTGAGAACGGACTCCCTACACAGGTTTGGAGTGTGTCGTCTTGTGGGAGTGGTTTTTACTATGTATGCATTGAGAAATAGCATCTCACACCTTTGTGTCTGGTTTTTTTGCCTCCTGTATTTAATTGTATTGTCACTCGTTTGATACGTAGAACTACTTTAGTAAAGAGGAGAGAATCAGGGGTTTAATTAGCCATTGGTGAGAACTGTAAAAAACCAAGTTCCTCCTATTCATTAAAAGCTTGTGACAAGCTTCACCAGCTTAAAGACAGCCCAGAGAAACCTGCTGATTGATGAAGATGCAAACAATTAACATAAGCTACAGGGCTCACTGCCCCACTGCGGCTGCACTTACTGGGCCATTCGACAGCTTAGATGGAAACCCAGCTACCCTGAGAACCAAACCAAACTACATAAAGCAAACCCAGCCTACTCCCGGGTGGAATTAGTTCTTTATTTCCAGGGGAAACTTACCTAAGGTTCAATGGACAGTAGGAGGCCAGTTGCAACAGGAAATTTAAACTGGACATTTATGTATGTATCAGTGAAATAACAGACTTCACTGAAGTAAATCTGGATGTTTCTAATTAGTCCCAGTAGCAGTTTGAAATTTACAGATGCCACGCATTCAGCCTAATCCCTGCCCCTGCATATAGTCATCTACTCTTCCTCTCAGCTACTTAGGATGTTAGTGATCGTGATCAATTTAAAACATTCCGCACAGTTTAAAATACCATGAAATATTCTTATAAAATCTTTGGCTCACAAGTCACTGGAAATTCAACCATCAAGAGTTGCTTGGACAGTAATTTAGTTTATATTTTTACCATAAAATTGGCATTACAAAAGTTAAGCCACATCCCATTCTAATTAAATTAAAAAATAGAATTTCCATTCATCAGTGTTCACCTTACTATGCAATACCTACTTTACTCTTTTTTTTTTTGTCATCTCCATAAGTTAAATAAGTAACAATTATCTTAGACAAATAATCACTATATTAACTAGTGATCTAACCAACTTAGAAAAATAAGAACTCTTTCACATCGTGACACTCTCCCAAAAGATTTGTTGGCTTAGGTTTTGGCTGACCTTGTGTAAAGATAATGAGTGGTGATTTTAACAACATTCTTGAACTTCTGGATACCACACCAAAGAGCACCCGATAATACAGCAGTTGATTCCAGGAATGCAACTGCTTTGAGGTTAAACACAGGTGCCGGACGATTTCCAAATGCCGTTAGAGCCAGAACAGTAATTATGGAAATACTTTCATGCGTTTGTAGATTTATTTTTGTAACAATTGTGCAGATCTGGTTTTCAGCACTTTTTAGATCTACACAAAGCACTTTAGATCACTACATAAAGCAACGCTACCTGGAAGGAAGTGTCTTTCAGTAGCTGTGAAAACACATGGTCTTTATGTTGGTTTCCTGAATCATATTCTGTGTCTGGTGGAGTTACGTTTGTTAAACTGCTTTACCTGCTCTTCCTCCCTGTGATGCAGTGACCCCTCTCCCAACTCGGTGCCTCAGTCCGACGTCTACAGGATGCTGCATGCCAACCAGGAGGAGCCCAGCCAACCTCGCCAGTCTGGCTCCTTTAAGGTGCTCCAGAATTTAGTCTCCGAGGAAGGTGGTTAATAATGATATATTTTACCTGTTCAAAGCATTTTGACGTGTTTGTCGGGAGGGGGAATCTGAGAAGAAAATGAGAGAGATCAGGGCTATGAGAATTTCTGAAAGCCCAAGTCATTCTGAATCTAAGAGACAGCACACCAGCCCCCGAACATTTTCCCCCCCTCGCTTTTCTAGCAAGCTTTTATTTTATTCCTGTGTGAATACAATAAGCACATTTTTCAGAATGCCTTCTCAGATTTTCATTAATTTGCATCATTAATGTACAAAGTTGACTTTACTTGAATGATAAAAAGTTTTATGCGAGAGAACTTTTGGGACAAGCTGCATATACTCATGACACCAAGAAAGAAAACACCCTTTTCCGTATCCAGGAATAGAGAAATTTAAACCAACTCCTCCTAAAATAAGTTTCACCCATTCCCTCTTCATTCTAAATAAAAATAGAATAGGACAATATAATTTATAGTCATATTTCCATCAATGAAGAAGTTTTGAAAATAACATTACTACAGGCTGCAAGTTTGTTATATTTACAGTAAGTGTAAAACACAACCAAAATTAACCTAAAAGGTAAATAATTAAAATTTTAGTTTCTATATCTCAAAATGTACCAGAGAAGGGATAAATAAATCTGATTGTCTGTATGTAATATTGTGGGGGTTTTGCTTGGCCTTTTCTTGTATTTTGCTTTAATTTTGTATTCCTATCATGTTACTAATCTTTCCAAAGCTGTTGTATGGTTACTCATATAAATAAGAAGGTTTCTAACAAAAGGTCTTGGCTATGTTTGTTGCTATGTTAAAGCCAAATCCTCCTTCCTCTCCTGCTATACCCAAGACCTATTATCAGATAATTAGATGATGTCTGTGATACTATATACGTAATCACTTTTTTACTTGGGTTTTTTGTCTACAGCTACAGAATATTTTTTCCTAATTGCAAAGAGGTGGAATCTGTCCCACTGAACTTGTATAGAGAAACTTCATTGTTTGTTGATATACATGAAAGCCTGTAAATGCATGCAGAAGTGTATTTACAGGAAAAGTATTTAACTGCATCAGATGTTTTTATGTCAGCCTGTACATAAGGATTGTTCTGGTTCTCAGATGGACGCCCCGCGGGTACAAGAAGTGTGAAAGCGCCTGTGACAAAGATACCTAGTGCCATGCCTGGTGTCCAGAAAGTGCCACTGTGCGACAAGTGTGGGAACGGGATTGTGTAAGTTGTTTCTTCTTAGTTTTAGGAATCTCTAGTTCAAGCACACGTCCGCAAACGCTGCAGCGGAACACAGGAATGCTTTCCAAGCGATGGTCCTAGTCTCCCGCTGCACTAGTAGAGAAATTATTCCAGAGAACAGCGATACAACAACAATGTTCCCCCATAGAGGACACTTTTAAGATACAGATGGGCAGGCTGCTGGGCCAGCTTGTCTAAACTGTGCTTTTGCCCAGAAAGGTTGGACCAGATGATCCTGGAGGTCTCTTCCAACCTGGGATTCTATGATTCTATGATTATAAAAACATATGCTTCTAAATCCCAAATTATTAACCTGTACCGGAGACACTTTCGATACAGAAGATTTCAGTTTTGACAACGTATCGTCAAGGCTCTGATTAAGATTTCTGAGGATCTTTTGCAAGTCAACCATTAACACATACATAATGAAGCCAGCAGTTACCTTTGCTGCATTGTCTCAGGCTGTGAATTCTTAAAAGTTTCATGGTAGTGTAAAGCATCCTTCTCCCAACCCAGCGGGAGCATCCAGAAAGCTCTGCAGGCCTACTTTAAAACTACCAGATTTCTGTCTGAATGACATCACTAACCAGCAAAAAATACAGGTAATGGTGAGCTCAGAGAACATAGCCACTGAGGAAAAGAAACGTGGGGTTTTTAAACTCATTTTGTCACCATTTTGATAGGTTATACCGTACTTTCAAAGAATGTGTTTCTGGAAACGCTAATTTTCCAATGAACTATCGTGATCAACTCCATGGCATTTTATGTCACTTACTCAAACTCAGCTTCCAACCTTAAATTATACAGTAGTTGGCAAAACCACCAGACGAACAACCTAAAAGCCTTAAGATAAATACACAGAACTTACTTTGTGCCACACTGAAGTTTCTCCTCACTTTAATATGAATTAATTGTGCTTTTTTTTCTTTCCATTATTCCCTTGTAGAGGAACAGTGGTGAAGGCACGTGACAAATACCGGCACCCAGAATGTTTTGTGTGCTCTGACTGCAACCTCAACCTGAAACAAAAAGGCTACTTCTTTGTGGAGGGCCAGCTATACTGCGAAGCTCACGCCCGAGCTCGCATGAGGCCACCGGAGGGATATGAAGCAGTTACTGTTTACCCAAAATGCTAGTCTTACCTTAACACACAAATCTATGCATGCACACAAAAAGCCATTAAGAGCGTAGAACTGCAGTACAAGCATCAGGACTTCTGCCTGGTTCCAAAGTAGCAGCTTTTAAACCTTTTCTTGAGGGGTTCCGGGGAAGGTGGAAGTCCCTATTCACCAGTAGTAGCATATTACACCAGTAAAATTCTGCTGAAATATTGTCTTCGAAGTTGCCGATATAACTCAATGAAGTATAAACTAAAAACAGCTGTACTGGGAAAAAAAAAGTGAAAGAGATGAGGTATTACACAATTACTACAAGCATATACATAAGTGCTGTAATCAAGACATTATTTTTAACTTGAATTAAGTATCACCAAAGCCATCAAAGTGTTACAGGCTGGGCCCTAACAATCATAGAAACTTGACAGATCATTAGAAAAGCAGCTATTTTACATGGATAGTACAAAACAAGCAGTTGTTCATGTCTGCTTCCACCATCTATTATTCAACTACCATTATTGTATGCCAGAAATAGATTTTGCTTACTTTGCTTTGAATTTGGGGTTATATTGACTTAATTTTCTGATGCAGCAACTGTGATAAGAATATCAATCCATACAGTAAATATACAACAGTACAATAAAGACTATTTAGTAAGAAGTAAAATAGAAGTTCCACATTGTTTTAATGTTTTGCAATGAAATGAGCTTGCACATCACTCAGCAGAAAATTGTTCTAAGGCATGCACACACCTACATTGTTTCTTGGAAATAAACCAACTCACTGCAAACTGAGAATGAAAGTAAATTTCAAAACCTTTCTGCAGAAAATGGTACTGGTTTTTTGCATCTCCGTCTTTCAATTTACACAATAGAAACAATGGGAAAATATCATCATGATATCTTTATTGCCGGGAAATTAAAACTTGGACAACTATAAAAATAAATGTTAATAAAAATATGCAACAGAAAACTTTTATAAAAAGCCTGGTGAAGTCCTAAGGGGAAAAAAGGCTGATAAAATACAGTTTTAAAATAAATTTCTGAAATGTTTTAAGGGCTACATTGCTTTCAGGTAGGTAGCAGCTACATATACACACCTGACTTACTAACCCAACCTTAGCATTTTCAAGAAAATCTCAACACATTCATAAATGATTTATCAGGGTACTTTAAACCCACTTCAAAGTAGAAAAATCTACAAAATTTTATATCAAGACTAAATTTTATATCAAGACTAAAAGACTAGCAGAAATTAACAACTCGGTGGCAAACAATCTTACATATTTTTCCCATTCTACAATGTAAGATGCTTAAAAAAAAGACTATGAAACCAAAATAAGAAGCTATGAAAAATTCAAATATATCTTAAAAATTCAGATGATTCCCAAAGCTTCTGATACAATGTGCACATATTCAAAGACTTTTCAAAATGTCTGAGTATTATTTCAGAATTTAAATATTTTCAAAATGTGCGTGTCATTGCATTTATAATTTATGTCTGCATATCAAAAGCAGACATAAAAAAAGTGTTGTTCCTTTTAAAGGTTAGTTGCTGAATATTTTTGGGAACACACCATAATTCTGCTCCTCACGTATCATGGAGGCTATGTGTAGCATTTATATTTTTCCACTGATAAAGCCCATAAAATAAACCTGAAAATTTTTTTGAAGTGAGAGTCCACATAGTGTCTATTTTTACAAACCTAAAATGTCATCGGTGTTTTCAAATATTTGCTTAATGTTCATTTCTTTGTGGAATAACTGAAGGTAAAAATAAATCTACTACATTAGATAAAGATTCTGTATTTCTTTTTGACTGCTATGAAAAATGAGAAAGCGCGAGTGTCAAGTGACTTGACAATAATAGAAGTTTGGCATTTTCAGCCTGACAGAGGAGAATGCTTCGGATTTATCAAACCACTGGCAAGAATGAAATACCATTTTTGTAACAGGCATTTCAGTATGTAATCTGGGCAAAATTCACTTTCTGAAACTGAATGAGATCATGTGCTTTCAGATCTGAAGACTTAAACTGCTCTCTCTTTAACAGGCTAAACATACCAATCATAAACATGGGGAAACTCTCAGAAGGGTAGATACCAGAACTGCCAGGTTAAAAGAAAGTCATAGGGCATGACCTGATGCCAGAACTTTGGGGAAAGTTCAGTGGTATTGCATCATCACATGGTGCTATTTTAAGAGGTTTGAGGTTGGACATGACTTTGATAGAATTAGAAGGTAAGACTATCTAATTGCAAGCACCGACTTACGTGAAAACCTTTACACCAATAAAACATAAAGGAAACAAAGATTTTCAGTTAATGCAGATTCTAAAATCTTTGATCCTGACAGAGGAGAAAGAAAATCTCATCCTACAGTCACTTCAGTCTGGGAGAATTGAATATAGAGATTTAAATGTGAGAGAAAGACATAGCAATTCTCTATCGCATGCTCGAGGCTGGATTCTTTATCTCAGTAGGGTGTCAGTGGCTCCTGGCACAAATCCTTCACAAAGCGGCCAGCTAAAGGACTACCCACTTTATCTTCTGGCTTAAGAATGGCATAGCCAGTAAATCATGATAGCTTAATGCTACTATGCCTCTCAGCTGTGTCCAGGCTTGTTTATATATATATATATTACAAGCCGCAGAGAGCTGTGGCATTTATTTTTAGATGGAGACAAAGATAGTAAGTGTGACTTCACATGCTTGTTATCTCGACTCTGCAGATGTCGATCAACAGGTGTGAAAAACTTTCCTCAGCTATGCTCCTCCCGCACAAATAGCAGGGCTGTTCTGGGAGATGTGAAACACTTCTATGAAACCGTAATTCTCCAAAGGAGCAAGCCAAGAATTGCATCTGAAAATACAAAGATTAATTCACATCGTACTTTTGTATCAATTGTTCCAGGGCAAATGTTTTTGCTCTTTTAAGATGCCAACACTTTAAAACCTAAAAAGTTCTCTAAAGTAGTTAACAGAAACTGTGGTGTTTCCATCAACTCAGTAACTTTTTTCATTTTTTCAACCACATTTTATTACTTTAAAAATCAGACTAAAACTTTTGTTCAGATCAGAAGTTTGACATTGAAAGTAAACCCTCCATTTTGGTTCACATCACATGACAGCTTCAGGGTGCACAACGTGGGTTCCTTTATGATGAAATTCAATTAGAAGATGATCGCTGGGAGCACTGTTAATAAGCACCAACATGGGGAGATGCCGGGTCCTCCATACCAACCGAGCTGCTGCTACTGCACCACCCTGCCCACTAACATAGCTTGGAGCATTTCTTGCAACTGTCATAGAGAAAAGATTTCTTAACAGAAATTAAATTCCTCACATTTGAAACTAGAGATACATCCAGTCTCAGAATTTGGACCCAGTTTCAGATGTTACAAAGCTCAGAGGTGTTTGCTCAAGAATTTTGGTTCAAATTTCTATGAACCACATAAAAGGAAACAATTGTGCAGCTGGCTATAGATCTGACTTGTATTTAAACTACATGCACTTGATTTAAACTCTGTTTTAGTGGGGCTTTTTCACAAGGACATGATTATTATTTACCTAGTGGGTTCATACATTTAGCAATAAAACGGAGGAAAATAAAACATGTTTGTTGGCATATATCCAGCAAATATTCTCTCTAAAGGCAACCATACTCTGCAGATTTGCTCTCTTGTCTCTTTTTTTTTCTCCTCCCATCCCAGCAAGCTGTTCAGATAGCTTCTTTTGAAATCGTTAACAAGAAAATTCCACAAGCAGATTATTCCTTTTTTCTTAATACATGAAATCCTAAAATAAAATGCGTACAAGAAGTCTTCAGCATATGCTCAGTATCACCAACTAAAATCTCTGTCTCCACAGCGTAGGCTTGAGAAGTAATATTATCTACACAATGTCCAAGTTCACAAAGGATTTTCTTTCTATATATGGTGAAGCACAGTTTTGTTTTAGCATTCTGAGGGAGTGTTTTTAGTCACACTCAGTCTACCTAATCCTCCCTCTCCCCACACTAGGGCACGATCCAAAGACCAGTAAAGCATTTAGGAAAGTCTTGAAAGATTGTATATTCTATTACCCTGACAGAAAACTGCTCTCTTTGGCACAGGCTAGGACCGTTGTCCAAAATAAAACTTGAAAGAAACGCTGTTTCATATACAGCTCGTGTACTGACAAAATCAAATCACAGCTGTGCTGGAGTGACAAATCCAGAAACACAGGAACTGTAGAGTAGTTAAAGTTTATTATTTATTACTCTGAAAACAAAATAATCAGTACATACCAAGAGGGTTCTGAGCAAGAGGAAAAGTCTCTTGCAAGCTTTTCACAGTCTTGGATCTTTCTTCTCCAGATACTTCTCAAAACCAGATTTCTATAGATGTCTCATTCTCTGCATAAGGATCTTTCTAAAAAAATCTTTTGAGTGTATTCTTCATTTTAGAGGTTTTTAATGATCCTACTAAATCAGCAGCCTATAAAAGGTTAAATATAAATTAGTCCAGATACACTAAAGAGATATGACTGGAACAATATGTTCAATGGCAAAAAACCAAAAACAGTAATACATGCAGCCAAATTGTCTTGGCACTTTCAGGCCAAAACCAAGTTTCCGTATCATGGTAAAAGCAATGTTGTTTACGATTTTACACAAAACTTGTAGGGTGTCAGTAGTAACTCCTTACTCTCTTGCCACAAGGCACAGAAATATTCAGTCCACTTGCAAATGGACAGGAACTTGCATACGGACAGTCTCCCAGCACCAGCTTTGCAGCCAGTGTTGTTACAAGGTGTTTGCAGGTTGTGCAGATACACGAAGCACAGGCGGAGCAAGAGTAAATCCCAAGGAGAATCTATGATTGCACAAAGTACAATCAGTCCTTGGGGCTACTTACAGGTAGAATATCTTTTTCACATCTTGACTATTCAGTCTGTGTATAGAACTCAGTCAACCTACTAATTATAAATGAATGTTATCTATTTATTAATCATATTTCTGACTGAAATTTCTCTAATTGGCAGTGTCACAAATTATTCTCACCACTGCCACACTTAGTGGGGATTGGACTTGTAACATTTTTACATCTAGAGCTTGCACATTTAAGAAAGTTCCACTGACAAATATGAAACGCTTAACTAAGACACATTTATTTTGGCTTTTTAATATTTTCCAAGAATTGCTTCCCTTTCTGCTGTTTTACTCTGCAAATTCCTTTAATTTCATTTTACTTTCACTGCAAGAATACCCCCCCCTTCCAAACCACAGACACTTTTACAGAGGGCTCCTCTTCACTGCTCCAGATCTCTTGCACCTCTTTAACCAGGCCAATTCAAAGCTATACGCAAGTAGGATGTATGAGGTGAAGAGTAGACTTGTTTCAAAGTCAGACTCTTCCACTGTCTACCTTATCTCCTCTTACTGTTTATAAGAAAAGCGTGTATTACAAGAACACTCAGAAACAGAGATGGCCCAACTCTATCATCCACTGTACAGAGAATAAGAAATACTTACCACAGTCTAAAATACTTACCACAGTCTAAAATGCAGACTAAGCGGACAAGGCAATTACAGTATGGAAGGGAAAAGACACAATATGAAGGATAAAAGAGGCGATAATTTATAAACAGTTTGTTCTTTTGCTTTTTTTCATACAAGGTTGGTGGACTAAGGTTGAAATACAGAAGCTGTAAGAGTTACAAAGTGAGAGAAAAAGGCACAGATAACCATTCAGCACAAAGAAAGAACACACAGAGTAAAATGTGTAAGAACCAGTCATGCACCAAGACACCAGCAAGAACTTTCAGCAGCTGACCCACATGCTGGCTGGCTCATGGCAATTTCCCCCTTCCCTAAACTCAAATTAATTGGAAAAATGAGAGACCAGGTAAGGATCCTGCTCTGTGTTAACAAGACTAGCTCTTTACACTTCTGTTCAAGTATAAATTAATTTATGAATACACAACCATAGGGATTTCAGGAGATTCTTTGATCCAAATACATGATCGTAATTCTAAAAATGTTCACTTATTTCTTCCCTGACTGATAGTTCACCTATCCTTTTCCATTCTCATTATGGCTTGTTATGAGATTCTTCTCTATCAATACACACACATGTTAATATAACATGCCTGTTAATTGCCTTTCCTACATACTTCCTATTCACTGCTTATTAACAACCCACCTTCTTGACTCAAGTGCTATTCTCACCTCCGACAGAGTATGGAAGAGTAGTGTTTCAGAAATGATGCTGAGATACAGTGCTACCTTTCCTTACGGGTCCACAAAAATGCTAACAATAACGAGGTGAGTCCCTTTATTAAGCGTGGAGTTCTAATGACTCTGAGACACAAAGGCTCTTCTTTGAAAGTCGCACCCAAACATAGATGTAGCTTTTGATGTCTGTTAGCAAAAATTGTACCAACTATTGCCCGGCTCAAGGCAGAAGTAAGGATTGAGGAAAAAATGCTTTACAGTGGTAGCAGCTTGGCAAATAATGAGCTGTCAAATCAATCGTGGTTCTACTCTGGCACGTACGGAAAAAAGCAAAACCTTCGTGGCATTCAAACTGCAGCGCTGCCCAGGATCTCACCGCTGCTTGCCATGGCAATTAGATTTCCTGCAAACAACCCCTCCTCCAGAATGTTCAAAGGGCTCAAGCTCAGGTTCTCACTACGCTGCAAAAGATAATGTAGGGATCTGAAAGTAGGACAATCTCTTTTTTCCTCAGATTCCAAGATCAGACAGAAATGTTAAGTGTCTAACCTTTTATCTTAAGTACCAATTAAAGAGGATACTGGATACAGGGCAAAATGAATTAGCAGAGTAGAAGTGTCACACTCATACGGATTTCTACACATAAAATTAGGCAAGTTTGCCGCAGTGGTGATAATAGAATCCTCTTCTGAATTTATATCTTAAATGACTCTGCCCTTGATAGTTCAGACCTCCCTGAAAGATGTCAACGGATGTAAACTGACAGTAGCTCTGACTAACACATTGCCTCTCAATTTAGAGAAACAAACCGACATCTCCAAATATTTAATGTATTCCTCCCTGTGATCCCGCTGTCAGATCCCAATGCCTCACATACTTGTATACTTACTGCTGAGATGTTTTAATAAACCTGCCTCGGCTGCACCTGTTCAAAGGTTCGTGGAACATGTCCACTCATCGTCTCACAATAATCAAGAGGTGACAGCTGTCCCTATAGCCGATTCTAACATTTATATCATATTTAGGGACACAGACAAATTTAATCAGCTGTTCATCTTTAGCCCACATTTCCCTAAGAAGACCCACGGGGCTATAAAGACCTGAGCCATGCAGCCTCAGGCCAGGTTGGCATCTGATACTGCAAGTTACAAAAACAATGGGCTGTTTCCAGATCTCTCTCTCTCCTTTTTTTCTGGAGGCCCCAACATCAGAAGGACTTGGACCTGTTGGAGCAGGGCCAGAGGAGGCCCTGGAGATGCTGGGAGGGCTGGAGCCCCTCTGCTGTGGGGACAGGCTGAGAGAGCTGGGGGGGGTCAGCCTGGAGAAGAGAGTGCTCCAGGGAGACCTTGGAGCCCCTTCCAGTCCCTAAAGGGGCTCCAGGAGAGATGGGGAGGGACTCTGGATCAGGGTGTGTAGGACAAGGGGTCACGGTTTTTAACTGACAGAGGGGAGATTTAGTTTGGATTTCAGGAAGAAATTCTTTACTGTGAGGATGGTGAGCCCCTGGCCCAGGTTGCCCAGAGAAGCTGTGGCTGCCCCATCCCTGGAGGGGTTCAAGGTCAGGCTGGACGGGGCTTGGAGCAGCCTGGGCTGGTGGGAGGTGTCCCTGCCCAGGGCAGGGGGGTTGGAACTACATGGTCTTCAAGGTCCCTTCCAACCTGAACCATCCTGTGATTCTATGAGTCTATGATTTTTTTTTTAAATAGAAACATTTAGTGAATACTGTTACTGACTCTTTTTGTGAAAGCTTTCTTTAAGGATGAGACAATCATTTTCAAATACCACATATGGAAAAGATGAGTAATCCCTGAAGGGACTCCCAGGAAAAGGTTCTGAGTGTAGCTCACAGAATCGTAATGAAGAAACATCTCTGAAAATGCCTTTGTCGCTAATGTCAGAATAGGATCCAAAAAAACCTCAAAAATTGTAAGAAAGGGACAGGTTACAGCGACAGATTTTATATTCTATAAATTATGGATTGCAAACATAAGCCAAAACTTGTTTTTCCCCTCACAATGCAACAAAAATGAAAAGTAATTCTTTCTGGGTTGGAAAGTAAGTAGCCAAAGATAAGGTTTGTGTTTTTTGGTGTTGTGTAATACTGCAGGACTAATTCGAGCCACTAAACTCTTCAGCTGTCCCTCAACAGGTGTCAAGTGGTTTCACCAACTTTGTACTTCTGCAAAAACATGTTAGAACTATTTAGAGAGCCCAAAACCCTCGAATATTACAGCTATGCCACTCTTAAAGACTGAGAGGCACAATCCCAGTTTAACTCTTTTATCTACATAATTGCAACCTACCCTTCCGAAATGATTCTCAGTTGTACCATTATCAATGTCTTTGTCAGCCTGTGGAACTATAATCTTCCAATCGTGTAAGCACAAGTGCAAGCTTTTAGCATAAGTACTGAATGACAAGTCCCATGACTGAATATTAAAAACCTCAAATTTCCTCAACATCTTCCACCACTAAACTAGTTAACCAGCTATGTGATTGATTTTATCCACTTTCTCTCTCCTTATTAAAAAACAATTCAAAGAAATAACTACACACAATTTGAAGATGAAATAAAAAGGCTGAGGTTCCATTCGTTCTTTCATCAAGAAATCCTGCCAGATCTTTAACTTTTATGCAGTATTGGATTTAAAAAAATATATAACTTCCACCAATTAACTGTTATACAATCTTTGAGTTAAAAGCCTGACACCAATCAAAATTAAAAGGAAATTTAAAAAAACAAAAACCAAAACACACTTTACCTTTGGTAGTATTGCTTTCCAAAATAACATTGATGATGTACGTCAGCAGTTGCTTTTGTAACCACAGGTCTCCCGTGTGCGTCGGCCTTACAGGTGCTTTATGAGAAGCCATCAGGCCTAGGAACCTGCGTCGGATCAGACAGACTTTGTTCACCTGAGCCCTCTCATCAGGTGAGGAGTCTTCCAGTGACTCTGCTCACCCAAATACAAGTTATTCACAGTTACTTTCTCGTGGGGCGGCGACAGAAGGTGAGGTACACGTTTTGCCAGGGTTGATTCACCTCTTTCAAAGAGATGCTCGCTCTTGGCAGGAGCCCAGTCTGCTTCCTCAGAGACCATGATGGGCCACCACCACATCACTAGTAAGCCTCCGCTTTCCAGACAGGAAGGCCCAATTGCCTTCCGGACAGTATTAGGTTTTTGGCCACGTGCCCTGCAATTCTTGCTAAGATGCAGGAAGGGGTTGTCTCCCTTTCTGGGGACTAGCACTGGAGAAGTTGAACTTTGTGATCTTCAGGGCTTCAGGTTTTGTTTTTCAGCCGCTGCATCGTCCCAGCCCTTTTCACGGCTGCAGTTAGTGCCATGTGTTCCATGTGTTAATTCCGCTCCTTTCGGGAGGTGCTTGGGGGCATCTTGAGCGTTATCACCTAGTCCCTCATTGTGTTCTCCGTCTTTCTTGATCTCATTTCATTTTGCAACTAGATGGGCTTTAA
>VXBO01001415.1:66490-81223 GCA_013400135.1 Rhinoptilus africanus | reverse complement strand
GCCCCACCGTGGGAGTGTGTGTATGTATGTCCCCCGTCAGAGAGTGGCAATGTGTGTGTTCCCCCCCCGTGTGTATTTGTGCCCCCCATGGGAGAGTGGGAGTGTACGTGTTCCCCCCCACCATGGGAGCGTGTTTGTGCCCCCCGTGGCCGTACACGCACCGTGGATGCTCCCACCCGTCGCCACCCTGGTGTCCCCAAGCCTGGCCACAACAGCCCCCCTGGGTCCCGCTGTCACTGCCAGGAGGGGACAGGGGCGATGGGGGCCGGGTCCCACGTTGGCACCCCTGCGCCCGTCCGGGGGCTCGGTGTGACCGGGTGTCCTCCAGGGACGACGTTCCAGCGTGTCCTGGTGTGGCTTGTCCCTAAACTCATGGCAATGAGGAGGCCGGAATGGCTTTTCTTCCCTTTTTTATCAGCCACGGGTGGGATGTTCCCAGGGAGTTTGGGGTTGGTTTTTTTTAACAGCGTTGCGCCAGCAGCACCTGGCGCGTTTATTTTCCAGGAAGGATTTGCCCTGGTTGGGACTCACGGATGTCAAGGGGTCGGTGACCTTTTTGCTCCTTGCTGGCTGCCCCCGGGGGGGTTGTTCTGCGGGCTGGGGATGCTGTCCAAGGCTTGGGTTACAGGGATTGCCCTGCGGCAGGGTTGGGGTCGTGCAGGTGGGTTACGGGGGGGCTGTGAGTCGGTGGGGACACATTCCAGGCTTGGGTACCAGGGGACCCCTTTGGGTTTTTTTTGGGGGGATCCCCAGCTATAAAGCTGTTGAGGAGTAAACACTTTGGCCACGACGGTGGCTCAGCGTTAGTTACACTCGGAGCAGCTTCGGTACAACGGGATGGTGGTGGCTGCGATACGGGTTTTGTGCGCCCCGTGGCCCCCGCGATGCGGGTTTTGTGCACCCCATGGCCCCCGCCATGCAGGTTTGTGCGCCCTGGAGCCCCCCCCTCTGTCCTGGGAAAGCTGCGTGGCATCGGAGCCTGTTACGGACCCAGAGGGTGGGGTGCAGCAGCGTGTACATGCCGGGCACAGCATCCGTGCTCTGGCAGGGGCGATGCTGAGGAATCGTCTGTAATGCCCAGAACTGCCCTTCCTGGCTAAGGCTACCTGAGATTTGCACTAATTAAGTTACGGCTGTTAACGAGCAGAGCGGCAGCTTGGGCAGAAGTTGGAGGGGGGATGCGTCTTGTGTTGACACCTGCATCTGGGTAGGGAAATATCCCCCTCTGCTCTGGAATAAGGACTTGTCCTTTATTTCCTGCAGCAAAGGGATGCTCAGATTTGCTTAAAAACAACAAAAAACCCTGATACTGAGAATAATTTCCTCCTGGGTGTCTTGTAGCTCTGAGTATTTGCATCTCGTCCTGGCTCTTGCTCCCGTGCGGCAGCGTCGGTACCAGACCCTGCATGAGTGCCCTCGTGCAGCATCTCCGACAGCACCTTCCTTTCCTCTTCTCCTTTTTTTTTTTTTTCCCCCTCTCTTGTCCCCTTTTCTCTCACCCTTTCCAGACGTCAGGTGCTTGCCCAGGTCACGGTGCTCTTCCTACAATGAGCTAGCCACAAAAAGCAAGAGGTGGCCCATGATGCTCACTGGGTGCCCCGTGCCATGGACCTGCAGCCTCTACTGAGCACGTGTCCTCCTGGGTGGGGATTTTTTGGTGGCAAGGATGCTTTCCACATGTATGTGTGTATATATATATATATTTTTCCAAAATAACTCTGATGGGGCTGTGGAAGAGAGTGTGCTTTTCAAAAATAGCAGCGTCGTTACTTTTAATCAAATAAAGCCTGCGCAGCGCGGGGCTGCGTGGAGTGATTGCAGCCATTGCTTGCCTCTGCGCTTGACATCCTAATTATGTTTTCATTTTAATGAGAGGAAAACTATTTGTGAAGCAAAATATTTATTTCAGCCCGGTGGGGTTGTTCAGAAGAGCTTGTATCTATGTTAAGGAGGTGGTTTAGATGCTGCTTTTTTTTTTTTTTTTTTTTTTAAATGAGAAAAAAATTTGAATACAGCAAGAAGCTTTTCGTGGCAGAAGCCTGTCTGCGTGAAGGGAGCTAGCAGCTGTAGAGGTCAGGACGCGAAGGGGAATTTGCATCCTCTTTATTCTTGTTTTCAAGAGGTCTGAATGTTGCCTCGCCTCCTGGTTTGGGTGGGTGGATTTCTGATGGCAGCTGAAACAGAAACAAATGCAAATAACCTTGCCTTGGAGTCTCTCAACCTTAGGGGTTGGCACCTGCCTTTTCTCTCCTCGCCAGAAATTCGTTCTGAAAACACCTGAGCTTTGCAGAGTGCCCCGGTAGGTGGTAAGGAGGTGGGATGGGTTTCCAGCAGGTTGGATTGGATGGGGGGGGTTTGCTGTCCCTTCTCGGGGTGTGCTTTGGGGGTTGGCAGGGCTGGCTGGCCACCAAGGGGGGTCCTCAGGGGGTGCTGGGGCACCCAGCAGCGTCGTGGAGGGGTGTCCGCGGCGGAGGGCTGGGTATCTCTTGCACGTTGGCTGTGGATGGCAACTCTCGGAGGAGTTTCGTAGCCAGATGTTGTCTTCCCTAGTGACGAACCAGGTTTGAAAGAGGGGGGTCAACTTGCTGGTGATCAACTTGCTGGTAAAATGTGTTTGTGTTTATTAACTGGAATATCTACATTGCGATATATGCAGCGAAATGTTCTCCGACGCTTCACCTTTGCAGGGCTTTTGGTCTGGTTTGCTCTTCAAAGTGGCTTGAGCGAGAACTCCCGGAGGTGATGGGGCAGGGGCAAATGTCAGGTTTCATAGGTGGCTTTGGTAATTTCGTGGATGTGTCGCTGTGGGTGACGAACAGACAGCTTGCTTCTCGCATTGCGGTGACACCCTGGGCCCGGTGCGGGGCTGGTGGGTTCGTCGCAGTGGGATTTTATGTGTACTGGCAAGGGACAGGCTGGGGTGGGAGGTGATGGATGCAGGAGGGTGTTTATTGAGAGCAACGTGCTGCCGGGGGTGCCCTGCTCTCTGGACGTGGCACAAGAGGCATCTCCGCTGTCAGCACCAGCTGATGGGCCAATCCAGGCTCCTCCCTAAAATCAGCAGAATGAGATTTTAGCTTGAAAAAGTGCAAAATGAGTCCCTGGTCCCCCGTGCGAGCGGAGGGCGCTTCACTTGTGCTGCCGGGGCCGCATCCGCTCGCTCCTTGCGAGCCAGGGCGAACAATCCTGGCATTAACCCCGCCGAGGGGCCGGCGCTGGGGCACAGGGCTGTCATTGTTAGAGGACATCGAAAGCACTGTGCCAGCCTTGGCCGGGGCAGGGAGCACGTGGACCTCTCGGGGCTGGCGTGGGGGGGGAAACCTGCCACCTGCCACAGCCGTGACTTGGAAGCAAACCCTGGAGGGGCAGCTGAAAGCCCGGGGCGCGCTGGGGGGGTTGCTCCTCATTTCTCTCCCAAAAGGACCCGAAGGGATGGTATGGGGATGCAAGGACAGCCTTGCTTCTCAATTACGAAGCTGCAGGATTTGTTAAATTCAAAAGTGCGAATTGGAGTCTGAGCTTGCTTTGTGGCTGCAAATAATGTTTGGGGTTGTTGGGGTTGCTGGGTTTTTTTTTAAGTATAAAAAAGGTGAAAGCACTTGCGGGACCTGTGACTTTGGCTGATGGGAGCAGGTCCTCCAGTTGGGCATGTGTGTGTCCTGACGAGCCCCTTCCAGCGCAGAGCCTTGGCTCTCTGAACAAAGCAGAGAGACTTGCCACCAGCAGGTCGGCTGGTAGCATCTGGTTTTCACTCAACGCTCAAGTCATGGCTCGGGAACACCAAAACCATCCACAGAGCCGTGCTGAGGGTTAATTTTTGAGGATACCCTCCGTGGCATCTACCCCTTGGAGCTCATTGCAACCTGAGGTCCTTGATTTCTCCCAGTGGTCCTTGGAGTCAAACGATTTCAGTGCATTTCTGCTCCCTTGGGCTCATAAAGAAAAGCATGGGAGTATGAGGAGGGGTGTATAGGGATGGCTCACAAGAGGAAAATGAAGGAGCACATGAAATCCCTTTGCTGCCGTGGGTGGTATGCAGGTCCGGCAGGCAGCCACGCTGCCCTGTGCGCATTCACAGTGTTTCCAGGGTTTTTGATGGGTCAAATTGCTGACCGTCAAACTTCCAACTCTCTCTCGTCCCGTCCTTGGATTCACATTCTTCCCCTCTGTTGGGAAGGTGGGCGTTTTGGGTGGGTTGCATGTTTTTTGAAGAAATCACTGGTGTCCCACAAGCAGCATCTTCTGTCTTTAATCCCATTTTTTGGTGGAAACCTAGCACTGTCTACGGGCTGGCCAGTCTGCTGCTCCTCCATTACGAACCCCTTGGCCAGTTCCCCCTCTTCCCCCCGCCGCAAAATATTACTATTTTTAACTTGCAGATTTAACTTGGAGTTGTGCAAGGGCTCATTTTCAGTGCCGAGAGGTAGTCGTTCCCAGCTGGCGTATCAACAGGCTGCTGGGGAGCATTAATGCTCTCATTACCAATAGAAGGCAGACGAATTGCAAGTCCTGGGGCTAAATGTTCTTGCCTGCTCCTACGCGAGTAGTTGCTCCGGCTCTGCCTGGGTGAGATGTTGCTTCAGACCCGTCGGCGGGGAAGGCCGGCAGTGTACGTCGCGTCCCATCTCCTCTTCATCCGCGACACATGCCATCCGCATGTGCACGGTGACGGATGTGCGAGCAACTTCGTAGCCTCAAACCTGTTTATATTAAAATATAAAGGCAGGAGGTGGCTGAGTCACCTTTTTTTATTTTTTTAAATTTTTTTTTTTGTAGTCTCTCCTGTGTTTCTTCATCATCTGGGTGCTTTTGCGCAAATTGGAAGGATGGTGAAGCGCGTCTGGTTTGGAGTCCTGTTAAATGACGGGGGGGAAGGCTGTAATAATAATTAATAACAATAATGTGAGAGCTTTTCCTTTTCACAGTTCTCTGAGTTGCTTCCTCTGCTCCTGCCCCGTGGGAGGTTTGCCCTGGGAGAGCATCCCCTCATTTTCAGGAGGGGGAATAGCTGCCACCAAGCGAAACCAGATGTTTTTTAGCCGGCGCCAGGAAAACACCCTTTCCACGCTGTAAAGAAACGCGGCTGTGGGATGTCATTGTTGGGCTGCGAACAAGCCCTGTGCAAAGCTGTCGCATTCTTCCCCGGGGGTAAATCCATCAGTCCCATGGATTTATCCCCTTCGGAAGATTCTCCTGTTGTGCCCAGCCAGCCCTGACCGTGCTGCCTGTATGCCGTGCTTTGGGTCGTCTTTTTGGGGGAAGGCCTTTGCACGGCATGTGGCCGGGTTTGAATGACGCTGGCGGTTTCCTTAGGAACAGAAAAGGCTTTTTTTGTTGTTGTTGGAGTTGAACAATGGTGCATCCCCGGCTCGGTCAGGGGAGGAAAGCCAAGCAGGAGATGTTTCACGGTCGCTGTTAGCCCACCAGTGAGCTCGGCGAGGGCTTCAGGTGGTGACCCACTTACTGTTAGCTTTTCAGGGCTCGTTGCCATTTGTCATGGTCCTCTGCTGTGCCGGGGGCCACCACTGAATCATAGAAAGATTTAGGTTGGAAGGGACCTTAAAGATCATCCTGTTCCACCCCCTGCCCTGGGCAGGGACACCTCCCACCAGCCCAGGCTGCTCCAAGCCCCGTCCAGCCTGGCCTTGAACCCCTCCAGGGATGGGGCAGCCACAGCTTCTCTGGGCAACCTGGGCCAGGGGCTCACCCCCCTCACAGCAAAGGATTTCTTCATAATATCTCATCTAAATCTCCCCTCTTTCAGTTTAAAAACTGTTACCCCTTGTCCTATCATTACACTCCCTGATCCAGAGTCCCTCCCCATCTCTCCTGTAGCCCCCTTTCAGGGACTGGAAGGGGCTCTAAGGTCTCCCCGGAGCCTTCTCTTCTCCAGGCTGAACAACCCCAACCCCCTCAGCCTGAGCATGTTCTGCTGGGGACTGCCAGCCCGCCGACATCGCACCAGCAAAGCGTCTGGGGTGGGAGGTACAAGCCATGTTACATCGAGTTAGAGGGGTTTGAACTTGGAATACATCCATGGCTGGGTTGGGATGGCCCTCCTGGCTGTCCCAGGTTGGCGTCGGTGCAGATGGGACTTCGGCAAGTGCCAGCAGCCTCCGTCGCTTTGCTCATTGTGGAGGGAGAAGGTGCTTGAGTTGTTCATCAAAAAAACCACCCGCAGCAGGTAAAAGGTGGAGGAAGGGAGAAAAAGGAGTAGAAGTTTGAATAACCGACGCGGTGGTGGCACAGGGAACTGAGAGAAAATTCTCCTGGGTCTTGCGTGCCTCGGGAGTAAAAATTACTTGTTTGAGCTGGGGTCGTGTCTTTGTGGGAGACGCTAAAGCTTTAACTCCACCGTTATTCCCTATTGCCATGCCGTCATCTTTGTTTGCATCCGTTCCCAGAGCAGCCCGGGGCGGGGGGAACGCTGGGTCCCTCGGCGCAAGGGCTACCGCAGCTGTAATTAAACAAGGAGAAACTTTGCTTTTTCTTTTCTTTTTTTTTTTTTTTTTGTAACCCATCCAGCTTCCAGAAAATGGCAGCTAGCTGAAGGGAGGGAAACAAAACAAGCTTTTGCCCGGCCAGAAAAAGCGTCCTCACCTCTGTGGCATTTCCTTGCTTTCTTTCCCCCCCTCAACTCCACGCCTTCCCTCTCCTCTCCAGCCTCCCTCCCCAGCCCCTTGCATCCTGGCTGCTGCATTGAAAACCTGCCATCAGATTAGCTCTGCCGGGGTGGGGTTGCTCTCCGCCGGCATAAGAAGTGTTTCCCACCCCTCCATGCTTTTTTTTCAGCTTTATTTTTTACCCCCTTTTTTCACAAAAGCCATCGTTACCCCCCTTTTTTTTTTTTTTTCTGTGCAGATGGAACTATTAAAGTTGGTGAGAAAGCACAGGGAATAGTTCCTAACGCACGTAGCGTGGGACAAACTGGTCCTTTGCAATTCATTGGGCTTAGAGTTACGGAAAAAAGGAGATGGAGGGGTGCCTCCCTCAGAAAGAGAGAGGGAGATGGTGGGGTTCATCATGCACTTTGTCTTCCTGAGCGCTTGCTTCTCCTTACCTTTGTAGACCGTTGCCTGCAGATTATGGGAGCAGCCTCCGGACAAGCGGTGCCTCTGCAGGCACATTCACCGCCTGTTTGCTTGGACAGAGGAAGACGAGTAGGTTTTTTTGGGGGGGAAAAAGGGATGAAAGCGCAGGGCCCAGTGCAATGGGGTGGGTTGGTTTGGAGTTGTTTTTTGGTTGGGTTTTTTTTGTTTGTTTTTTTTTAATACCAGCTTCCCCGGACGTGGCGCCTCTCCAGCGCTTTGCCACGGATGTCCCCCTTGTCGTGGAGTAAAGCAGCAGCGGCCACAAAGCAAGCCTTTCTCTTGGCCTTCCTGAGGGTTTTGCTTGGTTATCTCTGGGCAAGGGCCGCGGCCGGACAAAGTATTTACTGTCCCTGGGAGATGGTGATTATCTCGTCAGCGAAATGGATAGCTTGTGCTTCTGGCCCTGGCCTTGACCAGCTTATCGTCCTCAGAGTTACGGGCAGGGTTGCTGGCTTCCCGGAGCTTATCGCGGCTGTTTTGAGCCGGACAGGGAGAAAGATGCTCTGGGATTGGGACATCGGGGTGGTGGGTCCCTTCCCATGCATCCACCCGCTAGAGCCTTGCCTGGATCTTTTCCATTTGGAGCCCATCCTGCTCAGCCTGGAGGTGAAAAATAGATGAAGGTTTGAGGTTTTTCTGATATTTTAGGGGAGTTTTGTTTTGAGTTGGGTTTTTTGGGGTGTTTTTTTTTTTTTTTTGTGAGGCGCTTGGAGTCAGCAAACGCTCCTGAGAAACAGCTCAATGCCATCAGTAAGTTCTTCCATATAATTTTTCCTGTCTCTCCTGCTGCTCCCGAGATGTGGCCCGTGCTCCCCGGAGAGAGCTGGAGTGGCTCCGGAGCAGCGTACCTGAAAGTTAATCACTGCTGAAAAACGCTTTAATTAACTCCACTGGCCAGACGGTCCATCTGGACTCCTGCAGCGCCTGGTGAGATCCCGTGAAACGAGGTTGCAATTCCGCCACCGGTGAGGGGGCGAATGTGCTGTGGTCTCCGGCACATCCCAGCTCTTGGACCTGCAGGGAATGGGAGATGGTTTATTTTCCAGCAGATGTGTTAAAAAAAAAAAAAAAATTTTTAATAGCGTATTGACACTGAGCACAGACTCCCAAGTGCTTTCGAGGGATGTGCATCCCATTCCCGGGTGTGGAGGGCTGGCATGGGATGCAGTGCCCCCCCCTCCTGGTGCTGGCTGATTTTGGGGCTGTATGAGTGCGTCCTTTCGCCGGCGCCTGAAATTACCAAATTACCTGGTGGAGATAAATCCTGTTGCAAGGCTGTGCCTGAAATTCCTTCTTGAGCCCAATGAATTTGAAGGCCACCGAGCTTCTCGGTCTCTGCTTCTGCTGGTGAGTGAGCAGGGCTTGCTTTTTTTAATTTTTTTTTTTTTTTTTTGCTCTTTTACCAGATTTTTAAGCACCTTGCCCTGCAGCGGGACAGCCCTGCGGCTCCTCGCAGGTGCCACTGGCTGGAGCAGCCGGTGCCTCTCCAGCTCCTGCTCTGCCTATTGATAGGAGCTATTAAAATGTTCACCAAATCCAGGATGCAGGACATGATCGGGCATGGAAACAGCAAGCCAGAAAAAAAAAAAAAAAGAGCTTTAGCCCAGCAGGCTGTTTAAGCAGAGGAATGCAGGGCCCTGCTGCGGGGATTTGGGGAGGGCGAGTGTTTAACCCCCTCTCTGCAATCGTCCTGCCACAGGGGTGACCTTTCCATCCCAGCTTTACCTCCGTGCCTTGGCCCCTGTTTTCAACCCTCGTCTTACAAGCCTCTTGGAGGAAAGGTGCTTGCCATCTTGCTGCCGGTTTTCCTGCTGCCTGGCCACGATGGGAAACCCCAGCATGGGCAGGCAGAGATGCATCCTTCGGGTAACAAGGAGGGATGTGCGTCCTGAAGGGTTTGGGTACCAGCAGATAATGCTAGGGGGAAACTGAGGCACAGAGCATTGGCATTGCCTGGGTTTCATGCAGCAGTGCAATCTGAGAGTGGAGCTGTGGCCGCTGCACTTGCGGTGCCCATGCCTCCAAAAATAGGCTTTAAAAGTGCGTTTGTCGGGGGGGGCAGGGGGAGAACATGGAAATCACTGTGTCCAGATTGCCCTGCAGTCAGGCAGGATAAAAAGGAATAAAAATATTTGCAGTTTGGCCTGAATTTGAGGGGATTGTGACAGGCGCTGCATCAGATGGTCCCCTGGCTCGGAGGGGGAAGGGGGGGGGGGCGTTTTGCTTTGGGAAAGGGCAGGTGGTTGCTGGCTTAGGGCTGCTTTAAGGCAATTTAGCTTGTGAAAGCAGGGCAGGGGCTAATTCCCTGTGGGGAGGCTGGCAGGCGGAGGGGATGCTGCCGGGATGTTTGGCTGCAGAGCATCTCCCTTTGGGCCGGGCATCCATTGCCCATCTCCCCAGAGCTGCGGGATCCCACCTGGATGGACCAGGGAGGTCGCAGCTCATCCCTGGGTCCCAAGGAATCCAGGCATCAGCCTGATTTCTTTCTTTTTCTGTGGATGAGGTACGCGGGAATCATTTGGACCCAGAGTTCTCAGCCTAACCATTATCATTCCTACAAAGTGCTGCAGACGCTTTTTCCTCCCTTTTGCCTCATTCCTTTTCCCGCACAAAAAAAATGTGAGTAATGTTAGAGAAATTTGGGATGAGGCCCAGCAAACAATCGGATATCTGGCTGAGCACATCTCTGACTTCTAAACCAAAAGCTCACGAATGAGTAATGCAGCAGAAGAAAGAGCAGATTTTGAAGGAATATATTTTATGTTGATGCTCTGCTTTGTCTCCTTTAAGACTTTAGCCTGCAAAACTTGGAAATGGCTTTTTTTTTATCCCCTCGGTATATTTGTTTTATGCTGAAGTACTAACACCTTGTTAGTTTTCCCACTGAAAAGAAAGCTGTCAGTAGTAAGCACTAAATTTAAAAATAATAATAATAATGCCAGCTCTCTTGTACGTGCACGTGGTGTGTTTTGGTTGATAGTCTTTACATGGGCTCTGCAAGCCATAAATATTGTTTACTGGGATTGTGCATGGAAAAAAAAAAAGCTGAATTCAGTGTCAAAGTGGAGAGTTGGGAGGCTGAAAGGGTTTTGGGGCATTGCTTTTAGTGTAGTGCTTTTGTCAGAGTTAGGTTGATGGTTGGACTAGATGATCTGAAAAGTCCCTTCCAGCGTAGACAATTCTGTGATGAGTGGTGGTGGCCGTCTCACTTTTGGTTTTCTTTTCTCCTTCTGGACAGTGCCAAAAAAGTTTCCGTTTATTTCCTGTTGATTAAGTACTCATGTCATTCTTCTAAATATAAATCCGTCCTCGTGCGTCAGCTGTGCCTGGGATTTCACTTCTTTCTATGTGTCACTTCAAGCATTTTTAACTCAAAAAAAAAAGTCCATCTGCATTGGTTTGATATTTCGGCTCCCTCTTC
Source organism: Rhinoptilus africanus (assembly GCA_013400135.1). NCBI lineage: Eukaryota > Metazoa > Chordata > Aves > Charadriiformes > Glareolidae > Rhinoptilus > Rhinoptilus africanus. The sequence goes on along the minus strand of VXBO01001415.1, from coordinate 70,711 downwards.
CCATCAAGAGCGTGCCTAATTCCGTCCTGACCCTGTCCCTTTGGGAGTAAAGCCATTGAAGACTGCGTTTGGGCATCAGCTGGTTGTGCTGGAGAACATCCCTTGGCTCCTGGAAAGCTCTTGCTGCCTCCTCTGCTTGTCCTTGCAGAGCTGACCCACCGCCGGCACCAAGATCTGCACCGTATGGAAGAGCATAGTCTCCCAGGGCGGAAAATTGAGGGTGTTGTTGTGAAAAGGGAGGTGTTTGACTAGACAAGATGGCCATGGATGGTGCCCTGGCATGTTGGTTGTACCTGGAATTGTCTTCTCTAGACAAGAGCCTGCTGCTTGTAGGTCCCAGAGCCAAAATTAAACCATCGCCATGGTTATCAAAGGAGTCTTGAAGCAGAGCTAGTGGTGGGTTTGAAGTTTCTTTCTGCAGAAATCAATAGACGGAGCAAGTTCTTTGCTGCGCGTGGCTGACGTTCAGCTGACCCAGGGCATCTCTCTCTGAATATACAGGGCTTTTAAATCTGATTTTAGTCCTTCCTTTCTAAAACAAGGCATTCTTCTAGAGACAGCGGACAAACTTTGGGCTTTTCTGTATCCCCCTGGTTGACTGTCAGCAACACCTTTGTCTTTTTTTCCTCTCATGTGGGCATTTTTGTCTTGGTCTAAGACAACCTTGTGCCTAGGGCTGATAACGCTTTACCCATAATTCAAGCAGCATTAGTCCAAAATTCAGCGCTGTGGGTCTGTTACCACAGAAAAGTGGGATTGAAAGAAGCACCCGGCTCTTGGGCTCCAACAGAAGGGCTTGGAGGTTCCTCAGGGGCCTCGTGTCTTGGGCTTGAGAAGGGAGGGCAGGTACATCTCCTTCCAGCCTTGCCTGGGGCTGACTTCTTGGAAGATGGCAGAGAGGGAAGAACTTGCCCTTTGGAAATATTCCCTCCGTGAGGACTTGGAGTTGCCCGTTTTTTAGGGGATGCTGCTGCAAAGGTGCATCACTGTGGTTCGATGCACACACGGGAGGGCGTTTTGTGCTCACAAGAAGCACAACGCAGAAAGTCGCAGAAACTGTTTCTGCTCAACCACAAAAGCTCTGCTTTAAGCAGGGGGGGAAAAGAATAATCTACCATTACTTTAAGATAACTTTCAGGTGTCGTTTCATTTTGCCTGTTGACTGACGCGCTGCAAAAACCGTGTCCAAAACTCGGCCCTGCTTTGCCTGGGATTTTGAACAAAGGCGAGATTTTGCCAGATTTACGGACATTACCATTTCTGTGCCCAAGCGTCTTGCTAAAGAGAGGCATCTTTTCCTAAAATGGCTTACCCCAGAAAAATTGTCCCGGCAAAGAGAAGCAACGTGTCTTTGACATTGCCAGGAGTGGAGGTTGCAGTCTCGTTTGGAACCGCATTAATTTTCAGGGCGTCCAGACAAGGTCCTCGTGCATTTTTAACTGACGTAAAACCAAACAGTTCAAAGTGCCTAACTTTGTTTGCAGATAAACCCTTCCAATAAACGCTCGGGTCTCAAAATGATGAAATCTCGGTGTCTTATCAGCCATCTGACCCGTGGTGATGGGATTGAGCAGCTTTTAACCTGGCGAGACCAAAACAACAAACTCCGAAGTGCAGACAGATGGAGTGGGTGGTGTTATTTTGAGGTTTTCTTTTTTTCCCCCTTCATGGCATTGTTGATGTTACGGAAAGTGCTTGGAGCCACTGCCTGGATTATATCTGGCATCCTTCACCTCCAGGTTGCGTTCCTCGTAGATAATTTGCATGTTGCACGAAGCCTCCGTGCAGTTTGATGGGCTTTAATTTCAGGGGTAACTAATTAAACAAGCAGGCGTGGTGTTTGCTCTTGTGTTGCGTAAACAGTGGCCTGTTTTGGTTTATCTCAAACACCCTCCTGGCTGGCAGAGGTGGGTGCCTGCACCTGGAAAGCTAATTCCCACCTGTGGACGAGCTGTAGTCTAAATTAAGGCAAGGACTTTGCTGCTGAAAACCACTTTAAATTAGCCCCGTGGTCTTTTGCGCCGATGTAATGAGGCTGGTGGTAAAAGCATGCTCTGAATTGAAGCAGGAACGCTTTCTGGGATGGGTCTGCGACTGGCTGGATTTACAGGTGAGATCAAATCGAAAGACCGGGGCTTTTCGCAGCAAGCTCTAATCCACACTCTGGGCTGGAGCAGATGGCTGTCCTTGCGTCCGCTTCTTGCTGCGTGCCTCCAGAACGGCATTATCACCTGGGGGTTTGCGCTTCCAGTAACTTGTTGCTCCCAGCGAGCTTGCCCTCTTTCCGACATGGGTTCGTGGACCAGGGATTTGGCTCAAACACAGGGCATCTTGTGGAGCAAGCAGCCCACAGTCTGGTTGAAACCCCCGTGTTGCTTTCCTATGAGAAGACCATCAGCTCCAGCAAATGGTTAAGCTGCTTAAACCCAGGTATCATGGGGAAAATGATTTGGGAATGTTTACCAAGGACAAGTGCTTAAAAACCCCCTCTGTTTTGAGGAAATGCTGTTGTAATGTGCTGATTGCATTTGTTTCTGCTTAACTCAGGCTCATGATGGTTTTGGCTCCCGTCAGCGTTTTCGGTGTAGCTGAAGGTGTCGTGTAATCCACCAACGGATCAGTACCTGGACTAATCAGCAAGGTGTGTAAGAATATTAAATCAAGGTTAAGCTTTTGCACGAGCTCATTGCTTGAATGAGTTTTTCGGTTTGATAATCCAAAGAGGTTTTATTCATTAGCGGGAGAATCTGGCTGCTCGATGTCCGTGGGCATGCTCAGGCAGCGAGCTGGGAACAAAACACCCCTCTCTTTTTTTTTTTTTGTTTGTTTTTTTTTTTTCCATCTTAAAATGGATCTTCTGACTCAGGTCAAGAGCAATTCCAACTGACCTGGGGGCTGCAGCCGTGTCCTGCCTACAAAGCTGCCTTTTGGGTGACCCATGGGTGGCTACTGTGTGCCCATCCTGCCCACGGCATCCGCATCTTGAAAGCAGCATCCTCTTTTTAAATGATGAGCGGGTCAGGTAAGTCCAGAGGACCAAGCAGGACCAAATTTTTTTGGCCTTTTTCACGTTCTTTGCGTGAGGAAGAGGTCAGCGCAGGGAACATGTGTCTTGGTGGAGTACTTGGCTATGTGTTAGTCTATGGGCAAGTTGGAGCTAGCTCATCTCTGAAGCTTTTTGTTGTCTTCTCTCGGTGTTGCCGCATCAGTTGCGGTGCCAGGCTCCCCATCCAGCAGCTTGAGTGACTTCCCCGTGCCTGCTCTTTCTCTGGTCGTGCTGGTGGGACTGGTTTTCCAACGTTGCAGCTGGGAACAAAGAGAGCAGGCGGCTCTGCGCATTGCACCAGCAATTCAGCTGAGAACAGCTACTTCTTTCCATCAGACAAAGGCGAAATTAGTGAAGGGTGATGGAGACAGGGCTCTGAAGTGTTGATGCAGTTAAAGCTCTGTCATCATCTCCACCTGGGGGAAGCACAGCTTTTCAGGGACTCAGTTGCTTCAGCTTTTGACAGCTCTTGAAGTCCAAATTAGCATCCAAATTATCTAAGCAAGGAGACGCTGCTGGGACCGTGGCCCTGGGAGTAGCACAATAGTGAGTTGCTTCAAGATTTTCTCAATGAAAACCTTTTACTGTTCTTGCATTTTTTGTTGTCCTAGTCAATTTGGTGTCTTGAGATGGGGAGGAGGGGTTTGCATCCCTCCCTCTCAAGTTCACCAGGTGTTAATGAGATGGTTCTTGTGGCACCTGTGGAGGCAGGAAACCATTTCCCCTCCTTTACAGTTTTCCGCAGTTGCCCTTAGTCTGCTCTCTGTGGATGTTGCCCCGCAATCTCATGGGGGACCATGGGGAGGCATCTCTTCCACCACAGCATCCCGTGGGGAGCAACGTGTATAGTTTCTCCTGGTGATGGTCCTAAGTGGGGCCACAGCACAGTGTCCATAATGTTCCTCTGTCAACTGGGAGCAAGCCACCAGCGAACTTTGCTTTTGTCCCTAAGCATCCTCAGGAGCAGTCTTGCTTAGACCATTGGCTGAGCCTTTAGGCTTCTGAAGGACTTTGGAGGGGCTGCAAGGGCTTAGAGGAAGAAGGTGCTCTCCTGGGCAGCTTTTACGTTTAAGCCCTGGATCTTGATGCTGGGTGTGATTCTGGGTTTTCGTGCTTTCACTGGTTCCCATGGGTTCTTGGCTGGAACAAACTCCTTGCCCTGGCAGAGAAGAGTC
>VXBO01001415.1:36955-66335 GCA_013400135.1 Rhinoptilus africanus | reverse complement strand
GGCTGCCACCAACACCCCCAGGGCCCTTTCTGACAGGCAGCTTTCGAGCCACCCCGCCCCGAGCCTGTAGCGCTGCTGGGGGTTGTTGTGACCCAAGTCCATCCACAGCTCCCTGTTAAAAAAAAAATAATCCAGAAACACCTTAGGGACTGCCTCACCTGAATTAGGAAGTGTTTCTTGTTTGGGAAGAACATTGAGCGGACAGTAGGGAGAGGGTGGGTCAAGACTGAACTCTGTGCCTCTTACATGAGGGCTAGTGGTCATCAGACGGAGCTGGTGAGAGCCCAGTCCTGCTGGAGGGATGTTTCCCATCACCTGGGCAGCAAACCCATAGAGTTCTTTACTGGAAGACATCGTGGAGACATCCCAAACCTGCCTGGAGGCGTTCCTGTGCCCCCTGCTCTAGGTGAACCTGCTCTGGGAGGGGGTTGGACTAGATGATCTCCAGAGGGCCTTTCCAACCCTACCATTCTCTGATTCTGTGGAGGCAAAAAGTATATGTGTGTTGAACAAGTCCTCCCCTGGACAAGAGATCCAGCTGAGGCTGCAAAACAGGCAGAGCGTTGGTCATATTCCTTCACTATGAGATGGTTGGGCAGATGCTACTTTATTTATGAGTTTTGTGGCGCAGAGAAGTCAGTTCTAAGGGTTTGAGAGAAGGTACCCTGCTCTCTGTGCCGGGGTTTCGGCAGCATCAGCTGTGCCACTGGAGACATCCCTCTGCCTTGTTTTGCTGGGAATGCCAGATGGGGTCACTCATCTTGCAGCCCATGGTAGACTTGAAACCATGGAAGCAAGTACAACTTTATTTACTTCCCTGCTTTATTGTCGGGACTCGCGTGCATGTAATGGTTTTATTGCCGGGAAGCGTTGCTGTCAGGTAGTAGGACCTGGGCTGTCAGCCCAGGAGCACCTTTTTATGGCCCTATAAACCTCATGACGGTTCCTCTTATCTACAGCGCTGCCAGCACCTTCCTACTCTAGCAGGCTTTTTAAACCTTTGCCACACTGGCACCTTTTTCAGCAATTTTTGGCTTTGAAGTTTCTGTGGATGCTTGAGGGCGGTACCTGCATCTCCGGGGTGCCAAGGCATGCAGCTTTTCCTTACCGTGAGTGGTGCTCAGGCCGTACCCAACCCAGTCTCGCCGGCTTCTGCGGTGCTTTCTCCTGACTCGGTGGCTGATTGAGCGGGACACGGGTGACCAAAATCAGCGGGTGGGTGCTGGGCTGGAGCCTGTGCTTGGCAGCAGCAGGAGGTCCTGCAGGGAAAGCTCTTCCCTGCTCCCCCATCCCCCAAAAGCTAATCTATATTTGAGTCACTTGAAAGTCAGCGCTGGCGATGGATATCCAGCGGGACTCGTGCTCCAAAGTCGTTGCTATAAAAGGAAACTTTCCCGTCCTTCCTGCTTCGCTTACAAAGGGTGACATCCCCATCAGGGAGGCTGTAATGGACACCAGGTGCCAGCAGACACCCACAACGCTTGCTCAGCCATAATTACATTTTTTCCCCCCGCCTCCTTTCTCCCTCTGCCCCATCAAACCTGCCATGTTTGGCTTGCCCTCACTTGGCAGTGGGCTCAGCTGGCAGGAGCGGAGCCAAGTTTAAGCTTGCGGGCAGGAATTTTCCATACGGTGTGGAAGGGACAGCATAGCATGGGGCTCTGCTGCCTTCGGGATGCCCGAGCGGGGACATTGTGAGTGAGCATCCCTACCGCTTTCCACACGTGGTGGGGATCAGGTCCAGAGCAAACCCCTGGGAGACAGAGGTTCTGTGGAAGGGATGGTAGGTCCTGATATTTCTGGAAGTCCCGTCTTGTTTGCTAGAAGAGGGACTAAAATGACATGTCTTCTGTTCTGGCACATCGGCAGCTCCAAGGCTCGTTCTGGGACATGCATGGGTTCACGCCAACATGCTCTTTCTGGTACAAAGAGCGAGTGTTTTGTGTTGTCTTAAGGGGTGGTTTGGGGTTTAGGCTGCTTTGTTGTTTTCTTTTTTTTTTTTTTTTAAGATTAAAGCATTGGCTTTGCAAACACAAGCGGTAAAGTAGGAGGAGCAGATAAGAGAAAGGCGACAAGGTCAGGAATCACTAGGGTATGCGGCATTGCTGGCATCCAACATGCAAAATGCTTTGCCCAGGCTTCTGGAGGGGAAAAAAACCAACAGGTAGCCAGGTCTTCCCCACCCGTCTTCACCAACAAGGCTCAAACTGCCTTATCAGTTCCTGATAAATGCAGTCGTCAGCTCCCTCAGGGCTGGCGTGTCCCCAGGGTTTCCAGGATGACTCTTTTCTGCAGCTGTTTCCATGGTCTTGTGTCGCTTCAGGTGTTGTGACTGTGATAAAAGCAACACTTTCAGTAAATTCAGGATGTAGGATGAATGCGTACTGTGGTAGCGCTGTGACGCCGGGAAATTAATTTCTAGCTACAAAGAGTTAAATTCACTTGTATTTCAGCAAGGCTGACTGTTTTTTAAAAGAAACCTCCAAAACCACTTCTATGTTTGTAGGAAAGCTAGGGGAGCTTGACTTTGGAGAAGGAAAAAGCAAGTTAAAAGCCATCAGCAACAAGTGCCTGGAGTTGGTCTTGGTTTTGGCTTGGGAAGAGGATGATGAGTGATTCGATTAGAAGCTCTTTTTTGTCTTCCCACCTTTCAGTTTGTCACCAAGTGTCGGTGGAAGATTTCCCCTGACCTTACACCATGGGCTTAGGGCTTGACAGGCTTTTTACGCGTGACCCAGGGAGAACAGGCATGCAATTATGGTAGTTATCGCAGGGTTGACCCGTCTGGTGTGATACTGGCTCCTGTTCCTGATGCTTCCCATGGACATGTGCGTGCCCTGGTGAGATGGACCCTGCAGCTGTCTGGCTTGACTGAGTTCTGGGGTGGGCAGGGATGTGCATCGGTCCCCCCCACCTCCCTTTGCTGGCAGCAGGTACCGTGTACTGCCCTTCCGTTGACTGTTGGAGGGACCTGGCTCTGTCTCCAGCTCTGATGGTGCCTGGTACCACCCAGCCCTGTCAGCCCTCACGGGTCTTATCAGCCCAAATTCTTGGCAGTCGGGGGTTTTTCCATCATTGAGGCTTTTGGAGGGGTCCTCTCCCGCCCTGTGCTGGGCTGCAGTCAGTGCTTGTTGGAGAAGACCCTCCCCTTGGCCAGCAGCAGATCCTGCTTCCCGCCTTTGGGATTTGCATTTTCAGGTGTTCCTATGTTTTATTGGATTTCTCTGCTCACAGATGTGGGGCTTATGCTGTCAGCGAGTATTTTTCCTGGGATTGCTTTTCTCCACTAACCCCGTTCACCATGGCCAGATGCCCGTGCTGGGTCTTTGATTTATAGCTCAGTGTCCAGGCAGAGGTGGGTCCGTACCGTAATTCCATCAGGATCAGCTAGGAGTGATGGATGGAGCTGGGAGCATTGGGGAGGACAGGGCTGTGCTGCCGGCCCCGCCGTACCACCATGCAGCCTGCGCCAGAGGGGGGTGTCTTGGGGGGCTCCCCTGGGTCTGCTGGGCTGGGAGGGGAAAGCCTGTGGTCGAGTTTCTGGGCTAAGTCATTCCAGAGAGTTTGCAGAAGTTATTTTTAACCTTTTCTGTGCCACCGCATGCTGGGAAGTGCTACTGTTAGGAATCAGCTGAACGCCGTGCGTTCAAACACTGCAGGAAGATGACCTTTGGGGGATTTTAATAGGTTTCGATAGGGTGTTTTTAATAGGTGCTACACCGTCATGAGGCATAGACCTTCCCCAAACTTGCAGCTGCTCTGTGCCTGGTGGCGAGGAGATCCGGGAGTAGGTAGGGCACTTATTCAAGACCCTAGAGATCCCGCTCGCTGCTCCCCAGCTTGCTCGCAACGGCGCTTCCACACCTTGGGAAGCGGCAGCCTCTCCGCAGAGAGGAGCACGGCTGGGTCTGTCTGTGCCTGCCGTCTGTCCCTTCCCAAAAAAACTTATAGCCCCAGCTCATGCAAAGTTCAATCCGTGCTCTGCTGTTCCCCTGAAGGGTGACTCACAGGATGGGCATCCCGTGATGTCCCCCCCGCCCTGGGGAGGAGAAGACTAGCAGATGGGGAGGAGGAGATGGAGCCGCTGCGTTGCCCCACGTGGTGACGGCGTCAGAGGAAGGGGTATCCAGACAGAAGCCAGCAGCCATGGGAACATGCACATCATACCTTCCCTAAAGCTTTGCCCAACCCTCAGCAAAGCCCGTTGAAGATTTTGGGGAGAATAGTGAGTGGGGTGGTACCATGGGGTGTAACCACCACGGAGCCCCGACCCAGGCAGCTGCTGCCTGCAAAGCTGCCTGTTGGATGACTTGGAATGGGGGAAGCAGGCAACAGGTCCTCCTGGTTTCCACGGTTGGATTTTACCCTGGCAGTGTTGCTTTTCCCTCGTGGGAGGGGAAAAAAAAACCCCTGGTGTGAAAAGCGTGTGGAGGTGCCTTCGAGCTGGATGCATGACGAGATGCTGTCGCCTTCCTCGCTCGCGCAGGGTGAGCTCTGGTTGCTCACCAGTTTCCTTCCCCCACCATTCATTTCAAATGCTGTTTATGGCTTTGGGTAAACAGATGGGGCTGGGGTTTTCCTAGTCTATATTTAATCCTGGTCTATATTTAAAGTGCTTTTAGCGGAGCTAGCAGACCATTGTTTCAGCCGTGGCTACAGAAGTGATTTCTAAACAAATATTACCCCCTCCACCTTTGTTTTCCCCTGACCCTGCTCCGAGCTGTCCCCTTTTAACTCTCACATAGCCGAATTTGAAGGCTTGTCCTTGCTGGTTATCTGTCCTGCCTCTACCTTCAGAAACATCTCCGGTGCGTCCCCTGGGGCTGTAAGCTCCTAAACACGTCTCCCACCCCACGTCCAGCCATGGGGGACGGGTGTCCCCATCCTCTTGCGTGTGTGTCTGAGAGTGTTGCTACATCCAGAACGGACTGAGATGCAGCCAAGACGCTGCTTTTGGGAAAGGAAATGCCTTTCCATAATCGCTCATTTTGATGTACGTTCTTTCTGCCTTTTGAGACTGCGGGCTGCATATAGGGGGGCGTTTTTCCAGCTGTTTCTCTGTACAACCACATCTGTCAGACCTTTAACATAAAGCTTCCCATAAAGTTAAATAAATGCAGGATAGGGGAGCATCCATGCAAATGCCAGGCACTGTGAGGCATGTGGCTATGTCAGAGCTTTCAGTACACAGCTGTAGTGATTGATACAAAAAATTATTTGGCACTGAATTTGCAGTTCTTCAAAAATATATTCGTGGCTCACGCTTTGCTTCGTGGCAAAAATCATGTATGTGTCCCTGGTTTCCTTCTTGCTTTGTGTGATACTTGCTGAGCAGGGGTGACCTTTTGACTGGTTTGGCTTGTTTTTGTTTTTTAACAGGATGGTGTGCAAGGATCGCGAAAATTTGTGAAAATTTTGCCACTTGAGCTATTTCTGTGACAGCAACGCTGTGGGCAAAATCTTCGTGCTGGATTTTGTGCCTGTGTAGCCATGGAGGGCTCAAGCCCTCCAGTTAGGGAGGAAAAAAATCCCTACAAGAGACTACCTAGTGTCTGCAGAGTCTCTTTAGGGGGAAGCAGTAAGTGTTCAGGGTCTTGCATAGAATCACTGAATGGTTGGGGTTGGAACAGGGACACCCTGTTGGTTGGGCAGGGACACCTCCCACCAGCCCAGGTTGCTCCAAGCCCCGTCCAGCCTGGCCTTGAACCCCTCCAGGGATGGGGCAGCCACAGCTTCTCTGGGCAACCTGGGCCAGAGGCTCACCCCCCTCACAGCCAAGAATTTCTTCCTAATACCTGTATTTCCCCTCCTTCAGTTCAAAACCGTTACTCCTCACCCTATCGCTCCACTCCCTGATCCAGAGTCCCTCCCCATCTCTCCTGTAGCCCCCTCTATGTACTGGAAGGGGCTATAAGGTCTCCCTGGAGCCTTCTCTTCTCCAGGCTGAACCCCCCCAGCTCTCTCAGCCTGTCCTCACAGCAGAGGGGCTCCAGCCCTCCCATCATCTTTGTGACCCTCTGCTGGTAGTTCCTCGGATCTTCCTTTCCAGTCAGTGGGAGCTTCACCAGACTGCCACAACTTCTCAAATATAATGGAAAGCGGCTTAGCAACTTCATCCGCCAGCTCCCTCTGGACCCGTGGATGGATTTCATCAGGTCCTCTGGACTTATGTACCTTCAGGTTCCTCAGATGGTCTCGAACCTGATCTTCTACAGTGGGGGGTTCTTCATTCTCATAGCCCCTGTTTTTGTCTTCTGCAACTTGGGTGGTGTGGTTGGAGCCCTTGCTGGTGAAGACCGAGGCACAAAAGTCATTCAGCACCTCAGCCTTCTCCATATCCTGGGTGACCAGGTCTCCTGTCTCCTTCCTGAGAGGCCCCACGCCTTCCCTAGTCTTGCCTTTACCCCGACGTACGTAGAGAAGTTTTTCTTGTTATCCTTGGTGCCCCTGCCCAGATTTCATTNCTCTCTCAGCCTGTCCTCACAGCAGAGGGGCTCCAGCCCTCCCATCATCTTTGTGACCCTCTGCTGGTAGTTCCTTGGATCTTCCTTTCCAGTCAGCGGGAGCTTCACCAGACTGCCACAACTTCTCAAATATAATGAAAAACGGCTTAGCAACTTCATCCGCCAGCTCCCTCTGGACCTGTGGATGGATTTCATCAGGTCCTCTGGACTTATGTACCTTCAGGTTCCTCAGATGGTCTCGAACCTGATCTTCTACAGTGGGGGGTTCTTCATTCTCATAGCCCCTGTTTTTGTCTTCTGCAACTTGGGTGGTGTGGTTGGAGCCCTTGCCCGTGAAGATGGAGGCAAAAAAGTCATTCAGTACCTCAGCCTTCTCCATATCCCGGGTGACCAGGTCTCCCGTTTCCTTCCAGAGCGTCTTCCTGGCATACTTAACAAGTTTTTCTTGTTGTCCTTGATGTCCCTGGCCAGATTTAATTCTATCTGGGCTTTACCTTGCCTAGTCTGTTTCCTGTGCCCTTGGACTGTTTCTTGATATTCCTCCCAGTCTGCCTGTCCTTGCTTCCACCCTCTGTAGGCCTCCTTTTTGCTTTTGAGCTTGTCCAGGAGCTCCCTGGTTCATCCGTGCAGGCCTCCTGGCTTTTTTGCTTGGCTTCTTTCTTAGGATACACCACTCCTGAGCTTGGCAGAGGCGATCCTTGAATACCAACCAGCTTCCTTGGGCCGTTCTTCCCTCCAGTACTTTTTCCTATGTTACCCTGCCAAGCAGGTCCCTCAAGAGGCCAAAGTCTGCTCTCCTGCAGTCCAGGGCAGTGAGCTTGCTGCGCACCCTTCTCACTGCCCTAAGGATCTTGAACTCTTACCATTTCGTGATCCTTGCAGCCAAGGCTACCCTTGAGCTTGACATTCCCCACCAACCCCTCCTTGTTGGTAAGGACAAGGTCCAGAGTGGCTCCTCTCCTCGTTGGCTCCTCTACCATTTGAAGAAGAAAGCATGCCGGCTGGAAAACGTGCCATCCCAAACAGTGCCTTGCATTAATGAGGAACAGCATCCTGCCAGCTGTGGTGGTGCTTTGCAAAGGGGTGAGCTGGATGGATGGTGAGCCGTGCTTGCTAACAAGAGCATCTTTCCTCTCTTCCCACTGACTGCTTATTGCTTTTTCTTGGCGCTGATGGCAGCTCCGAGTCCCCTGTCTCACCTGGCTGGGTCCTGATAAACACAGTCTTGACTCAAAGCCTGGTTTCTCTGTCTTAGTGCCTGCCTAGCCCTTTTCCCCTGGAGTGCTCCCAGCAGGAGCTCCGAAACAATGCTTTTCTCCAAGGGAAAAGTGTTTGCACACAAGTTCTCCCTTCCCTTTTCTGGCTGGAGCCTGGTGCATCCCTTCCAGCTAACTGCATTCCTGGCATACCGGCCCAGGGGATGGCTTGGGAAGCATTTCAAGCAGGCTGGAATATCTCCTGCTCAGGCTCTCCCCTGCAAATTTCCTCTTATTGCATTCCAGAAAAGGGCACTGAATCCTTCAGGGCTTTCTGCTCCTCCTTGCCGGCAGAGAGACACGCGGGTTTAATAACAGCCGGCTGCAGCCAAAGCAAGCGGCGCTTGTTTTCATGTTTCCATCAATTCCATATTCCCACCTAAGGAATTCGGGGTTATTTTCTGCTTGATCTGATTTTCAAGCAGAGGGGGGGAAAAAAGATATTGCCTGGGAGGAGGAGAATGGAAAAACAAGGAGAAGGGAAAAACAGTGATAGGAGTGGATAAAAAAGCCCTTTGCGTTGCTGAACTTAAGCAGGGGATTTGGATATAACTTTTAATTGCACAAGGCTGTATTTTTAAGAGCTGTTGGCACTTTGCAGTCAGGCTGGAGTTTTTTGTGGAAGGATGTAGGGATGTCTGCAGGGATGCCGGATGGCAGGATTTGCTGGGATGATGCCGGGTACATCAGGCCGCTTACCTATTCCTGGTGCAAACCCGGAGGAGCAAAGTGTGGCGCAGGCTTTGCCTCGCCTGCAGCTTGCAGAGACACCAGGCTTGCCTGGTCATCCCCGTGCTCCTGGCCTTTCTGCCCACCCTCCAAGCTCCAGGGGACACGGATGACACCACAGGAGGTCTGACCAGCGCTTGCATCAGCCGTTGCGCTGGCGGTCAAAGTGCCAGCGTGTTCCACAGGTGATGGGAAATGGGTTAATTTTCCTCTCGGCTCTGGCACACTGACACAGCCGCTTTTCCACAGGGTGTCTGGAAGTGTTTTGCCAGTGTTTCTGTGAAAAAAAGGAGGAAAAAACCCCTTTATTTTTATTTTACCTTTTGAAAACCTGCCTTTCCCCCCGTCGTCATCCCTGTACTGACTCCATGCAGCAGCTTGAGTGAAGCTGGGCTGTTTGTTCCAAAAAGAGACTTTTCTCTGCCCGATCCCTGCCAGGGGAGGGGAGGGGTGCCGAGAGCAAGCGAGAAAAACCCATCCCCATCCTGGGAGATCCTGGTGCTGCGGTGGAGGACAGGGATGACCTGGTTGAACGTGCAAAAAGCCTGGTCCCATGGGCCTTCCACACTCGCTAACCACCACCCTGCCATCCCGCAGGATCCGAGCGCTTGCTGGTTTTATAAATATGTATTACGGCAACGCGCAAATGCCCTGAAAGCCCTTACGCAGTGGGGAGAAGGACAGATTTTTGAGCCTGGGAGCAATGTGTCCCCAAATAACTCTAAAAGGCAAGAGGGATGCTTTGTACCGGGTGGTGGCCAGCAAGTAGCATCGTGCGAGATGAGGCTGTCCAAAGCCCTTGGTGATTTGTAGGCTGTGCTGTGCTTTTTAGGAGCACACAGGTTATCTTTCACATCATGGTAGGGGTTGGCAGGGCCCTCTGGAGATCCCCCAGTCCCACCCCCGGCCAGAGCAGGGTCACCCAGAGTAGGGGGCACAGGAACGCCCCTCCAGGCGGGTTTGGGATGTCCCAGAGACGGAGACTCCACCACCTCCCTGGGCAGCCTGGGCCAGGGCTCTGCCACCCTCAAGGGAAAGAAGTTCCTCCTCATGTTTAGGTGGATCTTCCCGTGCTCAAGTTTGTGCCCGTTCCCTCTTGTTCTGTCCCTGGGCATCTTTGCTGATGCTCTAAGGAGAACATGAGGATGGTCCCCTGTATCGGCACAGCAAGGTCAGCGTGCGCCTGGGGAGAGTGTTGTCAGTGTGTGGGTGGCATGGTGGGACTTTTGTTAACCTGCTTGGGTTACTTTCTCTCCCCCAGGCTGGTTCCCCGAGGTGACACTGGAGTCCCTGCAGCCTCTTCGTTGACGGAGAGGCCATGGCCGCCTAGTGGCCCCGGGGCCGGAGGGGTCGGCAGGCCAGAGATGGCAGCGCAGAGGATCCGGGCAGCCAACTCGGGCGGCCTGCCGCGCTGCAAGTCGGAGGGGACGCTCATCGACCTCAGCGAGGGCTTCACCGAGACCAGCCTCTGCGACGTCAAAGGTGCGGTGGGACGGGTGGGGGCCATGCCCCCTCCTCAATTCAGGTGCAGACTCTTGCCCCTGGGGTCCGGGCAGGGGTTGGTTAATAATTAGCAGAGAGTAGCTGATGGGGAAGAGCAGCAAGCACCCATGAGCATATGTCCATAGGTGCACGGACCTGACACCGAGAGATCCGGTAGCCAAGAGAGGTGATGGCAACAAGGTGGTTGCAAGAGTGTGTTTTCCCCTTCCCCAGAGATGGGAGCTTGCAGGTTGCTCGAATAATCCTTTTTCTTCCTTTTATTGTTTTTTCGTCAGCTTTATTTACCTTACCCAGCAGAAAAGCTGCGTTCAGGTGAGAGGGAAATTACTGTTCCCGCAGCAGAAATGGATCCCGAGGAATAACTCCAGGTGGAAGTTAGCGTGTGCCAAGGGCCTTTAAAAATAAACACGCATGAAAGCAATCGCTTTTGCAGGCGTAGCAAGAAGAGACCCAAACATCAAACGCTCTCGCTGCAGATTAGATTGTTTTTAATGTGAAAATAGGAATTACTCATATTCTCTAAGGGGGTTGCTGGTTTTGGCACATCACTGTTAACCCTGCTGCTGCGCCAGCTGGGGGGGACACGGGGACAGCCTCTTGCCCAGCTGATCTGCAGGGATGGGGAGACCAAAAATGCCCCAGCCCACCTACAGCTCCTGGGTTATGGGTGTCTTCCTACCAGGGTGGCAAAATAGTTTCTTCAATGCAGAGTATATATAGATTTATCTATTTTTATTTTTTTTTCCACTGAATAAATGTCCTCATGACTTTCCCTACGTGCTGGCAGAGGAAGTGGGTTAACGATGAGTGGTTAAGGATGTGTGCAAACAGTTCTACACTTAATATTTCATCCCTAGCATATATTTAAAGACTTTTCTTCCCTTGTCGGTGTTTTCTCTCGCCTTGTACTTCACATGTCTGAGAAGCGCTGCCAGCCTGCAGCTAGTAACCCGCAGGGATGTGCGGTCTGATCTGCTCTCCCTTCATCTCCAGGATTTTAGGGGCTTCCTGTGTTTCTTAAATCCCCCTTTTCCCTTCAGGGAGCTCTCAAACTTACTGAAGCAGGTGCTGTCCCAGTTCTCTTGCAGCTCTGTATTGGTGAAAATCCAGCTCTCCTTGTTTCCGTAGGTCTGTCTAGCAAGATAACACACAACTGAACGTTGATGTGACATCACCTGCAGCTTGGTTCTACTGCTTTTTACAGAAATAGGTCCTAAAAGTGCGAAGAAAAGCAATAAATATGGTGGGGACAGCGTGAGCATCTGTAAGCTTGACCCAGCTGTTTTGCTTGTCATTGGGATCCCCTGACAAAATGGCTTTCAGCTGGCGCTGCTGGAAGGGAGATGGGGGATGCTGCTAGGACCACGGCAGTACGGCAGGGGGGCGATGGGGGGCTCATTTCTGGGGGTCCGAACTGCCCAACCTTCTTTAGAAGTGGAGTTCATTTTTGTTGAGGACATTTGAAATACAGGTGCTGTGTAAGAGAGGTGAGAAGCTGATGATTTTGGCTGATGTGACGTGAAAAAAAATAGGAGTATGACGTACCCTTAGTTGTTTCTTGCACTGAAGCTTAAGATGTTTCATGTGGGCGGGGGAGAGGTTATGGCACAGCGAGAGCACCTTTAACCTGTGAACATTACTGGGTTGTCGCATAATCTCTTTGCAGAAGAGGCATTCACCATCAGCAGCACGGGTAACTATTTGCAGGAGGGCTAAAGAGCTGGTGGCCAAAGACCTTGAGATACTGCTGACCAAATTGGTAGGATGAGGGCTGTGTAACCTCTTCCCATGTAGCAGTCATTGAGAACCTCCCCTAATCAGCTTTGTTATTTTAAATGCGAACGTTTAAGGGGGTGCCTGCGATTCTAGCATGTACCTGTAGGAGCTTAGACCCCGATGTGCCAGGTGAAGAGGAGAGCTGATAAGCAGGGACTCCCACTGCCTGAAAACTCCCTCCACTGCATCTTCTGGCGTATCGTTCTTCAGGGAGTTCAGCGAGGCTGTGGGACGCTGGTGTCTCCTACAGGAGGAGCTGCGTGGGGTCCTACATGGAGAGGGAGAGCGTCTCAGAAGTAGCGGAGGGAGAAGTTTTGTTTAAAAATTTAAGGGGGGGGAAAAATACCTGCAGGTTTCAGAGGTTGTAAAACTACCTTATTTCACCACTTAAAGTAGCGCAGATTGCTCACCCGAAGTGAGTTGTGACTCTCCTGTGGGTTGCTTACAGTGCTGTTTTTTTTCTTGGCTTTGCAGTGCCTTCTCCTAGTGCCTTGCTGGTTGACAATCCCACGTCCTTTGGAAATGCGAAGGAAGTAATAGCAATCAAAGACTACTGTCCAACTAATTTCACCACTTTGAAGTTCTCCAAGGGGGACCACCTTTATGTCTTAGACACGTCGGGAGGCGAGTGGTGGTACGCTCACAACACCACGGAAATGGGTTACATCCCTTCCTCCTATGTCCAGCCTGTAAATTACCGTAACTCTTCCTTAACGGACAGCGGGATGATAGACAATCTACTTGAGAGCCCCGACGAGGGGGTCAAGGAGTTAGACCTGCTTGGGGAATGGACTGACGGGAAAAGAAACTCTATGAAAACCTACAATAACAACCCATTCTTGAACGGAGTCCAGACAAACCCGTTTCTGAATGGGAATTTGCAAACAGTGCCCAGCTTGGACAAAGAGTCCAACTCTAACGTTGCTGTTGACTTGCTGCTCTTTGACACAGGAGCTCCTACTTCAGTTGTTTCCAGTTCGGCCACTAATAGCAGCCTGGGTAACATTTTTGATGAGTTTCCATCCACAAACAGGGTGGATCTGGAACAGCCTGTGAAAAGGGACAATCCCTTCTTCAGAAGTAAGCGCTCCTACAGTTTGTCTGAATTGTCCGTTCTTCAAGCCAAGTCTGATGCTCCAGCATCGTCGGGTTTCTTCAGTGGTTTGAAGTCTCCCACCCCTGAGCAGTTCCAGAGCCGGGAAGATTTTAGGACGGCATGGCTGAACCACAGGAAGCTGGCTCGGTCTTGCCATGACTTGGATTTGCTTGGGCAAAATCCTGGCTGGGGTCAAACGCAACCAGTGGAGACCAACATCGTCTGCAAGCTGGATAGCTCTGGTGGAGCCGTTCAGCTTCCAGACACCAACATCAGTATCCATGTGCCAGAGGGCCACGTGTCCCCCGGGGAAACACAGCAGATCTCCATGAAAGCGATGCTGGATCCGCCGCTGGAGCTGAACAGTGACAAGTGCAGCACCATCAGCCCAGTCCTGCAGATCAAACTCAGCAATATGGAGGTGAAAACCTTCATCATTCTGGAGATGAAGGTGTCGGCAGAGGTCAAGAACGATATTATGAGCAAGAGTTTGGTAGGACTGCAGTGCCTGCGGAGTGACATGAAAGAGGGGCCGTACACGCCAATGCAGCTGAGCTATTCCTATGGGGACACAATCCAGGTGCAGCTGGAGAACCTGGAGCCTTGCATGTACATCGCGGCCGTAGCCCAGGGGCAGAACATCCTCTACCCTTACACTGTTTGGGATTACATCAGCAAGAAGATCACGGTTGGCGTCTATGGCCCCAAACACATTCACCCTTCCTTTAAAACTGTCGTGGCCGTGTTTGGGCATGAATGCGCACCCAAGACTCTCCTGGTGAACGAGGTCACAAGGCAGTCCCACAGCCCAGCTCCTGTTGCCCTCCAGCTCTGGGGTAAGCATCAGTTTGCTCTGGCCCGGCCTCAGGACCTCAAACTCTGCATGTTCTCCAACATGACCAACTACGAGGTGAAAGCTAGCGAGCAAGCCAAAATTGTGCGGGGCTTCCAGATGAAGCTGGGCAAGGTCAGCCGCCTTATCTTCCCCATTGCGTCCCATGATCCCAATGAGCTCTCAGACTTCACGCTAAGGATACAGGTCAAGGATGACAAGGATGCCATTTTGACCCAATTCTGCGTCCAGACGCCGCAGCCACCTCCGAAAAGTGCCATCAAACCGACAGGGCAGAGGCGGTTCCTCAAGAAGAACGAGGTTGGAAAGATCATCCTTTCACCTCTGGCTGCCACCGCCAAGTATCCAGTTTTTCAGGACCGGCCAGTGTTGAGCTTGAAGTACGGCAAGCTGCTGAAGACAGTGGTGCGGCAAAGCAAGAACCACTATTTGCTGGAGTACAAGAAAGGAGATGTCATCGCCCTCCTCAGTGAGGAGAAGATCAGGTTGAAAGGGCAGCTGTGGACCAAAGAGTGGTACATTGGCTACTACCAGGGAAAAATAGGCCTTGTGCACACCAAAAACGTGCTGGTGGTTGGGAAGGTCAAGCCCAGCTATTTCTCTGGGCCAGATCTCACCACCAGCCTGTTGCTCGAGCAGATCCTGAGGCCCTGCAAGTTCCTGACCTACATCTATGCCTCCGTGAGGACTCTGCTCATGGAGAACCTCAGCAGCTGGCGGTCCTTTGCTGATGCGCTGGGGTATTTGAACTTGCCACTCACGTTTTTCTGCCGAGCGGAGTTGGACAGTGAGCCAGAACAAGTGGCTTCCGTCTTGGAGAAGCTGAAGGAAGACTGCAACAACACCGAGAACAAGGAAAGGAAATCTTTCCAGAAGGAGCTGATGACGGTGAGTCTGGGGGCCTGACAAGGAGGTCTTAATTCCTTGCCATGCAGGGTGGCTAGAGTGAACGGGAGGTGGAATGAAGTCCATCTTTAAGGACTTCTGCAGGCTGCTCAGCACAGCCAGGTGGAAGTTCAGCCCTACAGTTGTATGCGTTGATGGGCTCCTAGTTTAATGGGATCATGGCCATGAAGGAGGGACGCGCTGGGTGTAATCCATAGGTACGTGTTGTGTGAGGGCAGCCACCAGGCTTGCTTTGCAAGGTGTATAACCTGAAGGCCCTCAAGATCAAGGTGGTTTGGGTCCAGTGTTTTCGTAGCACTCGACTGGTCCCCGCTGCTGGGTATTTCCGTTTCAGCCTTTGATGATGCACACTTTGAAGAGTTACTGAGAGCTGCTGGTCTCCTCAACCCCAGTGTCAAAACGTGCATCGTTGAGATGAATACTAACGGAAAACTGGAAAAAGGGCAATAAACACAAAAGCTTTTCCTATTCCGAGTGGGGTAGGCCAGCCACCTCTCAGGTCATGTATTTTTGCATCACTAGATGTGTCAAAGCATGCTGGAGGCGGGGGTTACAGCTGCTGTGGAGAGTGATGCTACACCTTTGCCTTCATGAAACTACGTCAAATTTCTCTATAATGACGTCAGGTTATCTGCCCCGTCTCCCTTTGAGTGGCAGCTAAACCAAGGGCACCTCCGACTCGGGATGCTTTATGTCCAACTGTGGATCGCATCTGCGGATTGAAATGCACAGCTTGCTTCTGTCCTAAAAGACGTTTGGGGGGGAGTGCAGCCTTCAGGTATTTCTAGGATGCCGTTAGGGAAGTCTCTTAGGAGAATTCATCTTCGTGATCATTTCTAGCATTTTGTCGGAAGCGAGCCAAAAAAAAAAAAAATAGGACAGGACAAAATGTCTGGAAAGAGATTGCAGTTCTCGCCTCTGAACAGTCTCTCCCGCGGAAGCGGGATAACCGAGTCACAGCTAATCATGGGGGTTTAAAATGCCAATTGAATTAAGGAATAGCGAGAGCTTCGCTGGGCCGCGCTGGACGCAGACTGGAGCATGCAAAATTAAATTACCGGCAGACAGACTGGGTAAAGCGGACTGGAGCCAAATGAAGTACTTCGTTTTCCAAACTCCCTTTAATAAGAAAGGGGGAAATTTGAGGATTGAGTATAAGGTGTAAAGGGTTATGAAGAGTACAGAACTCTTCACTAGTCATGGAAATATTTTTCCAGTGAGCATCCAGGGCCTGGGTACAACTTTGTGGCCCATGGGGCAATGTTTTAGCTTTGGCTTTTAGTAAAATGCAGGCACCAGGTCACGCCACCAATGCTGCTTCTGTTGGGGGGATCTTCTACCCATCATACGCAGTTATCTCTCTTCTTTCTGGGGCCATCCAGGAAGGGAAATTACCCTCCGTGGTAGCCAAGGTTGGCGTCTGGTGGCCCTGTGGTTCTCCCAAGGGAGGGTTTGCTCCTTTAATCGTTAGCCTCGGTAAGCGGTGGGGTGAAATCTATCCTCCTCTTGGCGGATGCTTCCAAGGGCTTCATGCCGTGTGTCTTGCCACTTTGCAAACCTCTAAGCGCTTCTTTTATCTATTCCCTTTGTCTCCAGGGGTCCCAGGCAATCTGTAGGTTGTGGAAAATCCATGCCAGGCTTCAACGGGGAGACGGAAGGAAAGATAAGGCTCTCGTGGATACTCAGGGAGCAGATAATTCAAGGGGAGGGCTGTAAGCTGCAGGAAAACTTCACGCTCCCCGAGGGCTGCCTGAAGTGTAGGGTCCCAGAGCAGGCTTTATTTTTCTTGTTTGAATGGAAGCTAATCCTCAGCCTTGGCTCTGTTTCCTGTTCTGTATGAGCCTGAGCCGGTCGATAAAGGATGAGCTCCCTTCCCAGTGAAAGACGATGCTCCTTCTAAACCCCTTGCTGCTGTCAAATCCTCCTCAGCTCACAGAGAAATTAGATTGAGCCGGGTTTGAAAATAACTAACTAAATAAATAGATGTTTCGGGGGATGACAATGGAGCAGTCGCGTATTTTATTGTGTTTAAATCTGATTTTATTTGTAACGAATGGTGGTTTGTAACAAACCAGCTTTCTGGTGTCCGCTGGCAAGAAAAAACGGTTGGATTGAGCTCTCTTGTGGCCGTTTCATCTTAAAAGTTGGTTGTCTCCTCTCCAAGGGACGGTGAAGGGAGAAGTAGTAGGCAGGCTTATCAGAGTTCAGTGTTGAGTACACAAAATCTCAGCGGCAGAGCTGTGCACCAGCCCCCAAGCCTGGAAAAGGCCCGCTCGTGATGACTAGTTAATAAGTAATCTGCATTTAATTATTATTTTTCTAATCTAGCCCTAGCAGCGGTGTGTGAAGGTTAAGTCGGGGAATGTTGCTCAGAAGCTAGTCATCGCTTCGGAAAGAGAAACCTACCCCTTCCCAGCCTCCACTCTGCCCATGGAGAGGAGGCAAAGGGCAGATGCTCCTGCTAAAAAAGCCTGGGCACGGGTGCAAGAAGACCTCGTTGCAGCTGGGCCACCAGAACAGGGCAATGGAGGGGCTGCACTGCCAGGTCTTTGGGAGCTGGGGTTAGACCTGGGATGAGACACAGCCTTTCTCTCTCTAGATTTTCAATACGGTGTTTTTGTAGAGCCTCGTGTTTATCGTCCTTTCCAGCAGATGCTGCTGTTGGGGAAAAACATGGGTCTTCTGGGAATGCCACGAGGCATGTCAGCAGAGAGCTGGAAACTGAGCTTTTTCTTCTGCAGGCCACTTCTAAATATAATGCAGAATATGATGTTGTTTGTGGGTTTTTTCCCCTGTTGTTGTCTATCATTTGTTCTGACGGCAAGTGTCGGCATGCTGCCTCTCTTCTCCCAAAAGGTGCTGCTTGTCAGGGGTGTGTGCGGACACCGGAGAGCTGCTGGTGGGCTCAGGCAGTCCTTAATGTCCCGCAGAGCAGGGCATCCATTGCTTGGACTTTGTGCTGGCACGCCATGAGCATCCCAGCCCAAGGTTGCTCACGTTGGGCTCCTCTTGCTCCTCCATCCCAAAGCAATCTGTTGGCTAAAGGTAGTCCCCGTGCTGAATTTGGGTCTGGGGGGAAGACCAACTCCTACCCATGGATTTGTTCCCATGTGGAGATGCTGGACGTTGCTCTTTGAAGGCACCGCACTGCACCATGCTGGAGTTAATGGGGATGTTTTCCATAGGACATGGCTTGTCCTTGCATAGCCAAGTTGCTTGCAAGCTCCCAAGGAGGTCTTCTCATGCACAATGCTTTTAAGTCTTGCTCTGCATCCCTATCAGCTAGTAGAAAGCTGCCGAAACGCCACCGGTGCCTTTCAGCAGGCTCGTCGCTTCACAGGCAGTATAAGACAACCAATTTTTATTTTCTGGGGCTGGCAGGAAATGTTTACTGCCTTTCCATCCCCCGTGCGGCAGTTGCGGACCCTTTGTTCTTGCCCCCATGAAGTTTTGCTCTTGCAAAAAAAAATCTTTAAAAAGCTGCTTGAGGTTGCATAGATAGTGCCTTCTCCAAGCCCACCCGGGAGTGTGGCTGATGGCACTTGGTGTCATTTCAGAAGGGATGCCTTAAGCACCCCAAGACCCAGGACAATTGCCTTCCAGAGCCTGTGCACGACTGTTAGGTAAAAAAAAAATAATAATAATTTAATATTTAAGATCATGAGGATGCTGGGGTCGCATCCCTGCCCTGGCACACATCCCTGCGGCCGTCAACAGGACACTAAGTATTACTGCTTACGGGAACCACATCTCCACTTCTCCTGCCAAACACCCTACCCATGTTTCAGGGGGTGACCTAATGCGTGATCACACTTGGACCCCCCCCCAGGGTGCTTTCCAACTGAAATGCTAATTATTTTTTTTAAAATCATTAATTTAAAAAGTGGGTCTTGCGCTGTGCTTGTTGGGTGCAGTGCTTTCTTTCTGGGGCAAAGGAGGAAGGTTTTCTTCCTCTATTTTGGCCAAAGATAGGGAAGAAAGATGACCCCTGTGGCTCAGGTGGCTCCTCCCGAGCACGTGAGGGCCAGGGCTGGACCACGGGAGCGGTGTGTGGAAGAGTGAGCAGGGAGGGAGGCTCGCGTAGTCAGGAGTGGACCATGAAGGTTGCGCTGATGGGGACGGGAAGGGGTGGCCGCGCGTCTGCAGGTGACCTTCGGGGTTGCCTCTTCCTTCTGGCTTGGCTTGCGTTCTTCCAGGTGCTGATTTCCATCAGTAGAGGATAGGAAATGGGATTCTGCGTTTCAGAGCTGGGATGCAAATTCAGCCTCCCCTGGATGCCTTTTACGTAGAGGCGCTTCTGCTGCTGCTTTGGACTGGGATTTGAATATCAAACCATCTCCTTTGCTGGGCGCTTGACTGGCGGAGACCGGAGTCGCTACCTTTATTAGGCTTTGGAGGGTGCCGGCAAGGCACAGCCCGGGTCACGCAGGGAGCAGGGCTGTGTGCCGAGGGATGGAAGCGCAGTGCGTGTATGCTGCTCTCTGGGGAGGTGTGTCCAGGGCGAGGGAGGAGGAGGAGGAGGGAAAGAAATTGCAGCGTAATCCCAAAAGCGCCTGCTGGAGGATTAAGTCCGTTGTGAGCCCTGCTAATCCCCACCGGGCAGTCAGGGCTTCCAGGAGAGCCCATGCCCACATGTTCTTCGTGTATTTCTGTGGTGGTGGGAGGGAGTTGTCGCTGTTACCGCTAATGTATTCCTTCCGACCTCAGCGGCTGCATGTCCTTCCCGCAACCCAGCCCCACCGTTCATGCTGCCCCCATCTCCCACCACCTCTGCCCACTCACCCTTGTTTTCCCCGGACTGCGATTTGCATGTTGAGCCTCCTCAGGTGAAATCACCAGGGGCAAAGTACAGGAAGGAGACGTTTCGATGGCCATCAGTAGGTTTCAGAGTTAACATGCGGTGCTGCGGGGAGCAATCTGTCTCTTCCGAAGCTGTTGCTTCAAGCTATTGTGCGGTTCTCATTAGGTGTCCTCCCAACTGTTGTACTTCATCCTGTTTTCCTGTTTACATCAAGCAGCAGAAGGAACAGGAGAATCCGTCTCCTGCAGCTCTATTCTTCGTAACCCCTGGTGCAGCGTGCTCCTGGTGGCCTCCTCTGCTGCCTTGGACCTTCTCGGCCTCCGGCAAGAGAGATGAGTGGTTCATTTAGTCTACTTGGCTAAATACCAGGTTGCTTTGGGGTTTGGAGGCAGGCGCTTGAGCCGCCTGGAAACGCGGGTTTGAGGATGTGAAATCTGCCCATCCTTAGGACCATCCAAATCCTCTGCCCGGAGAGGAGAGGGGGATGAATGTGTGGGCCGGGAGGTAAGGTAGCGTTGCTGGAGGAGGGGCGGTTATGGCGCAGGTGTGAGATCGAAATGCTTCTTAATGTCCTTAAAAAAAAAAAAAAAAACACAACACAACCAAACTCTTTTAAATGCATTTTCCTTGCTTGCTTAACAAGAGGGTTTATTACTTCTCTCCCGATACAGGAAACCGATGTAAGCACTTGAGGAGCAAACAAAGGCTGGTCTGCAGCTGTAATTAGATTCAAGCTGGAGCCCGGCTTTAAGCTGGAGACAGATAAGGGAGAAATCACCATGCATTTGCTTTGCAAATTGCTGGAGTGGTTTCAGATGTTCCCATCTTCCCCCAACTGTCCCTGTGAAACCGCCTGTGGGAGGATTTAACCCCCCCTTCTGCTCCAGAGCCAAACCAGCTGGGGTTTGCCCAGACCCCCCTGTGCCAGGAGAGGATGTCAGGACCCACGGCGGCAGAAAGCGGGCAGATGCTGGCCGCGCGTGGACCGCAACATCCACGGTTTCTGTAACAACCATCCCCATGCTGTTTTGAAGGTGTGGGTGACGTTCCCGATGTTCCAGCGTGGTCCCTTGGGCGCTCACTGGTCTTCAGCATCCCTCAGGGGGTCTGTTCCCTTCATCCCTGAGCTGGGGTTTGCTTTTATTGGAACGGGACCCCCTGTTGAAACGCTGAGCCCTGGGCGTTCACGCATCTTGGAGCCACCATCCTGAGTCTGCTGGTGCCACAGCTCCAGATCTGGCTGTAGGAAAACAAGAGGCTACTCCGCAAATTATCACCCGAGGCACGCTCTGGGGTCTGTTCACTTGGTTCGCACGTTTTAAAAAGGGGGTGCCCACTTTGTAGCCTAAACCAGCTTTCTGTAGCCATTTGAGGTTCCAAGTGGGATTTGCCCAGCGACCGGGTTTGCTGCGAGGGCAGTTGCGGTCGAGGATGGGGAGCCCTGGTGTGCAGGGTGCTCATTCTGTGGGTCTGATCCTGTCGCCTAATAATGGCCATTTAAACCCTTCCTTTCCTGGTCTGCCTTGTGGGTTTTCCCCTATTGCAGCTTGCTCTCAGCTTTGTGCAAATGTTAACGTACCTAAAGATTTAAGCAGTTAGCACCGCTCTGACGTTTTTTTCCCTGGATAAATTATCACTAGCTAGAAAAACATGACTGCTGCAGTTCCTCTTCCCCGCTTCTTCGAAACCGTTTGCAGAAAATCTCAGCTTTTAGGTCAATAAATGACGCGGGAGGTGGTGGTTTCTGAAGTGGCCCAGGAAGGTGGAGGGGCAGTGAGGGGAGCAAGAGGAGCCCAAGCCAAGCGATGGTGCTGTCGTGCTGCCAACTGGCCCTTCGCCCGGGTCTCACCTCAGCCCGTCTCCTCCCGAGGCCGATGTCCAGGTTTTGTCCCAAAATGTTCTGCCTGGCCAGTACGGACGGCGCTTCTGCGGGCTCAGGGAGGCAATCTGCACGGACCGCGCCGGATTAGTTACCTTGATTAAAGGCATCTGTTCTGCTCAGCCCCTGGGATGCCTTAAACTGCTTATGGTGGCGCCTGAACATCTTGAGGGGTTGCCTGGAAAATAAGGCTGTGTTGGCCAGCCCAGGCTGCCAGCCTGGTTGAACAGGGGTAGGGCGCTTCGTTTAATTAATGGGATTACTCTTCTCTCAAGCCCAGTGGCCCAATTTCACCGGCTGTCGCTAGAAAGGGGGTGGGAGGATTTTGGGGGTGGCTTCTTGAGGGACGTCCCTGCATGGTCCCCTGGGTCACCTGCCGTCTACTGCTCTGCCTTGACTCTCCTGTTTTGTTTTCCTTCAGGCCCTGCTGAAAATGGACTGCCAGGGGCTGGTTGTCCGGCTCATCCAGGACTTCGTGCTGCTGACCACAGCCGTGGAGGTTGCCCAGCGCTGGAGGGAGCTCGCCGAGAAGCTCGCCAAGGTCTCCAAGCAGCAGATGGATTCTTACGAGGCCCCGCACCGGGACAAGACGGGGGTGGTAGACAATGAGGTGAGAGTGGAGAGGTTTCAGGCTCCATGGGTCCTCTAGGGTTGCAGGTACCTCCAGAACATGTTTTTCTGGAGCTCCTTTAGGGGGTAAAAGGGATTTGGCTGTGTTTTTCCATAGGGATCTGTTTGTTCTGAGATGGGGGTGCGTTGGGAAGGGCATCGCTTGCCATCCAGCCTGGCTCGGTTCTGATCGCCTCTCCACTCTGCCCCCTCACCGCAGGCCATGTGGAAACCAGCCTACGATTTCCTTCTCACCTGGAGCAGCCAGATGGGCGACAGCTACCGCGACGTGATCCAGGAGCTGCACACAGGGCTGGACAAGATGAAGAACCCCATCACCAAACGTTGGAAGCATCTCACCGGCACCCTGATCCTCGTCAACTCCTTGGACATGCTGCGAGCAGCTGCCTTCAGCCCACAAGACCACGAGGATTTTGCCATCTAGCTCCTGCGGCGGTATTTTTATCTGCTTTTTACTGGTTTTTTTTTTTTTTTTTCTGTGCTTTTGCCCCCCACCCCTTTTTTTAAAGCGTTTGACTTTTAAAAGAAGCGGAGGTTGCTCTCCCCAGGTTTTACGAGGCCAAAGTTTGCAAGTTCTCCACTGGGACTGGAAATCAGCAGGAGACATCCCTCTTTGGTGGGAAGGCATCCAGAGAGGGGTGGCTTTTCGTACGGCATTGATATCAATTAATTATTTCTTACTAAAAAACAACTTTAAAGGGGGCGAGGGGATGGGGAGGGATCCCAAAAGAGGTCACGTTTTTTAGGCATTTACAAATAAAAGTCTAATTTTTGTAATGAGCAGTAAAGGTTGTAACCGCTTCGGGGGGAGGTGGGGTGGGGGGAAGCTGTGGCTGGTTTTTTACGTTGTAGAAACCGCTTTGAAATTATCATTTTTGAGACAAACGGTGAGTCATGTAAATACGTATTTTAAGAGGAAGCACAATAAATGCCCTCCCCCTCCGGCTGCCACAGTCAGGCTTTGGCAGACTCCCAGGCGTGATACAGCACCGTATATCCTCAGCCCAACAAGCATCTTACACCAAAAAGGAGCATTTTCTGGTGGTTTTTTTTTCATTTGCAGGGCCCTGTGATTTCTTGATTCTTTTTCGTTGATCCTTATTTTCGGGTCTCTGGCAAACGCGGGTTTTCTCGTTGGCAGACGGGGCGATGCTCTTTGCCTGCGTTCAAGCGCATGGGTCCCGTTTTTTTAAAGCAGGAGAAGCAGTCGCTTCCCGGGTGCTGTGGGACATCCCTGGAAAAGAATCTGGAGGTTTGGGGTTCGGCAGAGACCTCCTTGGGAGACAGACCAGGAGAAGGGTGGGAGAGTCTCACCCTGCCATGGCAGCAAACTGCTGGGCTGCTCCTCTCCAGATGCTCTGGGGAAGAGGCCTGGAAAAGGTTGAGGGGGGGAAACTGTTGCCATCCGTATATCCCTTTACACGCAAAAAGAAGGAAAAGAGGAAATGTTTCTCCTAATTTGAAATCCGAGCTCGCTGGAGATGCTCCAGATGTGCTGTGGGACTCAATGCTCGTTGCTATTGATTTTGGAGGGCTTCGAAGTTTCTTCGAAGCTCCTAAAGTCCAGTTTAATTTCTGGATAGTCTTTCCTGTAAACCTGGTGCCATCGAGCTAATATTTGTAGCACTAAGTGCCCCTATTTTTCCCTAATTTTTTTTTTTTTATAGCTGAGTCTTTTGAATGACCTCCCCTCCTCCTCCTCCCCGCCACCTCTGAAATATTTTTACATGGGAGGGAGATGTTTTTGCACAGAAAGATTATTTTAAGCGCACGGTCTCTTTGTAGTGAAACGCTGCTACCACGGAGAGGTGTAGTTGTTACAGCACCATTTTCTGNACTAAAGAGACCCAAATCCCTCAGCCTTTCCTCATAAGAGAGGTGTTCCAGTCCCCTCAGCATCTTGGTAGCCCTGAATAGAAAATCGAAAAACAAAGCATGGGAAAGGCAGCCGGTATTTCATGCCGGCACAGTGGCCTTGAGAGGGAACCATCTCCTTCCCCCTTCCCCAAAATCATGTCCCCAGGAACGGTCACTCTTGCCGGACCCCACAAGAAGTAAATAGCACCTTAATTTCTCCTCAGGGGCTCTAAGGAGTTTCCTATGCAACTTCACGTAGCACAGGGGGTCTGTCAGCAGCTGAGCCCACCACTCGTCCCCGTTCTCTTTTCCTAAGGTCTCCTGAGGGCACATTTTTCCACGCACGGGCTTAAATCTCCACTGCGGCAAGGAATAACTCCTGTGAGAGTGCGTGTGCAGGCAGAGGGACAGCTTTCTCCTGGGATTTTACCCAAATCCTGGTTTTCTCTCTTTTCCTGGCAGGGTTCGGAGCTCTGCAAAGCGGCCGCGCCAGGGACCTCAGTGGTTGTCGGCAGGAGTTTGAGCCTCACAGTGTTCCAGGGATGTCCCTGGATAATTTCGGCTTTCCCCTGCCTCCCCCCCTCGGTTTTTCTAACTACCTCAGGTACTCCATATACCCAAATCCACATTTCAGCCTAAAACGTGCCGTTGCTCAGCCCGTCGATGGCGTGTGCCCTCCCCGAGACCCGCGGGAGCGCGACCAGCACATCCCGGGGCCTGTAGGGTAACCGCCGTGTTAGTTCATCCCTGTTCCTGGGGCCGGAATCTCATCCCTCCTCATGTCCTGGCACCGGGTGTACATCCTTCCGATGCCTTCCGCCAGCTCAATGTCAAGCCCTTCTCCGAAAGCTCGATCAGGGCTTTGCATCACCGCCCTTCGTGCAGTAACTGGTTATTGTACTTACCGTTTAATCTTCCCTTTTTTTCTTTTTTTTTAAAGAAAAAAATTTTTGGAAAAAAATAATTACGATTAAAGCTTGTTACTATTCCAGTGCTCCCGAGTAGACGTCATCTGCTGTTGTCTCTTCCATCTCAAAGCAGCTTGGATACGTGGGGATTAATCTTAGTGGGTTTTCCAGCATGTTTCTCCCAGTGCATTCCCGCACCTAGAGCCAGCGATCCTCCGGGTCTGAGCTCAATCCGATCCTCCTTCCCTGTGCTTTTCCATCCTGCCCTCTCTGGGGGTAAAAGCCACTGGAACCAGTCTGGCCTCCCAAGGTGCCGCTTGTGCTCAAGCACCAGGTAAGAGATTTTGCGAGGTGGGAAAAGATGCGGTTGCAGGGTTTGTTTTGGCGCAAAGATGTTTTCCTGTCTCTTTTCTGACAGGAGAAAAAAACCCCTCCTATTTAGCCGGGGTGGTTGTGGTGCTCCTGGTGTGAACCGAGTTTGGATTTCAGGCCATGAAAGTGAAATATTCAATCATAGAACCGTAGAACGCGTTGGGTTGGAGGGGACCTTTAAAGGCCATCCAGTCCCACCCCCTGCAGGGAGCAGGGACATCTCCAACGAGATGAGGCTGCTCAGAGCCTCATCCAGCCTGGCCTTCATCATCCCTGTTCACGTGTGTGGCTCGAGCTGTGGCTTCGGCTTGCCCAGAGTGAAGAGGGGACACGATGGTTTGATTTCATCTTTGGTAAACACATCCCGTGGGCCATCACGGCCAGGCACATCTGGGCTGCTGTGCCCAGAGCCACTGTGTCCCTGATGTTTCCTACAGGTGCTTTGGGTTGGAAGGGACCTGAGAAATAGCTTGCCTGCCTTTCCCCTCGTTTCCCATTGCTGGCAAGTCTCTGCTGGTAAGAAGCCGCCTGTCCTTACTTGTTTCCTTTCCTCTATGGAACTGGGAAGTGCTGGTGACCCACGGCTGGGCCGGTGGTTGGTGTCAGGAGCTTCACAACGATGGTTGGCTTTGTGAAAAACCGTGGTAGAAAACAACTTCGAGGAGGATCTTGATGCATCGCTTGGACTCGTGCCCCGAGTGCTGGGCTTCGCCTGCATCCCAGGCACATCTGGCTCAGCACTCCTGGTCCAGGTTTGGGTTTCCTTCTCTGCTGGACTCTTGTAACCTTCCCACCAGCCAACTTAACCGGGATGGATCCCTCATAAAACGTGGGCTTGGATGACTGTAACTTCCAGAGATGCTCATTGTCCCTAGAAATGTAAATCCCATCAGCATCCATGGTGTGACCCACTCACACCTCCCTTCAGAAGCCCTTTTTTTTTTTTGGATATCAGGCTTTACACGAAGCGTCCCCTGGGGTTCACCTCTTTACAACTCAGCAGGCTTAATCCCTCGGTGAAATTCAGGGACTTCCAAGCAACAAACGACACACATGTGGGCTTTTTGTATTGTAATGGGGAGAGGGGGAGCAGAACACAAAGGTGGGATTTTCCCAAAGGCTGTGTGCAGAGGAGCCTGCCCCAAAGACAGGCAAACTTCACTCATTGAGCAGTCGGTTCTGCCAAGGGGTGACTGATGGCTTGATCTGGGGGTGGAAGGACCCTGCTGTCCTGCATGAGAAGGAAAGAACCTCCGGCTGGGGAGATGAGCGGGTTATTTTTGTTACCGTTTAACAGACCCGCTCCACAACGGGAGCGCCACTGCTCGTGGTTTCGCCTGCCTTCCGCTGCCCATCGCCGAATCCATCCCGCCGCACCCCTCGTGGTACGCTGAAACCATCCAACCATCCCGCACCCACCCCTCCAAGGAGCCCGCACCAACCCTTTGTGGCCGAAAGCTCCGAGGACGGCCCCCACCCTCTCCTCAGCAGCCTCCAGGAGAGAACGAACCTTGGGGTCTTGCCCTGCTTTGATTACCCCCCGCCGAATGTTAATTAAAGCTTCCGGCAGACGCTTTGCAAAGTTTTGGCCGGCACAAAGCGAGTCACTGGGATGCGGCCCGGTCCTTTGCTGGGAGGGAGCGATGAGCCAGAGAGGGATACTCAGTAACAGATGCAGCTGGCTTGGATCTGCCCCAGCAAAAGGGGGGAACCATGTCTGTCCACCCCCCCAGGATAATCTTGGATGGTAGCATTTCAGGGAAGAAATCTGCTCCTATTTGTTCAGGCTGGCTTTTGAAGAGAGGTGACGCGTTTAGATAAGCCAGCCAATATCCGGCTGGGGGGGGGCGGATTTAGGATTTGCTGATGCCTGTACAGCCCGTGCTGATGACTTGCTTTTATCGTCTGGAGCAATCAGATCTGGTGTGTGAAACCTTTCACTCATCCTTAATGGAAAGGGAATTGATGCCGGCAGCACTTGCCGGTACCTGTCAAAGCCAGAGCACGCGACAGCGGCTTTTTTCGTGATGGTCAGCACGAGCTGTGACATCTGCCGGAGGCAGGGCAGGAGTTTGCTGGGGGAAAGATGAAGTCAGAGACAGCCTTGCCTCTCCCAGAAATACCGGCATCCTCAGACAAGGAGGAAATGCTTGTGGATGGAGACTTTTGTCTCCTCTTTCCTTTGTCAGCCTGGTTCAGCCCTGGCAGCCTGCGGCAGCGGGGTTATGGGCCCAGGGGGCTTGAGCGGGCTCACTGAGCTTCAATGCTAAAGCCAGAGGAGTTTGCTCCCCCCGGGGAGGGAGAGGCTGTCCTGCATTTTGTGCCTGCTTCGCTTTGGCACTTGCTTTCCCCAGGTTTCATCACGCTCACCTGTAAATAACTCCTAAAAACACCTCTGCAGGTGATAATTAATTGGAGAGCTGGGCGGCTGCTCCAGCCGGTGTCAGCTCCTCGTCCTCCTCCAGGCACTGCTGGGGTCTGGATCCAGCCGTGGTGCAGCGTGGTAGGACATCTCGAGGGATGTCCCATCTGCTAGGATAGGAGGTGTCCTAGCGGATAGGACATCTCAAGCACCAAGCCCCCGGCTGCCGGGTACAGCTCACTCCTTGGGACGCTGCAGGGGGCACAACCTGCTTTGGGATAACTCTGGAGAACGAGGCAGGGCCTGGGCACGCCGTGGGGGAAACCTCAACCACGTCCCATGGGGACTGTTGGGGGGGGGGGTTCTGTGTGGGGCTGCCCCCCCAGGCTTCCAGGGAGGAGCACAGGGCTCTGGACCACCACAGTCATCACAGCCGCGACCCCAAAGCAGCCTTCTTTGTGGATGCAGGGGGTTTGCAGTTGGGTTTCCTTGGGGGTTTTTTTTGGTTTTGTGGTGTTTGGTTTTTTTTTAAACCTGAGGCTGCTGCTCCTGGCAGGTCAGCATCCCTTGTCCACACTCACGTTGCACTTGCTCATCTCAAGCTTTCATGAAGAAGGAAGACTGAAAGGGGGTTTGGGAGCTCCCATGGAACCCCCTGCAGTGACATCATGGATGGTTGCCAGCAGCGGTAAGTATTTACTTTTTACCAAAACCACCCAAAAGGGAGATCTTTAAACCAATCAAGTCAAGTAATCGCAGCTCTGAGTGAGAGCACACGGGGTGAGGCAGCTTTGGGACCCCTCTCCATGTCCCTGGCCCTGGAAGCCCTGGGCAGGAGCGGATGAGGAGAAGGGAGCGTTCATTTGCAGGTCTCTCATGTTTCTTGCTTTGCCCTTGAATAAGGAGCACGTTCAACTTCTCAGCATGTCTTGCAAGGGGAGAAGTTCCCCTCTGAGCCCTCTGTCCCTTCTGTGCCCTGCCTGTTCCCCTCTGTGCCTTCTTGGACTCATGGGCCGGGAAGGTGGAGGAGCCTCAGAGCCACCTGGAGCTCCCATGGCAGTGGAAAAACCTCCCGGTTGCTCTTGGGGACCGGAGGGCTGGGGTGAGGTTGCAGAAACCCTGTGGCTGCAGAAGAATGTCAGCAATTCCTGTAATTTCCCGGGGTCCGGCTGGTGGGAAGCAGCAAGAGATGCATCCTCCCACCAGAACCAGGGCTGCTCTGTCCCCCAGGACACCCAAAGAGGCTCTCACCCGTGGTTTGCAGCCAGGGGGGTCCAAGGGTCACCAGAAGAGCCAGCAGCAGCACTGGCTTGCACTGGTTTTTTTTTTTCTTCAGCCTTACTGTTAAAATCCAGGCAAAAATAAAATAATCACTAAAATAGTCCCTGTGTGAGAGCAGAAAGCAACAGCTCTCTCTCCTCTCCCTTCGCAGCTCCGAAGGGGTGCTACGTGAGGGCTTGGAGATGCCGAGAGGCTGTGGGAGGTGTTTGTGCCTCCGTTCTCCGAGGGCAGCGAAGGGAATTTTGGCTGCTGTCTTTGGCAGGCGTTTAAAAACAGAGAGTCGGAGGGTGTGCTGGAAAAGCTCAGGCCGCAGTGCCTGGAGCCCTGCACAGCTCAGGGAGAGGAGAGATGACTGGCCCTGCCTCAGTTTCCCCTTTTGGGAAGCAACCCAGTCTCAGCTCTGTCGCTTAGGAATCATAGAATCGCAGAATCGCCCAGGTTGGGAGGGACCTTTCAGATCATCGAGTCCAACCATGGACCCAACTCTGACAAACCCATCACTAACCCATATCTCTGAGCACTGGGTCTGCCCGGCTTTTAAACACCCCCAGGGATGGTGCCTCAGCCCCCTCCCTGGGCAGCCTGTTCCAAGGCTTAATAACCCTTTCAGTGTCACAATTTTTCCTAATATCCAGTCTAAACCTCCCCTGGTGCAACTTGAGGCCATTTCCTTTTGTTCTATCACTTGTTACTTGGGAGAAGAGACC
>VXBO01001415.1:0-36691 GCA_013400135.1 Rhinoptilus africanus | reverse complement strand
CCCAGTACAGGGGGACGGTCACTGCCCCGGTCCTACTAAATGGCAAAGCTGCTTGTCCCGCACACTTGAGACTCCTAATTCACTCTGAAAATCATCTTCCTTCAGTAGGGTCCATGCTCCTGGGGCACAGATGGATAAACAAGTTGCTGATGGCTTCAAACCAACTTACCTGGGGCTGGTTTGGTGGGGAAGGGTGGCCTTTTCCTGGCTCCCTCCCGTTAGTGATATCGTAGTGTCCTCTGCTGGGCACAGCTGAAATGGGAGGCGACGTGATGGTTCGTCCCCTCCATCTTTCGTTTCTCTGGTGAGCCAAGGGAAAATAAAGAGCAGGACAAACTAGTGGAGGCAGAGGAGAGGGAAGGGAAAAGGAGGAGGAGGAGGGTACCTGGTTTCGGCTGCTGTCTTGCTTCAGCTTTGGTAGAGATCTTTCCGGAATGAGAACCACGGGATGAGCGTTTTGCATCCTCTCTCTTTCTCTTAGCTCATTTTCTCCACCTACACGAGAGGTCGAAAAAACAAAACAAAACCAAACCCCAAACCAGCTGCAATCGGGATTTTTTTTTTTCTTTTAAATCTGTTCATCTGATCTGAAATCAAGGGGTTTATCTCTCATCCACACTCATATCCTCGTGCTATATCCATATCCTCATGGCATGAGGAAGTCACTGGATCAATCCAGAGCCTGTTTGCAGCAGAGTGCTCGGAGAACTTCTCTGTAAGGGAACGTGAAGTGTTAACTTGCACCGAAGTACCTGTTTTTTCAAACAGCAGTTGAAAAATAATAGCACCAGGTACTTAGCCAGACTCCTGTGCGAAGGAGGGTTGCCGTGCTGCATCAGGACGGCCCAGCCTGTTTTGAGATGAATATTAACTTCTGTTTAAGGTATTTTCTGACTTTTTCTATACCTAGTAGCCTCAGGATGTAACCTCTCAGCAAGCACCAGGTCACCAAGGAGCGAGACAGTAACACTGAGAACTGGGGTTTGTGCATTGAGGTGGCTTTCACACTGTGGTGCGTTGAGCCTTTCCCTCCTCCAGCTCTCTCTCCGTGATTAACAAGCATCCAGCCTCATCTCTCTCGGTTAGAAAACACAAGAGCCGTTATTGTTAGCATTGTCGATTTATTTATAGGGCTGCAGTTTGGGTCTTCCCCTGAACATCGCTTACAAAGAGAGAATCAGTTGGGTTTCATAAATATTGCTTACAAAGGTCTCATCAGCTCACAGGTAAGCTCCGGATACAGCACTGATGGGGAACTTGGGTGAAACACCAGTGGCTTTACAACCACTTCCCTGCCGAAACTTTAATTGAGCTCGAGGTATTGTAAACACAACCAAAACCCGTTTAGGATGTGCGTCTGGCTTGGCTTATGTGACACGTATTGTCAGTGCATAACGTTTGCCTCTTCTATAACAACAGCAACACAAAGATTTCAAAGTGCTTGATAAACCTGACAGTCTTACACTACAGCAAGTGATTCCCCCAAAGCCCTTAAAGCAAAGTCTTATGAAATTGCTATGTATCTCCATTGCATAAAGAAGTAAAAAAAAAAAAAAATTAAAAAAAAAATAAATCACCGTGAGTCCTCTGTACACCAAGACATGGAATCCAGGAGCCTTGGACTTCACACTAACATCTTCCCAACTGATTGAAGCCCTCCTACACAAATTATTTTTAACAACTGATTCTTAATTAAAGGCAAAAATTTTATCAGTGAAAATACCCTTCCCATGGTGCTAGTTTAAAGGAACGCTATTATTTCTTGACTGAAAGTCAGCGATTATTTTAATGAAATTTGGGATGTTCTCTGATCCTTCCAGTCTGGAGCAGAGGCCTTAGCTCCCACCACTGGTTTCACCTGCTAGTGGGACTTGGACTTGGTCGGCTTTCTTGTTCTTCCCTTCTTACAGCAGCACCTGCGGCAGCAGAACAGGCAGCACTTCAGAGAAATGAAGAGGGAGAGGAGCACCACGGCAAGGAGGAAGGCGATGACGTCCAGGGAGTGGTACTGGATCCAGTTCAGGTCGTGAGCTGCAGGTC
Organism: Rhinoptilus africanus; assembly: GCA_013400135.1. NCBI lineage: Eukaryota > Metazoa > Chordata > Aves > Charadriiformes > Glareolidae > Rhinoptilus > Rhinoptilus africanus. The sequence goes on along the minus strand of VXBO01001415.1, from coordinate 34,651 downwards.
GCAGGTGTGGGGCCCCTTTGTGTCTCATCACAAACTCCACCCAGTGCACGGCCAGGTCCAGGGGGTGGATGGGTCGGTCGAGGTGAAGGTCTGAGAGGCGCTTGATGTTCTCTTTGTACCTGCCAAGAAAAGACGTTGGGTTTTCAGTGACTTGCGCTGCTGAGACCGAGTCCCCAGAAAAGAAGGATGGGGTGTCTGTTGTCTGATGGCCCACCGGGGGCTTCTCTGGTGGCGTTTCCCACCACCACCACCCCATCAGAAGGATAATGGCAAAGTTATGGGCCTAGAAAAATGCTGTTTTCAGTTACAAAGAAAGGAGAAAAGGTATTATTGAGAGAAGCAGAAAAGCTTTGTTTGAGCTGTCAGCAGAATCTCTGCGGTGAAGGGTGCAGGCATCTGCCTGAAATGTGAGACTGGGTATAGAAAAGCTGTCCAGCTATAGAACAAGACGCCTTAGTAGTAGTATTGCTATAAGAATGACAGTTAGGAAACAATGGCAAACAGGTGCCATTTCTCAGAAACAAGATGGGGAAGAGGATGCCATGGATTTAGAGGCGCTAATGACCACAGAGAATGGGAGCAGGGAAGAGGAGGGTATGTCTTAAAGCTCCCCTTTGCTGTGATGCCTTAAAACACCTTGGGCGTGCTGACGGCAATACTGTGATGTTTAGCATGGTCTATGATATTCTCAGATCAACCAGTTCTTGTCACCTCAAGATTATAATCCCAGGCAGTGAGAAGGATGGTGCCATTATGGGGACAGGATGAGATTAACCCAGGGCAAGCATCAGCGTCTCAGTGATGCGACTTTGTATATCAAGAAGGCATAGAAGAAGAGATTAACATTCTGTTCAGCTGGAAGGTAGCGTGCCGGTGTTACACAACCGTAGGAGGAGAAAAGCTGGGTTTCTATTACTGACTTTTTATCGTTAATGACTGCTTTCAGGGCAGTGGATATGTCCTTCGAAGTCATTTCAAGTATATTCAGCGTCAGTCCTGCTCCCCGTGACTCCACTCTCTTGGCGTTGTCCATCTGGTCTCCAAATAATGGCATTAGTACCATTGGCACCGCGTTGCATATGCCCTCGTAAACACCGTGTGAGCCTCCATGGGTAATAAAGGCACGAGTCTTAGGGTGAGCTGTGGAGGAAAGAAAGACTTGCTTAGCTGTTTGATTTGTTAAGTCACAGGAATGCATCCCTGGGGAAAAACTTGCACAAAAATGGTACTGGTAGGTATAAATCAAGAACTTTGGGCTGTCACGTGCATCGTTACTTATGGACAGACTTAAAGCTGCGGAGAACAGGACGTTACAGGGGATTGAATGAACCTGAGGTTGTAGAGCTCTGTCTTGGTTTGGGTAATCTCAGGAAAGCCTTGGATAATCCTCCAAAGCTTCTCAGATTTTAGGATGAAATCTGAGCCAAGTAACGTTAAAGAAGATGTTACCATTGCTTACATTTTTCATGTCTTCCGTTTGCTGGTTTTGCAGATCTCCCACAACTGAGCCCTGTTGTCTAACCAACAAATGCCCTCCTGGCAATAGCACGTACAATTTGACAGCTTGAGAAGCCCAGTGACCTGACTGGAAATGCCCACTCAGGGACCTTAGATTTTCTTTCCAGTCCAGTAGACAAAAACATGATAAAAATCCATGGCTGGGTGTTGAGACTGACTAGTCAGAGATAAAGACTCCCATTTCTGACACTAAGGGTAGTCAAGTGTTGGAAAAGCTTTCCAAACAGTGTTGTTTCATAATTCGGCAACTTTGACGTGGCATAAGTTTCTAAAAGCCAAGCTGTGGTTCAAACAGCAAAGGCCGTAAGGAAGTGCTGCGACCCCCAGGGATACAGGCAGTCAGCACAGATGATGCTAAGGGGGCCTTACAACAGCAGTATCCGATTAAAACAAACACGCTGGTATCCCTCAAGTATCTCGGACCTACCTAGAAGATCATTCTGTGGCAGCCATTTGACGAGCTTTACGTTCTTCGGCAGGTTGGGGGGCGCCTCTCCTGTGTAGCGCCACAAAACCTTTCAAGAGAGGTAAAAACCACATCAGTTCTCAGCAGCTGGCCTCTTGCTGCTCCTCAGGGGGGCTGGCAAGCACAGCCGAGAACATCCATGGAGCACAAAACCTGTTTTGTCATGCAGAGCTGCTGGGGGGATAGTTTCTTCCGGCATCAGGGAGCAGGAGAAAGAAGAGAGGACCAAGCACACTGAAAGCCACGGGTAATCGTACACTGTATGTGAAAATAGTGTTGAATTGCTGTGCTGGAAGGGGGAGAGGGAGACCATACCGTTTGAGGGACTGATCCCAAGGCATCTGCAATTTCTATGGCTTTCTTCATAGGAATCTCGGAGACCATGGAGCCCAGCGAGAAGACAACGATGCCGTGTTCTCCAGAGGCATTCACAATAGCTTCAAAGTCCTGCCAACACAAAGTACGTCCTCAGTCAAAATCCCCACCGCATCAGATACGGTAATTTCTGTCACGCTCCCAAGAAAACTACCTGGAAAGGCAATAAAGTGAACAGTCAATCCAAGGAAATTACGATCAGGAAAATTAGAGGAAAATGTATCCCAGGAAAAAAAAAAAGGACACAGGTGGATGAACAAAGTTATGGAGGTGTGTGAGTGCCTGCAGAGTTGAAGCCCAAACTGAGATTCAGTCTGGACAGGAGGAAAAAAGATACTAAACAGCCATTTAGCAAAGGCTGCCTGCTCAAAGACATCCGTTTCTGTGCAACAGAAAAGACGCTGTGCCAATTAAGGAGATCAATTCATCATCGTACTTTTCCTGGCAACCAGTCCTCAGGTGAATACACTGTGGTTTATTTTCACATTTATTGTAAGCCAGATGCTCTGGATTTAGAGTTGATGCTCTTCTTTTCAGACCATGCAGCTGCAAGAGAGAATTAAGATTTTGACAAGTGTTCTGACAGCGGATAGCTCTATCTTCTAATATCTGGATTTTTTGGGTCTGCTTTGAGTATGATAATACGGAACCGCTGCCAGGCATGGGTTTGGTTTCATATCTGTTTTGTTTGATTTAAATAAAAGAAGGACTAGGAGATCTGTCACTGGAATCCAAGAAGAAAAGGATTCCGATGAAGCATAAAAACAGCCAAAGGCTGGAACAAATATCCTAGGCCCTAGAAAAATAGTTGGTAAAGCCAGGGAAGGAAAGACAAAACTGGGGGGAATTGCTGCAGGCATCAGAGTCAAATGAGTGGAATAAAATTAACTAAATGTTCCTGTAAATCTGCCACTCTCTCTACAGTCTGAGGGGTAACCGAGACTGACCCTCTTGGTTTATGCTCTGTTATGTATTTTTACAGATGACCAGAGTGCCGTGGCCCTTTGCGTGGGACTAGACCTCAAAGAGAAGGAGCCACCGAGGGTTTGTCGATAGCTGCACCCTGAACAGCAGACCTGAAGCTCTCCTGGGGGCAAGCAAGGTGAAAGACAGCTCTGATTTCAGGGCTTGGTTCTGTCCTACCACATTTCCCTGAAGACACGCTCTCCATCAAGGCATCACAGATATCTGGTTGGGAACACAGAGCCCCGTTCTGTATAAACTCACAGACATCTGGGAACTGCAAAATCCTCCCCAAACAACAAATGTGCTTTTGGTACCAAATTCTTTGGCCAGTGGTTGACTTGCTTTTTACGGCTCCTGATGCAGTGGAACAGACAGAGCTACTTCAGGGTGTATTTAGCCCTATTGATTTTCTGCGGGACCAGTTTTACTCTGTTCTTGAGATGTTTTTGTGTGCCAAGGTCTGACTTTCTTCTCAGAAGCACCACTTCCATTATGAAACTTTTTGCAGCTTTGGAAATAGGCCGGTTATTTTACTAAAGTCTTTTTAACCAGCATCTGAGCGTATCGGTGGGCACTGCACACAACATTTCTGAAACACTTGCAGCGGACATTCGCTGGAAAGTAAGAGAAAGCACGAAGAGTTGGGAGGATTTCTTAGTGGGAAGTGGCAGATATCCCATATTTGGGAAGTTCGATATAGTTCAAGTAAAAAATTGCAGTCCAGATCTGGGACAAAGTATTTTACCCCAAAGAAGCAGATCTCCTGCTGCTTCACTGGAGCAGGTAGGGATTTTGTTCAGGTCTGCCACAGTCTCTGAAATCCCCCTCGGAACAGTCCTCTGCTCAAGGGACTAGGATGATTTGGCCTGCTGCATTACCCTAGCTAGCACCAAGTCTCCTAAACAGGTATACAAAACAAAATTACTGGAAATAGGCAGCCAGAAAATACTCAAAAAGCCCCGCTTTTCACGCACGCTCCTCTGGGAATCCGGAGATCTTGCACAAAAGAACTTACTCCTCATTGCACAAGGGATGCAGAGGTGCAAAGTGCTTTCCCAGCCACTTCCACCTCGCTCTTTCTCCTGGAATTATTTGTACTGCCAGGAGCTCCATCTCACGGTGAGAGCAAGCAGCGCAGTCACAGCTAGGGGAAAAAAGGTAACTAACCTCTGATAATGCTTTTTCCCGAGTGCAGCTTATGCCTCCGATCAAGACCATATTAGGCATTAGGGGCCGGGGGTACTCAAACACAAAGTCGTATTTCATGAGCCAAATAGACGCGTGGCTGAACAGTTCGAGCACTGTTGCCTCTCGCTGGAGGAATTCTTTGATCAAATGATCATACGGAGAATGAAGAAAACTGCAAGCCAGGGAACTGCTGAGGCTAGCTATGAGGTTGCCCGCGCGCTGGAGGAATGCCATACGGTCCGTGTAGTGAGTGAAGAACCTGGGAATGTAAGAGGGAGGATTTGGGCAGAGGGTAGCGTGGAAGTCTAGGCTGCACGGCAGTCCCCGAATGAGGTACACGGAAGGTAGGGAGAGGTGTTCGGCCACTATCTGTCCGCATGGAAAGAAAGGATCCATAAAGACAGCATCAAATTTGCTTTCTTCAAGGTATTGGATCAGCTCTTTGTTAGACAGGAGACGTTTGCAGGAATCAAAGAACATGGTTGTAATATTTGCCATTTTTGAGAATTTTTTCAAGAAGGGTTGAGGTGTGAAACTTCTGTACCCCAGCTTTTTAAATTCTGCCTCCACATACTCCTTGGTGTAAGGCACAGAGTATGTTTTCATGGTGTAATACACCGACGAATCTATCCGCAAATTTATCTCTGGTGCAACCACCACAATTTCGTGTCCCCTCTGTCCGAGCCGCTCCACAACCGGGCGCATGCTGAGCCAGTGGCTGCCATCGATAGGTACAACCAAAAGCTTTCCACCTTCAGAAAAGGTCCACAGGAGCAGGAAAAACACAGCCCAGGAGGCAAGAGAATTAGATCCTGGATTTGACAAAGTCATTTTCCTTCCGCTATCAGCAAAGTTTCCAACAGCTGCAAAACTGTTGCAGGGGACGAGGAATGAATCGTGGGGTACTTTGCACTTTCATCCTAACTAAGGTAAGTGTTTAATTTTTAACGGACTGTATGTTTGTGGGCAAAAATGAGGGTAATTTTTAACTGTGGGTAAAGGTTGGGTTTATCATCTGTGCTGGTGAAGGCTTTAAGTAACCGGGCACCGCAAGGTAAAGTTAAAAGTTTGAATTAGCATTGGAGGATTCAAATGCTCGAGGGAGAAGCATTGAGCAGTTGGCAGCGTGTCGCACTGGAAGGCTGAGCAGAGCTCTGAATGGGACGTAACCCCTGACCAAGCAATCCCTATCTCATTAACATCCAGTTGCTGATGAAGATGAACTTTCTGCCTTGAGTCTGCTCAGCTGATTGGAACCAAAGCTCAGAACAGGAGTTGGATTGCCTTGCGCTCTCGGAGTCTAAAGAACAAGCAATGATTGACAGAGATCTGATACACGGGCGGTTGGATAAGATTTATCTTCAGATTTGTTTCTGTATTGTGGCAGTTATCAAAGTGAGAGCCCTGAGTCTACAGTAGTAAATGTGATGCAAACTTAGCAATAACTCCTGCTGTTGCAACACCACCGTGGTCTAAAAACCAGAATAAACGACTGACATCTGCACTATTTGCACAGCCTTCTAGGGAGATTTAAACAAGCTAGGGAGGGAGGGTAGATTGTTACAAGCCCGACCGCTCCTTTTTCCAATCATGGTCTTATATGCTATCTTACATTGCTTTTTACACAAATTCAGAGGCAAAAGAGCTCCCTCTACCACCTTTGCTCGCATACTCCTGATTTTGGGGTATTCATCCGCATTATCAATCTTTGTTGCGCAATATAAGTGCCTGGATATATACACAGAGTTAGTTCCACGTTTCCCATTTTTGTCTAATCACGTCTCCTGCAATTAATCAGTATTCCGCAACGGTTAGGGATATAAAAATCATATGACCTAGAATTATTTTGTCATTTATCTATAAATAGCATACGTGCCGAGATTGTCTGATATTGCCGTGATACGCTTACAACAACCTAAGCTATACCCAAGCTCTCCCGGAGAGAAACCCTTCAGCTGCTTGCACTGCCACGAAGCTAAGGTCTTGTGATCATCTCTCAGAGCCTGAGATTCCCACTTCCAAATCACGCCATCCTGGTACTCGATCACAGATCGGATCAAGCACAAATCCTACTGTAGGAAGCACTTAGAATAGCAAATCGTAAATAACTGCTAATGAATGCTGTAATACCCTCAATGTAAACAATGACAAACCTTTGATAACGGCTTCTTCTGGTAACAGTTGATGCCACCAATATAGACCATATTTGGCATTATTGGGCGCGGATACTCAAAAACAAAGTCATATCTCATCAGCCAGATGGATGCTTTGCTAAACAGTTCCAGTACTGTTACTTCTCTGTGAAGAAACTCAGAAGCTAAGTTCTGGTATTTAAAATAAAACAAATAGCAAAACAAATGCTCTGAAAACCCAATCAGCAAGTTCTTCACGCGCTCCGTAAAGGTCATGTGGTCTGAACTGGACGTGAAAGTCCTCGGCACGTAAGAGAAAGGACTGGGACACTGTGTGGCTTTGTAGTCTAAGGTACACGGCAGACCACGCATGAAGTACACTGAAGGGAGAGAGAGATGCTCAGCAATAATTGGCCCACAGGGCAACACAGGATCCACCATAATGGCATCAAATTTGCTGTCATGGAGGTACTTCATTAGTTCTTCATCATATAAGAGATGCTGACAAGCAGAAGAGAAGATGCTGGTCATTTCTGATACATTGCTGAGCAAAACTGTACATTTTTCTAGGAAGGAAAGGTTATCAAAACTTCTTTCACCGATGGAGTGGTAGAATCTATCCAAAAACTCCTGTGTGTAAGGCACAGAGTATGTTTTGATGGTGAAAGATTGTGAGCTTTTCATGAGCAAAGTGGCTTCAGGAATCACTGCAACGATTTCGTGCCCCCTCTCCTGGAGTTTCTCTAGAACAACACGCATGCTCAGCCAGTGACTTCCATCCTGAGGCACGACCAAGAGCTTCCCACCTTCTGCCAGACTCCAGAAAGAAAGAAAAAGAACAAGTCCAGCGTGTGCCTGGTACCTCCACATAACTGTCACGGGTCTGTCAGCAGGAAAAGAAATCAACTATTCTTCCTTACCTCTTCCAAGCAGCGTATGAAAGCAAAAAATAGTTGTACCACATTTATAGCTCGATGGTCTTTAATCTTTACCTCTAGAAAGTGTTTGCCAAGATAGGTTGTTGGAGGCCAAAGATTAGGTTTTGAAACAGTGATAAGAACGCTATCAAGGGATCTAAAGCAATAAGCATTTCCATGCATTTAAGTTACAGAACATTTCAAAACAATTAGCAGGGTCTTTGATTAGCAGAGGTAGCAGTTGTTATTACAGGGATTTTTCTGTTTGAAGCGAGTCACTGGGCACTTGACTGTCCTGTGCCAGGTTCAAGTCAGGAATCAACTTCCATGGCCACTAACTTCTGCAGAGAGTTTGTAATACAGGAAGCGTGTTGCACTACTGATATGCAAGACCTAAACACCTACCTTTCTCCTTACACTTTTGCTCAGAAAGGTCCCTGGAGTTCACACGCAATGTTCTACACGGTAAACAGGAGCTGACACGCCAAGTAGTGGGGGCACCAAAGTTTGGGTAACATATTAACCAAACACCTTTTCTGTAAACAATGACGCAGCAGAGTATGCAGTTCTTGCTCAAGAGGGGCCGTAAGAGTTCATAGGTGAGCGGCTGTAGGCCAAACCTCTTTTTGAAAGCAATGATGCAGTGAAATTCATAGGTGAGAGGTATTTTTTACGAACTTTTTTGAAGTTTGTAGTAATAGCTACTTTTCAAAAGAAGTTACCGAGGCTTGGCTGTGGTACGAGCCAGTGGGAAGTCCACACTTGTGTCCTGTGCTTACCAGAAGAAGGGGAGAACGGAGTTTCTGAGCTGCTGCTGCATGCATTATGATAAGATTATTAAGGCAAAAAAATAACATCCGTGTTGGAAGTGCTGTTCTCTTTAACACTCAACAGTAGTCTATTGCTACTCGATGGGGAGTAACTATGACGATGGAGCCAGTTTTTTTCTAGGTAGCAGTAAATAGTATAATCACGGCCTCAAACACCAGTTTGAGAGACTCTAAACATTTGGAAAAAGCTTTTTACCTCTGAGGTTTTGAAAGTTTGCCTGTATGACAGCATGGCTGATGTGATCTTATCTGGAAGACAATCCCACTCCAAGGACCTGTTTAGATATCCAAATCCGGTTTATTTGAATGGGATTTAAGTGCCTAGTTATTCTTGAGAACCTGGGTTGAAACTGCTGCAAATGAAACCCAATGGGCAGACGAGGGAATGAAGTAGGTGCGTATAAACAAAGCAAAATCCTTAGACAGGGAGAACATACAAATGCACGTGAAAACTTTCAAGATAAACCTAGAAAAGCAGGTATCTGCAGTTTGTGCTTGATCAAGCAGATCTCATCTGCCATTAAGGCATGTTTCACAGAAAGGAAAAAGGAGGATGCCAAAAGTCTGCAAGTTCGCAAAAGCAAAAAAAAGATACAGGAATGGTAGCTGCACAAGAGCAATTGCTGGCTGGAGAAGAGAGACCGGTTTAGATTCCTCAACCAACCACACTTGATCGGAGAGAGCTCTGAACGGTTTCTTCATGCTGCGCAGCAGCCTGGAAGAGGTGTCTTGGAGCAGGTAGGAGTGATGGGAAACTAGCGGTAACCACATTCCAAGGCTAATAATACTAAGTATGTCCTGAAACGTTTATTTTGATAGGAGGTTCTCCATGCAGCACGTTAGAAGAAGTGATTCTCATAAGCCATTCTCTAGACAGCAAGGAGCACTGCAGTGGCTATGGAAACTGCATTAAAGAGGACAGAGTTTCAGACATAAATACAGTCCCATTCTGCTGCCTGTTTAAGCAAAGCTTTCTCCTTAGCTGGCTCAGTGGGGTGATGTTAAAAGATCAAATGCTAAAGGAGGTGGACAGGAGGTATTCTCATGTGCCAGAATCTGCTGCAGCACCTGTGTGTGCACTTTAAGGTTTCAGCGATAAAGAAAAACAGACCTCACATAAGAAGGCGATGCAGCATCACATAGGCCCTAAGGTGGCAGTGCACACTCAGGCAGCCAACCTGGAGTTGCAGAGGTACTATGCTAACATAGACCGGGCTCTTCAATTCCCCATTTGATATAAAGTCACTTCCATGTAGTCTTCAAGTTCTGCTAACATTTCAGCCAAACATGCGTTATCTCTGCAATACTAATATAAAATGCAATAAACCAACAGTAAAGTGAAGAGGTAAAAAAAACACCAACCAAGCCCTTAAGGCTAACAGCACGTTCGTAAGAGTTTAAAAGTTGTGTCGCTGGACTTTGAGCAACACACAAACACGCTTTCACGTGTATATGAGCCCAGAGACTGAATGAAGTCCACGCGTTCAGCTCACAGGTCCAAAGGCAAGGGTGAAAAGAGCTATCTATCAGGAGAATGCTACAAGAAAGCTGAGGAGGGGCTGTTTGCAAGGGCATGTAGCGATAGGATAAGGAGCTTTAAACTAGAGCAGGGCAGGCTTAGATGAGACATTAGGAAGTTCTTTACACTGAGGGTGGTGAGACACTGGCCCAGGTTGCCCAGAGAGGTGGTGGAGGCCCCATCCCTGGAGACATCCAAGGCCAGGCTGGATGGGGCTCTGAGCAACCTCATCTAGTTAAAGGTTGGACTAGGTGACCTTTAAAGGTCCCTTCCAACTCAACACATCCTATGATTCGTATGATACAGAGCCGAGTGCCAAGGCTGTACTGGCTGGAAACGGTGCGGCAAATATCCCCAGTGAGAGGAATCCACGAGTACCTCTTTTGTGAGCCTACAAATCCTGGCAGTCGGAATGTACCTCTTTGTCCTGGTTCCGGCAGGGACAGGGTTGATTTTCACAAGAAGGTGGGACAGGACACGGCTGGGACTGGACCCCAAACTAGCCAAAGAGATGTCCATACCATGTGAGGTCATGCCCAGTATAGACCTGGGGGAACTGCTGGGGTCTGGGGCGGGAATCGCCTAAACCACGGCACTCTTATTAACCACCCAAATCCTTTTTAAATTCATAGGTTTTGTCCACAAAAAAAAAAAAAAATCTGCTGGTGTACAGGCAGATATTTTTTATTTTTATTTTTTAAGTATGGTGTGAAAAAGTACTACCTTTTGTTTGCTTTAAGCTTGCTGCCACCTCATTTCAGTGTTAATCATAGGTCAAGCACTGTGAGAAGCTGCCTATCAGTTCTCCTTTCACCTTCGCTACACTTGTCAGGATTTTATAGCCCGCTGTCACACATCCTCTGTCAGTTGTTTTCATAGGTTTTGCTATACGGTTTACTCCATCTCTGCTTTCCTAAGACTGAGTGCCAAGTTTGAGCCCTCTTAAAAATGCTTCCTTTTTATTGTGTGAGTTTCAGCTGTTTCTAAAACATAAGCCCTACTTCACTGTTTTGCAAAGTCAATATCTGAAAAACTTACTTAACAGGAAGAGTTATTTCTAAAAATAGATGTTACTCCGCAAACCACAAAATATATTTGAATACACATTAAAAAATCCGAAATACATCCAACATTCATTTCATAAGAATAAAGCAAGCTCACTTATAATTTATTTTTATTTTTAGGATGCCTGTTGATACTTTAAATAGGAAGCACCACTGGCCTGGGATATGCAAAAAGAATGCCACAAGCTGGACAAATGGGCCAACAGGAGCCTCAGGAAGGTCAGCAAAGGCAAAAGCGAAGTTCTGCCACTGGATGGGCTAACTCCATGCCACAGGACAGGCTGCAGTCCAGCTGGACAGACAGCAGCTCTGCGGAAAATGACCCAGGGTCCTTGTGGACAAAAAGTTGACCATGGGTCAGCAGCGTGCCCTTGCAGCCACAGAGACGAGAGCATCCTGGGCTATAGGAGTACGAGCGCAGCAGCCAGCAGTCTGGGAGCAGTGATCCTTCCCTTCTGTGCAGCACTTGGGAGACATGTGAAGACCTGTACCAAATTTGTGGCTTCCCAGTACAAGGAAGACATTAATGTGCTGGAGCAAGTCCAGCAAAAGCCAAGAAGAAGGTTAGGAGCGGGGGATCATGAGGTACAAAAAGGGGCTGAGAAAGATGAGCTTGCTCAAGATTCAGAAGCGAAGGGTAACAGGAGATCTTATTGCTGTCTTTACCTTAACGGAAGGGCGTAAAGAACACAAAGCTGTACTCCTCTGAGAGACTGACGGTGACAGGACAAGAGGCAACACACATAAGCTACAACATGGAAAATTCAAATTGGATATAATCGAGTGTTTTCACTAGAAGGGTCATAGGAGATATTCAAAACTTGACAAGACACAGAATGGAACAACCTGAACTAACTGCACGCACTTTGATCAGGAGGTTGGCTGACAGCCATGCAAATGACCTTCCAACCTAAGTATTTTACGAGTCTATGGCAATTCAAAACAAAGAGAATCCTTCTTTAAAGAAAAAAAGACAGGAACATGGAGGAAATCAGCAATGACAAGGTGGACCACAGGATGAGCGCAGGCGTCCTTAAATGAAAGTCTGCCTTGCACCACATCAACAGTCCTGAGCAAAGAGGCCCTGAGCAATGTGCTCTAGTGTCAAAGCTGCTTTGAGCAGAGGCACGTCACCGATGGGGAGTTTCCCAGAGCGACGTTCATTTACAACACTTTCCCCCTTTCTATACTGTGATAAAAACAGATGCCTTCACTGAAAGGAGTACTGGCACCTCATTGCAAAGCAAACGTAGTTTCGAATCCTTTCACGCACAGAAAGAGGCCTTTCTAACAAAACCCGCATTACAACTTTTCAGAGTATGTAAAAGCCTGCAAGAATGACGAGAAAAAACAGAGTATGACCCACCTGAGTTAGCTTCCTGTGAGCACAGTTTACTCCACTAACCAGAACCATGTTGGGCATCAATGGTCTTGGATAGTGTAAAACAAAGTCTAGCTTCACGAGCCAAATGGAAGCCTGGCGTAAGAGATCCGGCACAGTCACATCCCGCTGGAGGAACTCAGAAGCCAGTTTTGCGTATGGTTGGAAGACAAAATCACAGAGAAAGTACTCTGGGATATCAAAGATTAGATTCTTCACCCGCTGGAAAAAGTTCATGCGGTCTGTAAGGTCTGTGAATACCCTGGGCACATAAGAAGGGGGATTGGGACACTGTGTGGCTTCAAATTCTAAACCACATGGTATTTGCTGCAAAAAAAGCACCGAAGCGACTGAAAGATGCTCAGCCAGTATCAGCCCACAGGGTAGTAGTGGATCTGTAAAGACAGCATCAAACTTGCTCTCTTCAAGATATCTGACAAGCTCTTTGTTGTACAATAAGTGCTCACAGGTAGACAGGAACATGGCAGACGTATTTTTCACTCCTTCATATGTTTTAACAATTCTTTCCAGAAAAGATCCTTCTGCAAATATATCCTGGCTAGTTCTCCAGAACGTGTAATCCAGTTCCTCCTGTGTGAAAGGGACTGGGTACATTTTCATAACAAAATTCTTTGTTGGCTTTATGTGCAAACTGACTTCAGGTGCAACGACGACTATTTCATGCCCCTTCTGCCTGAGAATGTCCAATACTTCCCTCATGCTGAGCCAATGACTCCCGTCCACCGGCACCACCAGCAGCTTCCCACCAGCAGCCAAACTGAGCACGGACAGGAGCAGAACCAGCCTCACCGTGGCTTGCAGATGAGCGCTCAGCAGCGGAGCCATTTCTGCTGAAATCTGGTGAGCGCTGCCCAGAAAGAAAACCACTGGCGGCACTGAAGCACCAGCTTCCGTGCTTTAAAGCAATCTGTGCTACAACATAACTTTTGATCCTTCAAGTTATTTGCGGTGTGGTAAATGGATAATCATTCATTTGATAAAAGACTACACAACAAGTACTGAGTTCAGCCAAGTCCACAGGCAGGTGCTGAGAGGTGGATGCACTGGATAATCCCCATGTGTTTCTATTACAGGAGCAGTAAGGAGAGTCCTGGGAAGGAGGCAGGGGTGGTTCTGGGTGGGATTGCACTTCTGAGAGCTTCCCTCTGGCTGAACTTTTTGCAAGTGCAGGAGATGTGTCACATCCACATCACCATTCAGCCTGGCAGAGGCTGCTCCCTTCCCTCGGGCAAGACCTGTCCCTACCCACCTGTCTGAAGACTCATCTCTAGGAGGCCTGTGGCCCCCCCAGCAGATGTGGAAGAGCTGTTTAAGTTTGTTTCTGGAGTGAGAAGACTGATGAAGATGGGAGCACGACAAAACCTATATGTTAAGCATCAGGAAAGTACTATAACTTCCTGCAAAGGCACAAATGAGAATTTTGTTGAAGTTCCCCCATGAGATGTGTGAGAGCCCGAAGATCTGGACTCACTCTAACTCCTTGAGGCTGGTGCAGAAGGTGTGCTCTTTTGTTATACAGTGTCTATGCCCACCCTCACCATGAATGCTGGTGGAGTTGGAGGATAGGGCTGTTCCCTCCTCAGCCTGTTAAGACCTCCTCTAGAATGACTTCTCCTCTGAAGCCTCCTCGATGGGAAAAGTCCATCCACATCTTCCTTTGGGATCAGCTCTGGATCCATCTCCTTCCTTTCCTCCTTGACATTTAATGGGAGACCTGTTCTTCCAGATGCAGGGCCAGCTATTTCACACCACTGCAGCCATCTGCAAGCACACAGAGCCACTGACTCCCAGCCAGCAGCACCATTAAGCAGCTGCTGGTGTGGGGCAAAGGGCATAGGAGAGAATAAACCCTGCAGTGGTCCGAGATTACGGAAGAAAATGACACCTTCTCAAGCAAACTGTGCTGAGGGATGCACAGATTAGCTCCTGTCAGTTCTTGTTGACAAGAAATTAAGAGCACTTATATTACAGTGGCATCACACAGTCCCTGGAGGTGTTCAAGGCCAGAGCGGGGTAGGTTTAGATCAGGCATTAGGAAGAAGTTCTTTACACTGAGGGTGGGGAGACACTGGAACAGGATGCCCAGAGAGGGGGTGGAGGCCCCATCCCTGGAGACATTCAAGGCCAGGCTGGATGAGGCTCTGAGCGACCTCATCTAGTTGAAGATGTCCCTGCTCACTGCAGGGGGGCTGGAGCGGATGACATTTAAAGCTCCCTTCCAACCCAACACATTCTATGAGTCTATTCTATGATTTGATAAACATCTGGATAACAAGCACTAGATTCAGCAATCTACTCCGGCGGGTGGTAAGAGCGGTGGATGCATCAGGTAAGTCCCATCTGTTTCTATCAGAAAAGCTTTGGCAGCTCTGCTGCCTTTGAGAAGGATCTGCCAAGCCCCCATAGCCCCTTCAGGCACATTGAGACTGATTTTTTTCTCAGATCTCACATAGCCATCACCAAGGTGAAATCTCCTGAGGCACAGCGATGGTGCTTCTTAGCCTGAGAGTCCACAATCTGCAACACTCCTGCTGATTCCAACTTTGGAAATACCCGTGTGAAGGAGCAGACAAATTCATTGGCAAAGACAGAAGTGGTAAGACAGCAAGGGTGCCCCAGGAGAGAAGCCTGACATGCATTGCTCTGGAAATACTAGACCCTACCACAACCATTTACAACATTATATGGATTTTACCTAGCTGCAGTGCTTTGACAGCCCCACAGACTTGCCTGCTGCTCTTCCATCACTCGCTAAGAGAGAGAGAGAGAGACGAGTTACCGAACTCTACACAAAATGCCTTCAAATATGTGTCATGAAAAAATGACTCAATTGAACATACTTTATACAGGAAAAGATCTAGCTGTCTGCACAGAAAATGGAAAGGGAGGAAGAAAGTGAGAGAAAAATTATTTCGTTCACAAATATTTGCCTAACTCGCACGAAACAGGAAATATTTGCTTATCTGCAAATTCCACCCTTGTGAACAGAGAAGTCTATCAGAGCATGAATTAAAAACGGAGAACACGACCCACCTGAGTTAGCTTCTTGTGAGCACAGTTTACTCCTCCAATTACAATGATGTTGGGCATCAAAGGTCTTGGATAATCTAACACAAAATCCAACCTCATGAGCCAAATGGAACCCTGGCGTAAGAGATCCGGCACAGTCACATCCCGCTGGAGGAACTCAGAAGCCAGTTTTGCATATGGTTGGAAGACAAAATCACAGAGAAAATAATTTGGGATATCAAAGATTAGATTCTTCACCCGCTGGAAAAAGTTCATGTGGTCTGTATTCTCTGAAAATATCCTGGGCACATAAGAAGGAGGATTGGGACATTGAGTGGCTTCAAAATCTAAACCGCATGGTATTCCTCGTAGAAAAAACACGGAGGGGATTGAAAGATGCTCAGCCAGTATCAGCCCGCAGGGTAGTACAGGGTCTGTAAGGACAGCATCAAACTTGCTCTCTTCAAGATAACTGACAAGCTCTTTGTTGTACAGTAAGTGTGCACAGCCGGAGATTGACAAATCAGACACTTTTTTCATGCCTTGGTATATTTTCAGAAATCTTTCCAGAAAAGAACCTTCTTGAAGTACATCTTGTAGAAATGCCTGGAAATTTCCATTCATCTCTTCCTGTGTGAAAGGGACTGGGTACATTTTCATAACAAAATTCTTTGTTGGCTTTATGTGCAAACTGACTTCAGGTGCAACGACGACTATTTCATGCCCCTTCTGCCTGAGAATGTCCAATACTTCCCTCATGCTGAGCCAATGACTCCCGTCCACCGGCACCACCAGCAGCTTCCCACCAGCAGCCAAACTGAGCACGGACAGGAGCAGAACCAGCCTCACCGTGGCTTGCAGATGAGCGCTCAGCAGCGGAGCCATTTCTGCTGAAATCTGGTGAGCGCTGCCCAGAAAGAAAACCACTGGCGGCACTGAAGCACCAGCTTCCGTGCTTTAAAGCAATCTGTGCTACAACATAACTTTTGATCCTTCAAGTTATTTGCGGTGTGGTAAATGGATAATCATTCATTTGATAAAAGACAACACAACAAGTACTGAGTTCAGCCAAGTCCACAGGCAGGTGCTGAGAGGTGGATGCACTGGATAATCCCCATGTGTTTCTATTACAGGAGCAGTAAGGAGAGTCCTGGGAAGGAGGCAGGGGTGGTTCTGGGTGGGATTGCACTTCTGAGAGCTTCCCTCTGGCTGAACTTTTTGCAAGTGCAGGAGATGTGTCACATCCACATCACCATTCAGCCTGGCAGAGGCTGCTCCCTTCCCTCAGGCAAGACCTGGCCCATTCCGCTTTATCTTTGAAGACTCATCTCTAGGAGGCCTGTGGCCCCCCAGCAGATGTGGAAGAGCTGCTTAAGTTTGTTTCTGGAGTGAGCAGACTGATGAAGGTGGACGCAGGATGCCAGGTTTGTCTGCAGGATACATCACTTGTTCTAAGTGGTACTTGCAGTATCTTAGACCTGCCTCAGGGGATGGAGGGGTTGGCTTTATGGTCTCCGAGGACAGAGCAGAGATGTCTGAACACTCTTTGAAGGAGACTTCCCATGAAACATTTGAGGGCCTAATTCTGGCTTCTTTTTTGTCACTGGCAAATCTTGCATGGTGTCCAGCAGCACTGGAGTTGCATGAATGCTCAGCTGGCAAATTACCGTGTGCATGAGGATGGCTGCAAGATGCCACAGCCACCTCAGACATTGGTGGAACTGCCACACAGGCTGGGTGACCTTACCCCCCAGTGGTCAAGTCCTGAATAATATGATTGAAGAGAAGGCCATGGCACTGAAAAGAAGAGTCCAGCTCTCCAGGCTCTCCCACAGAGCATCAGAGGAGGCTCTCCAGTAAGAACGGCGTACATTCCTGTCTTCCGTCCGAGGCACTCAAAGCACATGCCACATGTGAGAGGTTAGCATAATCACCAAGGCGGCATCGGTCTCCTCAGTGCCAGTCATGCTGTGCTGGACATGTCAAAGCAGAGCTGCTCTGTGTCTCCATTCAATAGAACTGGGGTTTTAAGCCCAGAAAGAGCTTTTAAGGTATGGTAGGCAGTCTGTCAGCAGCTGCTCGTAAGACAAACGGAGCACTTTGTCCTACTGTCCAGAAACACTGGCAATCACTTTGGCTGGTGGACACAACGTCCCATCACAGACCTTCACTGGAAGAGTTTCTCTTCAACTAAGCATACTTTATACAGGAAAAGATCTAGCTGTCTGCACAGAAAATGGAAAGGGAGGAAGAAAGTGAGAGAAAAATTATTTCGTTCACAAATATTTGCCTAACTCACACAAAAGGGGAAATATTTGCCTATCTGCAACACGAAATTCCACCCTTGTGAACAGAGAAGTCTATCAGAGCATGAATTAAAAACGGAGAACACGACCCACCTGAGTTAGCTTCTTGTGAGCACAGTTTACTCCTCCAATTACAATGATGTTGGGCATCAAAGGTCTTGGATAATCTAACACAAAATCCAACCTCATGAGCCAAATGGAAGCCTGGCGTAAGAGATCCAGCACAGTCACATCCTGCTGGAGGAACTCAGAAGCCAGTTTTGCATATGGTTGGAAGACAAAATCACAGAGCAAGTACTTTGGGATGTCAAGGATTAGATTCTTTACACGCTGGAGAAAGCTCATGCGGTCTGTATAGCCTGTAAATACCCTGGGCACATAAGAAGGAGGACTGGGACATTGCGTGGCTTCAGAATCTAAACCACATGGCATTACCCGCAAAAAAAACACAGACGGAACTGAAAGATGTTCAGCCAATATTTGCCCACAGAGTACTACAGGGTCTGTAAGGACAGCATCAAACTTGCTCTCTTCAAGATAACTGACAAGCTCTTTGTTGTACAGTAAGTGCTCACAGGTTGAGAGAGAAATGGCAGAGAAGTTTTTCAGATGTTGGTATATTTTCAGAAATCTTTCCAGAAAAGATCCTTCTGCAAATACTTCCCGTGAAAAAGAATGGATACTTGCATCCACCTCTTCCTTTGTGAATGGTGTTGGATACATTTTCATAATAAAATTCTCTGATGGTTTTATATGTACATTTATTTCAGGTGCAACGACGACTATTTNGAGGCACTCAAAGCACATGCCACATGTGAGAGGTTAGCATAATCACCAAGGCGGCATCGGTCTCCTCAGTGCCAGTCATGCTGTGCTGGACATGTCAAAGCAGAGCTGCTCTGTGTCTCCATTCAATAGAACTGGGGTTTTAAGCCCAGAAAGAGCTTTTAAGGTATGGTAGGCAGTCTGTCAGCAGCTGCTCGTAAGACAAACGGAGCACTTTGTCCTACTGTCCAGAAACACTGGCAATCACTTTGGCTGGTGGACACAACGTCCCATCACAGACCTTCACTGGAAGAGTTTCTCTTCAACTAAGCATACTTTATACAGGAAAAGATCTAGCTGTCTGCACAGAAAATGGAAAGGGAGGAAGAAAGTGAGAGAAAAATTATTTCGTTCACAAATATTTGCCTAACTCACACAAAAGGGGAAATATTTGCCTATCTGCAACACGAAATTCCACCCTTGTGAACAGAGAAGTCTATCAGAGCATGAATTAAAAACGGAGAACACGACCCACCTGAGTTAGCTTCTTGTGAGCACAGTTTACTCCTCCAATTACAATGATGTTGGGCATCAAAGGTCTTGGATAATCTAACACAAAATCCAACCTCATGAGCCAAATGGAAGCCTGGCGTAAGAGATCCAGCACAGTCACATCCTGCTGGAGGAACTCAGAAGCCAGTTTTGCATATGGTTGGAAGACAAAATCACAGAGCAAGTACTTTGGGATGTCAAGGATTAGATTCTTTACACGCTGGAGAAAGCTCATGCGGTCTGTATAGCCTGTAAATACCCTGGGCACATAAGAAGGAGGACTGGGACATTGCGTGGCTTCAGAATCTAAACCACATGGCATTACCCGCAAAAAAAACACAGACGGAACTGAAAGATGTTCAGCCAATATTTGGCCACAGAGTACTACAGGGTCTGTAAGGACAGCATCAAACTTGCTCTCTTCAAGATAACTGACAAGCTCTTTGTTGTACAGTAAGTGCTCACAGGTTGAGAGAGAAATGGCAGAGAAGTTTTTCAGATGTTGGTATATTTTCAGAAATCTTTCCAGAAAAGATCCTTCTGCAAATACTTCCCGTGAAAAAGAATGGATACTTGCATCCACCTCTTCCTTTGTGAATGGTGTTGGATACATTTTCATAATAAAATTCTCTGACGGTTTTATATGTACATTTATTTCAGGTGCAACGACGACTATTTCATGCCCCTTCTGCCTGAGATTGTCCAACACTTCCCTCATCCCGAGCCAACGACTCCCGTCCACCGGCACCACCAGCAGCTTCCCACCAGCAGCCAAACTGAGCACGGACAGGAGCAGAACCAGCCTCGCCGTGGCTTGCGGATGAGCGCTAAGCAGCGGAGCCATTTCTGCCGAAATCTGGTGAGCGCTGCCCAGAAAGAATATACCCAGCTCCACACTTTTAAGCAATCTGTGCTCTGGGTCTCCAGATGATCTTTAGACTTATTTGCTGTGTGGTAAATGTATAATCACGGGTATGGCAAAGATGGAATAAGAGGTGTTAAAGTTCAGCCAGTTTGGCCGGCAGTAATCACAGCAGCAGCTAGAATGGGAAACACCCACCTCTTTTTATTGAAGGACTCTGGGATTTAGGGAATGATTAGTCTCCTCAAAAGTGATGATTAACAGATCATTAATTTTCCAAACAGGGATTTTTTGCATAGGAAAATTCCTCCCCTCCTGCCAGTCCAAATCATTTTCTATTTGCAAAAGATTAGAAAATTATTAATGCTTCACATGGGAAATGGTCTAGTTTCTTTATCATATTTATACCATGACATTGTAATGAAAGCGGAAGATTGGCTATCCCAGTTCAATTCCCTGAAAGGCCTCCTTTTGGAATAATGAAGTAAGGGCTGGAAGGAGGGAAGGACAAGGTCATGGGTTTTGCCAGATATACTTAAAATTGGATTAGCAACTCGGAAATGCTGTTCAGGATCAGCGAGGGAAGATCACACCTCAGAGCTAGGAAAGCAAAACCACCACTAACGGATAGATAGGATTTGCAGTCAATCAGCCCTAATTATGAAAATCACTGCACGGTAGTAATTTTGACCATACAGTAATTTACTATGAAGGTTGATAATATGCACCAGATTTTTTTTAAGGACATTTACCAAACTACTGCAGCTCTAGGTACGTTTGTAGGGAAACTTTTCAGTAGGCAGCGTAAGCCGCTGCAGATGGCTCAGTGCTGGTTGGCGGCTACACAAACCTCTAACATTTTTGCAGAAAATTGCGTAAGGAATCCATGTGGTGAAAGGATAAGCCTGGACTGACAAAGCAACCAGGACATTACCCACCGACTGACGCGTTATGAGACTTTATCTCTAAATAATGAAAGGATGGTTCTATTAATGGAAAAGATTCATTGTTTTTAAAAATCAATTGTGACCGTAAACCAAATAGTTTCAGGTAATAATACCAATCTGGCAAATACAAGCAGCAGACCTGTGTGCTAAGAGGGGGATCACCCTCACTGGTGGGTGTGTGACTCATTAGCGAGAGTGCAGTGATAAACTACTTCCCCAGTCCAAAGAAAACTGGGGAAGCAAAATTGTGCTTTGTGTAAGCACAAATTGTGTAAGCAAAAATGCTCAGATCCTGATAATGCTATAGAAGAGTACCTGCAAGAGTGCGAGAGAATTAAAATCAACTCAGTTTTTTTACCGATTTTCTTTGTCTTTACAGTATACCTTACTGCACGCTTAAATCCCACAAACTCATGTCGACAATTACACACACACAGAGAGAGCATTTGCAAACAGCCTTTTCCCTTCAAACCTTAATATATTTTATCAAGGAAATCACTGACCTGAGATAATGGCTTTTTCTTTCCACAGTTTATACCTCCAATGAAAACTATGTTGGGCATCACGGGCATGGGATACTCAAAAACAAAATCCATTCTTTTAAGCCAAATGGATCCATGGCTTAAGAGCTCCTTCATTGTTACTGGTCTGTGGAGAACATCTGAGGCCAGAAGTTCAAATGGCAAATAGGCAAAATTGCAAAGAAAGGATTCTGACGATTTCAGAAATAAGTTTTCCACGCGCTGGATAAACGTCATGTGGTCCGAGTTGTCTGTAAATGTCCTTGGGACATAGGAAGGGGGGTCCGGACACTGGGTTGCCTGCAAATCAAAACTGCAGGGGAGTCCCCGTAAAAAGAAAACCGACGGGACAGAGAGATGCAGAGCCAATATTTGTCCACATGGTACAACAGGATCCGTGAGAAGAGCATCAAATTTACCCCTTTCAAGATACTGCATCAGATCCTTATTGTGCAGTAAACTGGTACAGGAGGAGACATAGACACCGGAGATCACCTGAACTTTTTCATAAAGCGCAGTAATTCTTTGAAGAAGAGGCCTTGTCTCAAAAAGATCATTCGCAAATGAATGCATGCTTGCTCCCAGTTCCTCCCTCGTTAAAGGCACTGGGTATGTTTTGAGAGTGTAATATTCAGACGCCTTCACATTCAAGCTTACTTCTGGTGCGACAACCACAATTTCATGCTCTTTCTGGCTGAGGGCTGCCAGCACTGAGCGCATGCTGAGCCAGTGACTCCCATCCATTGGCACCACCAACAACTTTCCACCATCGGCCAAGCAAAACAGAGTCAGGAAAACCAAAACCCTTGTAGAAACTAAGCAGCTGTATTCACTTACATGAGCCATGTTCCTAGAAATCCAAAGTCTCTTCGCCTGCCCTGACCCAACCGATTTTAAGCAGACACACGGCCCCTGCCAGATTCTCACATTCCCCCTTAATGATCCAGCTTTTCCAGCAAAACCAGTCACCAGTAGCCATTCAAGGCATTGATGAATCATTTAAGGAAAGTGATGGGTTGGGCAGAGCTGCGCTTGGTATCTGAGGCTCCCTTGGGATGGGCCCTTTCTGATTGACTCCCGGTAATGACTGATGTTAGACTGAAAAGAAAATCAGACTTCACAAAAACAAAATCCTAAGCTTTTTTTAATAATGCTGGCACTTGGAAGTAACTGGGCTTGCTGAAAGCAGTGTTAAAATACTTTCTTGCTTTCGTTCTTTTCTTGGGTTTTGATAAGCATTTTATAGCTGTTCAGAAATGCTTGTTGAGTTTACGTTTAAAATTATAAAAATATGGCACTATACAGCACGATATCTGTGCATATCCTAAGGAGGAGGCTCTGTGATTTACATGCAGCTCAGCACTGTAACTCTTGTTTTTCACTGGTACATTCTACCATGTGTACTGGTACAAGGTACATCGCCAGCTACAAATTTATTACAATAAGCAACACTGCAGCGGAGGCTTCCATCAGTGAAGGAAAACCACCAAATCTGTGCTGTCATCCACAACACTTCTTTCTTTTCATCCTGACCTACCTTTCCGTGCCTCTCTCAATCATTTTCTTCTTGAAGGAGCAATAGGAAGGAAAAGCCACTCAGTTCCCCCCGAGGGAAAAAGAGGAATGCCTGTACATACACAAATGTACAAATACCAATGTAGCCAGTAACAGCCCCCTTGTTTCAGGCAGGAATTGATTTTAAATTATAAGAGGTGGTGGTATTACTTTGGATGAAAAACTAGAAGCCAGATGCCATGTCTGAGCCATTATCAAGTACTTGTGATAAATTTGTCAGCCTGCAGGATTATATCTTGCTGTTTGATGGAACTGTGTGATTCAGCGGCATAGTCGGAAGACAACAAGAAATCAGGACGGAAGAATCAGTACTTCTGCTCTAAATATTGCTGCTGGACTATGATCCCTGAGCAAGATGAGAGTGAACTTTGTTTTCAGAGGAAAGTCTGATTTTAAGCATGTCTGCCACATGGCCTCGCCTGCAGGCAGGATGCCGCTTTCCCAAAGGATCTGCCTGGGTTTGTCCCCGAGGAGCCATTAAGCAGCTCTGATGGACAGGACAGATAGGAAAAAGCACTGCCCTGATAAAAGTGGCAATGTGGGGGGATGACAGGCAATTTGAAAGAGGCTTTTGTGAAGAAGCAAGATATGAACACTTGCAGCTTAACAGAAATAAACAGTACTTTCAATAGGCAGCATTAGGTGAAGTACCCGGACAAGTAAAGCAAAGCCTAAGGCCAGTTAAGGTTGGCTCTGGGGAAGATGTGCCAGGCTTCTAAAATGCAAATCCATTTTATTGTGAAGTTTCACTCATTCATGTTCACAAAGGCCTACGAATTTGGGGGAAGAGTAAGAGTGGTGATAGGCAGGAGGAATCCATTCCTGAAGACTCCGGGAAGGCTGGCAAGTGAAAATAGTTCAAGGGAAGAATAGGGGAGAGACTTTATTTTTAAGTAACGTTCACAAAGGATAAAACTTTATGCTTCCTAGGAAACAATGTGATCTGTTGCTGAAACCGATGGATAGCACTAACTACAGATTCAACATCTGCTGAGGAGAGCTGTCTCCTCCTACATCTCCTTTTCCACTTCATCTCTGGCTTCACATGGGGCTGTTCTAATTGCAGCACAAGCAAGCAAGAACGTACATGCAGCAATAAGCAAACGTACATCACACCCGTGCCTTTGTCCAGTACTTTTTTTAGACTACAGATGCCCAAGCAACCACTCATCAACATTTCCCTATCCAAACCAGACGTCTCCTAAAAATGCAGTTGACAATTCGAGCTATCTGGTTTTTGTAATGGCAGTTGTTGTTAGACCAAAAACTTTCAGGACAAAATATTAGCCTTTGACTCAACCGCAAGACTGCTGTTCCAGAAGAGAGCACATGATGCTATTGCACATAACCCAGTGAGTTATTTTTCTGACTGGATAAGCAGCTAATGCTCTTGAAGAAATATTCTACTACCCCTTATGGGAGGCAAAGATTTTTTGGAAGAATCGTTATAATTCACCTACCCTTTTTGCAATACTTCCTGGGCAAGATGGTGTTTGTGTACCTGACTTCAGCTGGAATTAAACACAGCACAGCACGTGCTCCCCTCACCACCCAAAATCCCCGTGACGGGCAGACCCAAGGAAAGGAGGTAGAATCACAACTTTTTTCTCCTGGTCTGTTTTTCATGTGGATTGGCTACACAGAAAATGTTAATCTAAATTATGCCTTTAGGTAAGAAATATCCGTATCAAACACACTATTAAACTACACTCAGATCATGCAGGTGTGTGACTCCCAGAACTTTTCCCTTGTCATACCTTTCCCAACCAGTCACTGACCTGAGATAATGGTTTCTTCTGTCCGCAGTTTATGCCTCCAATGAAAATCATATTGGGCATTACAGGCATGGGATATTCAAAGACAAAGTCAAGCCTCTTCAACCAAACGGATCCATGACTTAAAAGCTGCGTAACCGTCATCGGCTTTTGGAGAAATTCTGAGGCCAGGCTTTCAAATGGTGAAAAGACCATACTGCAGATGAAATACTCTGAAATGCCAAGCAGGAAGTTCTTCACTCTCTGAGGGAACGTCATATGATCTGTATTGAGTGAAAACATTCGTGGGACATAGGACGGTGGGTTCGGACTCTGAGCAGCATGAATGTCTGCAGAACACGGAACGCCCCGCAAGAAGAAAACAGTAGGGATAGAAAAGTGCAAAGCAATTATCTGTCCACAGGGTGTCAGAGGATCTGTAAAGATGGCATCAAATTTACTTTCTTTGATGTATTTCATCATATCTTTGTTGTACAGTAAGGAACTGCAGGAAACTTGAAACATGGCAGAGCTCTTTCGGAAATTATCCAAAGTATTCAAAAATCTGGTGAGGAAAGGCTCTTTGCTAAAACTGTTTGCACTGAGTGAGCGTATAAGTTCTTCCATCTCTTCCTTTTTGAAAGGTACAGGATACGTTTTCAATTCGTATATCCCCGTGGAATCTATCAGCATTTTGCTATCTGGCGCAATAACAACTATTTCATGCCCTCTCTCACTCAGCTCCGCCAGCACTTCCTTCATGCTGAGCCAGTGGCTGCCCTCCATCGGGATCACCAGCAGCTTCCCAGCAGCGGCAGGACTCAGGCAGCACAAGAAGGGAAGCAGCACTGCCACCAGCATGTTGCGAGCCGGGCGGACAGGAACTCAGGCACGAGAGAGGCCAGGGGTGGTTCGCAAGCTTTTGTAGCCACGCTCCACCTACGCAAACACACCACTTGGCAACGCTTTCTAGTGATACCTGCGCCCTTTTGACTTGCCTCATATTTCAAGTGCTCGCAAGTTTGCACGCAAGGGAGTCAAAGTAGGTGATTGATGGTTATAAAAGGTTGAGATGAGGTTTGTACTTCAAAAGCGGGTTTGAATGAGCACGAGAAAGGTGTGTCTCCTGTCACACACTTCGCTTGCCCAAGTTAAGACTACAGCTCAATGCCTCAGCCTTCTCTTCTTCCCATAGTAGGACCACAGCCTCATGACACTTCTTACCATCAGCAACCCAGCAACTTTTGTGGACATTTACCGACAACATGCTCTAAGGTGCATGGGAATCCATGAAAGAAATGCACACACGGAGTGGATGGACAGGAACACTGCTGACCCTACATGGTAGTACTGGGTCTACAAAAAGCACACTAAAATCACTCTTTTCCATCTAGTGTTGGAGTTTTCTGTGCCGACGAAGGCTGACAGAGTTGTCACAGAGTGTAGTAACTTAGTATTTCTTATAAGTGTTTTCTTTTCTAATGAAGCTGAGGCAAGTTGTACAGTAAAAAATAAGTTACAGTAAAGATAAATATGAGAAGTCAATGCTGAAGTACCTGGGGTTTGTTTTTCGCCTTTTTTTTAATAACCAAAACTAGTTGGTACAACTGAGAAAAATGAATGTTTTTTTCATTGATGCAAACATGCATTTTTTTTGAAGAGACATAGCCAACAGAAAATCTTTCCCCATCTCTGCGTATAACTTCCATCTAACCTCTTATCCAGTGGGCTATAAAACTGAATTGCAAAACAGCAGTTCACCATTGTACCTCAGATAACCTAAACCAACAACACGTTTCTAATTCATGAACTCACGAGTTCATGGCCAACGTCAGTTGAGGTCATGACCGAAACAGTGAGTCCAGATCCTTCTCGATTGTAAATCGCTGGGTTTTTAAATGTTAGTGATAACCTTTCACCACAGAAGTTTCTAAGTAGGTCCCCATATTGGTAGTTTACAACATAGGATTAACTTAATGGGAATTTCCAAACAGCTCAGGAGAAGGTGAAGCATAGAAACAGATCTGTTCCTCTTAACCTCTGAAAAGGCTGTCAAATGAACACTAGAAGACATGTTCAAGTTAGACTGACAGATGAATAAAGAGAGTCATGGATGTCTGATGTGGGGCATTTACAGACATCTGCTTGGGTCTTTAATATCTGATCAGCAATCTTTCCTGCTCCTGACTCCATGTCCTTTTGAAAGAACCCTTGTGAGCAACTGCTACTCCTTTGCCTTCATTCAAATGTATACAACCAGTTAGAGAGAACCGAGTGGCACTAGAGACTGTCCTGGTAAGAGGATTGGCTCTGCCACTTCCAACACAAGCACTAAACATACTTATCTGGACAAAAGTGGAGGACATCAGGGTGTTCTTCTACATTACTCTGTTTCAGGGGTTCTCACAATTTGCATTACTTGAATACCCCTTTCCTGCTTTGATCTGCTATAGAATATGCTGTACTTGATTCAGAGACCTGGTTGGTACCCAAAAAACTGAACAGGAATTTATAGAAGACATCCCCACTCAGAAAAGCTTAAAACCTAATTAAATAGCCCATGAAAGAAGGGGAAGATAGATTTTCAACAGGCTTTCTTTTGGGGGTTAGATATTGACACCTTGACATAATGGGAAAGACAGAAATGAATCAATCTGGCAGATGGACGTGACAGAAAAAGAACTGACGAATAGCTAAAATCTTAAGTCCTATATCTTTCAATGTCTATGAAAGGAGAATGGGTATAGAGAAGTATGGACAGTCCATGAGACAGCTGGAAAGGGAGGAGACCATGGGGCAGACAGAGAGCAGACTGTGCTTATGCATGTTCTTCAGGTTCTTTCAGAGCAATACAGCCAAGTCCTCCGAGCCTGGCTTTGGTCACAGGGACAGCTCTAACAGAGATGGACGTGGCATAAGAAACTGAGATGACATGGAAACTACCAAGTTTGGCTCCTGTTCGGGAGGAAAGTTTACTCATCAAAATTCAGGTCAGCTTCAGCAAAACAGCTTGTACAAACATTGTACATTACAAAACAGCTTGTAATCTGCATAAAATTTACATGTCACTTGAATTTTCATACCTGGTAAGACCTTAGGTTTGCTAGGATATGATTTAACCTGAATGCTGGATACTAAGAAATAACATTTCTGCATCATGCAGGATTTCTCATGAGCTCTCTATTTTTAAATGCCAAGGTACTGTCAGTTAGGTTTTGATGTAAGGATGCTTAAACATTTATGTTCTTGCCTTTTCAATACAAAAAATAAATTAAAATTTTATACCTGAGACAGTTTTTTCTTTTGATCACAGTTTATCCCTCCAATAAAAACCATGTTTGGCATCACTGGTCTCGGGAACTCAAACACAAAATCGTATCTCATTAGCCAAACAGATCCACGGCTTAGAAGGTCTGTAGCTGTCATTTTCTTTTGAATAATCTCATATGCAAGTTCTTCAAATTGAGTGAATATAGGTTTACAGTAAACGAGCTCTAGCATATGGACCAGCATGTTCTTCACGCGTTGAGAAAATGTCATGCTATCTGAATTATTTAGGAAAAGTCTGGGGACATAGGAAGGAGGGTTTGGACACTGGGCAGCTTCAAAATCCATACCGCAAGGAAACCCCCGCAAGAAGTAGACAGAAGGAACTGAAAGGTACTCAGCAATTATCGCTCCGCACATCAGAATTGGATCCGTGAAAACCACATCAAACTTGCTCTCTCTCAAATACTTCATCATGTCTTCGTTGTGCAAAAGGCTCTTGCAGTTGGTGAAAAAGAACTTGGAAATTTCTAACGCGCTTTGATACATTGTAATAAGAATATTCAAAAAAGATTGTTCAATAAAGTGAGCATTAATGAATGACTTAAGCACAAGACCTAAATGTTCCTCTGCGTAAGGTATTGGATAGAATTTCACTGTATAAGTCGGAGGCTCCTTTGGCTTCATATACAAGCTTGTTGATGGTACAACCACAACAACTTCATGGCCGTTTTGCTGGAGCTTCTCCACTACTGGGCGCATGCTGAGCCAGTGGCTTCCGTCATGAGGTATCACCAGGATCTTTCCACCTTCAGCAAAGATTAATGACGATGCCACAAGAAGAAGTATCCCAGTCAGTTGGTAAAAACACCGAAACAGAAGAGCCATTTCCGTGGAAGTAAAGCAGAGAGTTCTGCTCTGGAGGCAACCGTCACAGCCCTTTATATGAAGGTCCACACAAGCTTTAACTTTTCTGCAGGGAACTTATTGACTGCAGAAATAAATACTTAACTTCCCAATATTGTTGTGGTTATCCTTTAATATTGCAATTGCTACATAACAGGGAAGGGAAGCAATCTGTTCTTGAAAAAAAGATGTTCTTTGTACTTTTTGTTAATTTTTAAGCTTGGGATTATGTCAACATGTTCCGTCCTTCACGAAACTAAGACCAGGGATGTCAACTTGTAATAGTAATTGTGGTTAATACCGTTGGCTTGGTAAGTGCCCAGTGAGAAAATAAGCCTGGTTTTGCTTTCAAAGGGCAACTTTTAAAATGCACCCAGCAGAATGAGTGGAAATTGCACTTTTTTTTCATTTCTTTTATGGACTTCTTTCATTGCACTTTTTTTTCATTTCTTTTATGGACTGGCCTAACTGAGAACACCTAACCAGTATGGAGAAGGCTGATGTTCCCACCTCCTGGAAACAATCAAGCCTGCATGTCTTATACCACAGCTACCAGGACACACCATGCAATCACGAATCTGAGGAGGACAATCCTGTTTGGCCTTTCTCCCCATGTTACTAAACCAAAAGAAATGAACTAAAGATGGGTTCAGGGCAAGTGAAGGGAAAGGAGGGTGGCGTAGACCTTTTGGACATAAAGGAGCCTTGGTCTTTGGTCACTGCCCTGAAAACTCTTTTTATACATTGTGAGCAAGACAAAATTTAGGAGGAGATATGGTATCTTTTACTAATTCAACTGATAACACACACAGAGAAAATCCCAGCATGCAAACTATGTTTCTGAGCTCTCCTTTTTTCACAGATACAGGCGGTAATGTAAGCAACTGCGCATAGGTGTCTCCTGGATCTCTTCAGCTATGAGTCCCGCCAGAGCTGCGAACTCACCTTTCCTCTCCTGTGTTCACTTCCGAGCAGCAGCCCAACCTTGGTAAGAAGAGAGATCCTCCCTTGATTAAATTAGCCAGGAACTTGGGAGTTGGGTCTGTGGGTTTGAATGCACTCACAGGGAGGCACAAGCTGTCCCTAGAGTTCATGTTTCCTGAGGGAGGAACTGATTGCTGGGTCATTATGAAAAAACTAGGCGGTAATACCCCAGCTTGGGTTTCCAAAGAAAGCTTTACTAGGGTGGTGTGAACCCTTGTTTGCTGGTATTCGCTGCTATCCTCTGGAAAGTGCGGTGAACTGAGCCCCTCAGGGCTTTGCCGGAGGAATGTTGGTCTTTACGCAAGTAAAAAACAATGCCAGACCAAAGCCTTTTGGGTGGTGCTAAGGAAGAGGTCCTTGTGAAGAAAAGCGCTGATGCAAAACTAACAGCAGCACAAGGTTTTTCCTGTTCCTTCCTTTTATAAGTGGTGGTGGGATTCCTGGCATCTTCGCTACGTGGAAAACCAAACCCTTACAAGCTTAGGCAATAGGGTTTGTCTCAGGAGGCACCCTAAAGGTGCTAGCACTGCTCTGCGTAGTTCCACGCTGTCACACTGACGTGGAGGAACCACCTTTAGACAGACCTTTAGAGAACTGATTTCTAGAGAGGGCGAAATATGGGGGAGTGAGAAGCAGGAGACAGTTTCGTAAGGCACAGACTGAAAGCGTGAGACTGAAAAGATTTATGAGTAATTCTGATTAAATGCTGGAAATTTGGAGATAAAGAGTTTATAGCAACTGCTGTGACAGGAACTGACCAAATCCATTTGGAACATACTCTGCACTTAGGTATGATTTTCAACTTCAAATTTAGCTGGCTGAAAACAGCCAATACAAAGTTCATCTTCCAGTATCTATAAGAGAACAAGCCTCTTGCTAGTATGGCTGCACTTTCTTATGGACTCAACAGACTCCCTACTTTTTGTACCACACCACCAGAGTAAAAACTGTGGAAAAGGTGAAGCAGCAACAAGCACAGGATTTTTTTTAAAAAAAGATAAATTAGAGGTAAACAGAGAACAGACAAACAGACAAAGATGGAGTTCTTAGGTTAGCAGAGAATCAGCTGAGGTCTCATCTAAGCTGGGTAATTATTACTCAGAAAATTAACAGACTGGCTCTTTTTTTTGAAATAACATGGTAGGTTTGCCTGTGTTTGTTGTTCATTAGGCAGTAGCAAAGGGCACCTGGGCCCCTTTCAGGTTTGAAGGGTGTGGTGTTGGTGTCCTTACCGACTCCTGTGATACATGCAGGGGAGGACCAGAGTAGTTTGACCAACACATGTCTCAAAGAGTGACAGCCCTGTGCCAGCTTGGAGGAAAGGCTTCCCTACTGTTTACCGAAGGCCATAAAATTTATGTTAAAAAAGGCTGACGTTTGGGTGACCCGAGACTGTAGATTTGTTTTCTCCTCAGATGTATGCCTTGCTATAAGGCATGGGTTGGGTGGGTTACTCCAAGGTGTCTCTCTGAGCTGGCGAGGAGCATTACTGCAGCAATGGAGCAGCGCTGCACTGACATGCAAGCAACTCCGAGGAGTTGAGACCGCTTGGACCCTGCGCCACAACCATGTCGAGGGGTGCAGGTGTGCTTACCTCTCGTCCTATGATTGCTTCAGCTGGAAAAGGTACTAAAATTCTCTCAAACTGCTTTTCTCAGAGTTGGACTGGTTGTAATGTGTAGATTTCTTCTAAACCTGGGCAGCAAACAGTGCGTGGCACTAAGGGCAGAGGATAGCAAATGGATACCTCAGCAGCTACTTGTTATATGAGCAGCATTAAAACTAGAAATAAAATGTTTGTTGAGGCAGCCTGAAAGTGTTGGTATCATCTACTGGATTTGTTTTCCTGTTGTTAGATGAAGTTACTCACCCCTTTATGCTCTGAGTCTTGCAAGCCGGAAAAGGCTTCTCAAATGCAAGACTGTGTGGATGATATAGTTTGATTTCCCAGCTTTCCGGATGATGGATCAGGCTTATATATTTTGTCAGCAGGAATCCTTGTGTAATTGAACTCAGTCCTTTTGTGATGCTAAACAGCGTGAGGCAAAAGGATTGCAGTAAAG
Organism: Rhinoptilus africanus; assembly: GCA_013400135.1. Taxonomy (NCBI): domain Eukaryota; kingdom Metazoa; phylum Chordata; class Aves; order Charadriiformes; family Glareolidae; genus Rhinoptilus; species Rhinoptilus africanus. Next base: position 2,763 of record VXBO01001415.1, on the reverse strand, counting down.
TGCAGACTGGTAGCTGCTAACATGAACCTTCCTGATGCCCACCCTTACACTTTACATAGCTATGGAGACAGACTGGCATTTTCCTGCACAGGATGAGGTGGCATGTAGTGTGGCTACTGTGACTTCAGAGGAAAAACAACCCATAAAAGTGATTTTATGTTGACTGCAAGTTGGAAAGTAACCTTACTCTAAGTCTTTGCGGTAGCAAGAAGCAGCTAAGCAAATCACCGAACCCATATAATTTCTTGGGCAGCTCTTTTCTAAGCAGTGAATCGAAATCATATGAAAATGATCGTTTGTGATCCTGAAATTAATGACTGCATCCTAACAGAAAGACAGGTGACATTTAAGGCCTCACAGGTAACTGTAATTGGAAAATTTGCTAACTTTTGTAGGGCAGTATGTTGGGTATTTGTTAATATTCTTATAACCTTTCTATATTTTTGTGCATAGACCTCTGTCAAATACAGTACCTTTATACTCACATTAGAGAAGGTATTTTAATTTAACCAGAAGACAAACTATTGCAGTAGTTCTATTTAATATGTGGGATTTTTTGTCAGAAGAACTGTGTTTTACAGCTTTCTTAATATCTCTTCTTCAAAATCTGGGTGGCAGAGGGACTGAAGAGGACAGCGAGATAAACTGTTAGGTTAGAGCAGCCATTTCAGGTTGGAACATACTGTGCATTGAAGGCATATAACACATGACAGTTAAACTCCCTTTTCCAAAATTAGCATTGCTTTTATTTGCCTGATGTGTATTTTGCCATTGCAATATAAGGCAGATGAATAGTATTGTCAGCTTTAAAGGCGCTCAACATCCTTTACAAAAGCAAACCAGACAGATGCTGATGTGATACCAGGCTGCTCTGAACTGCCACTAGGTTCATCAACACCTTGTGCAATGACCTGAGTATTTGGTTCATGAACAGACTGATGACTACGGCTCCGGTGCTGAAAATGAAGAGCTCCCCTATGGCCGTACTAAATCTAGCTACCCATGTTAGTAAATTAACAGTACTCACAGATGTCACAGGATCCCTTCTGAGGTCACACAAAGTGACATTTGGGTTGAGCAGACTTTTTAAAAGTGTGTCTGTGTGTACCAGGTATGTGTGCACACTTTGGTACTGCTTACTGTATTCTCTGGCTTCTTGCCAAAGTCTTTGAATTCCACTTAAATTACATATTTCAGAGGACCAGTTAGAAATGTCTCCTCATCAGAGCTTCCCAGATGCTGCTGGCTCTGGCAAGAGGGTTTCAGAACAGGACCTGTTTTCTTAATCCTTGTGCTGGAAGGACAAGCCACAGGGTCTTTATTCAGTTATACTTCTCCTTTACTTAACTACCTACTTAAATCCTGCTTAACTTAAATTTTAATGTTTTAAGTTACCCAGTTGTTTAAATAAGTAATGAGTGTTTTAGGTTAAAAGAAAAAAACCCCACAAAACAAACCAGGAACAACTTTGAAAGATTGCTATAGCTTACTTTCCTGAACTTTGCTTAGATTAAATCATACGAACTTTGTTTTTACAAGCTGCCCAGAAAAGCCACTTTGCATTAACTTTGGCTAAAGATGAGATATTTATGAAAGCGTCTCAGGGCACACAGTCCCAGTTCATGGCTCCCTAATGAGGCACCACTCACAGTGCCAGCCTTCAGGTCCTTCTGGAGTCATTAGAGGATGAGTTGGCACAGGACCTCTGTTCAGTCAAGATCTTGGCTCCGATCTCCTTCGAACCCGGTAGTAAAACTCCAGACACATTGGGATGTGGCAACTGGATTTATGTGGCTGTTAATGAACATGTAATTGCTACTGAGACAGACGCCTATGCAAAGTGGGACAAGAGGAACACAGCTTGAGGCAGCCAGTTCAGTTATCTTGGTCAGAATAAGCGCAGTTTGTGTTCCCCCCAGGCCCACCCTCCCGCTCCCTCTGAGACTGCAGGCTGTGGACGATGCTGATGGCTCAGGAGGGTCAAGGAACTTGCAATTTAATTCCCATCTCTGTGCTGGACAATATGCTCAGTTCTACAAAAGCAGAAGCTCCTCAGCACCCTGATGCCTTCAGCTCCAGAGCAGGTACTCCATGGGACCATGTGTGATACGGCAGGAAGGAGCCCTCTTCTGGAATAAGGCCACGATGCCTGATTTTTCTCCTGTGGAAAACTATGGAAAGCAGTGTAACAGAAAGGTCTGTGGCGTAAGCTCCTCATCTGAGAAAAGAAACCTCATTTTGAATCTCTTGTTCTCTCTCCCTTTCCTAGTCATTCCTAACTTCGTGTTTTCTTGTCTGTTGAGCAATGGGCTATTGGGTTTTGAAGAACTATCTATTCTTATCATATGATTATATTTCTGAACATTAATGATCAACCCAAGGCTTACCACTGTGTATGGATAGGTAGATTTCTTTCTCCCATATGACTCACTTCACATTTGCTTACACTCCACTTACTGCATTATTGCCTTGCCACTGGGCGCTGTTCAAAGCAAAATAGGAGAAATTTCTCTGCTGTTTGTAGGAAATGTATCTAGAAAAGTTAGACTGAATATAGGAAGAATACATGAGGTTTTTCAAGGCCTGGAAAATATGATTTCCATCAAATGACAAATGTCAGTGTGAAGATGGGAGACGACAGGTATAAAATAAGGGCAGGATTGTTCCACCCCTTTAGCAAGCTGCAAACAGTTTGCAGCTCTGAGACCTTCAAGATGTAAAAGTAAAGACTTATGTCATGCAACCAGCAAGAATTTGCCTCTT
>VXBO01001413.1:788-45039 GCA_013400135.1 Rhinoptilus africanus | reverse complement strand
TCTTTCAACCAGTTTTCTATCCACCTTACTGTCCATTCATCTAAACCACCAGTCCTAAGCTTCCCTATGAGGATGCTGTGGGAGACTGTGTCAAACGCATTGCTGAAATCAAGGTAGACCACATCTACTGCTCTCCCCTCATCCATCTATCCAGTCACACCATCATAGAAAGCGTTCAGAGAAGTCAGGCATTTACAGTAATAATTACAGTCAGTTTACTGTAATGCACTCTTACCATTCTCCAAATAAACTATATTAAGGTAAGATATGAGATACAGATTTTGCTTAAACTTCTAGAAATTCTATTTATGTCAATAATATGTAAGCCTCTCCTTAAGATAAAAATCTATTATCTAAAAGTTAAGTTTAAAACACACTCATTAACTTAACGGATAATAAGACAGATAATGAACTGTACTTAGGTGCCTTAGGTTTATATTTTCAAGGGCCTTTTATATGCAACTCTGGAGGCTTTTTTCCCCTCACAACTCAGAAAGCTGCTATGGCTATGTTTCCCAATGTTAGTATGTGAAATGTGTTATGCTGGAACACCTGCTGCACTAGAGAGGTTGTCCAGTAGGGGATACTTGTCTGGGGACAAGCACTAGGTTGGCAAAGAAGAAGTGTTTTCTTTTTCTCTTCCCTCTACCTCTCTTCTCTCTTACTCTTATTTTTACACATTTCACCAGTATGTCATCAGCTACAGATTCTGTTTATAAATCTTGTAAAGGGAAAAAGACAAAGAAAACGTAAGAAATTAATCTGAAAATTAAAAAAAAAAAGGATAGATTTATGGCTATAAAAGACGCGATATTCAATACATTGTAAACCTTGTTTCTATAGAATACTTCTACTTCCCCAAAGGAATATGCTAATTAATTAAGGATCCTATGAAACCTATGCCTGGACATGCATTTATCATGTACCAAGACACTGGTCATCATATCAAGCAAAACATATATGATTTCACTGTGATTAAAAATATTCACTCACTCACAGAGCCTTCAGGAAGAAGGGAAGGAATGTGCCTGTTTTGGTGGTTTCATCTCTCTCCATAAGTCATAATTTGTTCTCCATTATTTCAGATGCTGAACTGGGATATAGAAGGAGAAGTCTAGTCTCAGGTTTACTTTTACTCTTTTATACCACTCAAGGAACTCTTAATCTATTTGTATGCTAACTCATTAACCTGTAAAATGTGTTTAGTAGTCACCTACACTCATAAGAGAGTTAAAAAAACACAGTGAAATTTTTAGGTAATCACAGTCTTCAGGGACTGAACAATGTAATTTCCATCATTATGGAGTTCCATTATGAATTCTATAAATTTTAAATGTCCTCTGCTAATAGAGATGTGTTTCAGAAAGTGTGAAAATGGAATCTTGGGCAATCTTATGGTGGAAGGAAATGCATACTGCATCGTCTCCAAAATTATCATTTATATAAAAATAAATAAAGATCATGATTTCAAAAAAGGGTAAAGGAAAAGTCGCTTTGACTGATATATGCAATTAAAGTGTCTCTGTGTGTAAACTGGAAAAGATATTTGACTCACCACAGGACCATAAGAGACAGCAAGAGAGACTACAGTTTATTTAGTTACTAAGACTTCATCTTATTAAAAGACCAAGACAGAAGGTCCTGGAGATCTTTGGGTTATATGTAAGTTTAGCAACAAAGGCAGTGTAAGAGCTGAGAGTGATGGCCTTGCACAAATTCAGAAAATTGCATTACACTCTTTTGCTGAAATAAATATACACAATGGACTGGTAAATAAAATAAAGAAGTCATTGGATTACTTTCTTTAGCTAGAAGACACTTGGAAATCTTCCTTTTGGAAAATATTTTCCTGTAAAATAGAAGTCAGTAGTGGTCACTACCACTAGCATATACTGACTTTGCATGATGGATTGTTTTTAAACAAATGCAAGTGCTTGGCAAGGTTTCAAAAATATAGCTATTACATTTGACGTAAAGCTTAGTAGTATGAAATTTGAAAATTCGTATTTTATTTCTACATCATTATGTGAATTTATTAGTAGTACATTATTGAGGCAAAGTGTTTGGGGTTTTTTGTTTGGTTGTTTTGTTTTTTTCCCTCCAGGATTAATCATACCTTTGAAGTATATTGACTTCAAAAATTCTTTGAAGGGAAATTTGAAGCAACCGTTAAGAAAGAGTCAAATTCCTTGATCTTCTGGCTATAACCTCTGTGGCATACAGCTTGAGACTTAAGATCAAAAGACTATCAATAAAACTGAAGTGGATGATAGGAACCAAAAATTCAATATAAGAGTGATTTGATATATATATATATATATATACACAAATATGTTGCAAATGTCAGCAAGCTTTCTAATCAAGACTGCTTATTGTTCTGTTTATTACAGTAGAGAGCTATGGCATCTTCTGTCAACCTATAAAGATGTTTAGTTAAGAACCCAGATCAGATTCTTTTATGATTTCCATGCCCCAGTACATCAAACTAAATCTTAAGCTATAGCAAATATTAAAAGGTGTTGCACGAACAGCAAATGACCTCCTTCGGCTGAGACGGCACAGAGACACTACTTCCCGTCTCTGGGCCAAAGAGCACTGTCACCAATATGAGGATGCTACCAATGGCGTTTATTGCAGGCTCACACTACCTTATATACTTTACAACCTTCGTTACCACCTCTTCTCTGTCGTCACACCTAAGGGAGGTTCCATGCTCCTAACTTTCCGTGACACTGCGAGATCTTCCGAGCACTGTCCACTACAAAAAGGTCCTAAACCAAACAAAAATTTTGAAAAGCACTTGAGTGAGACTTTCATTGAAATGATTGCACTGCTAGAGAGTTTTCTCACTTGCTCAACATCTTCTGGTGCATTATTTCCATGTCTACAGGTGCATTTTTGTACTTACTTTGATATTAAATAAAAAATACAATTATACACACACTTCAGTTACAGTAATCTAGTATTTACACAGTAATATACATCATATCCATTTGTTGTAACCTGTAGATTATTATGTAGACAGCAGCTCTATTCCAGACCTCAACAGAGGTTTTCTCTAGCTGCCATGGTTTTAGCTTTTCTCAAAGGCTTTACTAAGAACTTATGCTTCTCATTATTTTGGAAAAGTACATTTAAAAGAATATCAAAAGTGAGAAATTATTCTGAAATTTGTATCCAACTGGTTCTAATAAGTCTTCCATTCCACAAGACATGGACATTTCAGTATTTGTTTTGTAGTTTAGAAATAGGAACAATGAACGGTGAAAATTTTTGGAGTGATTATTAGTATCACTGTCTGAAAACAAAACTAGAACAAGGACAGTTATTCAATGGCATACTAGTGTTTTCCTGTAAGAACAGGAAATATTTTTATGAATATGTAAACAGAATAATGGAAACATGAGCAAAAATAAACATATCATGGCAAAAAGATAAAGCTATGTTCTTCCTATATTTAGAATGATACATTCATCCCATATCTTATGTATGGCATTGTAAATTATCATTTTCCACAAAGGAGAATGTGGAATAATATAGTTACATTAAACATTTTCAAAACACTAACCACAGGGAATTTTTGGAAACCTGCACTGGTGAGGCCACAACTGGAAAACTGTGTCGAGTTTTGGGCTCCCCAGTTCAAGAGGGACAGGGAACTGCTGAAGAGAGTCCAGCAAAGAGCAACTAAAATGGTTGAGGGATTGGAGCATGTCCCTTATGAGGAAAGACTGAAAGAGCTGTGACTCTTTAGCCTGGAGAAGAGAAGGCTGAGGGGAGACCTTATTATGGCATAGAAATATCTAAAGGTTGGGTTGAAGAACGATCCAGCCAGACTTTTTTCAATGGTTCCCAGTGACAGGATGAGGGGCAACAGGCACAAGCTGGAACATAGGAAGTTCCATTCAAATACACGGAAAAACTTCTTTACCGTGAGGGTGCCAGAGCACCGGAACAGGCTGCCCAGGGAGGTTGTGGAGTCCCCTTCTCTGGAGATTTTCAAGACCTGCCTGGATGCAGTCCTGAGTAATGGGCTCCAGGCAATCCTGCTTTGGCAGGGGAGTTGGACTAGATGATCTCTAGAGGCCCCTTCCAACCCTGAAGATTCTGTGAATAAAGGAGCTGGATGAGGAGCTTTGCAGTAATGCTTGGAGATTGATATTCCCCAAAATTTTTTAAGTTCAAAGCAAATGACATACATACTTCACAAAAATCAGTAGAATGCAAGTTTATTCAGATTCCATAGAAGTCTCACAACATACTTGGTCAAATAAGCTGGCAAATTAGGAATTGGTGATAGTTGGTAACAAAGAATGTCTTATTTTAGCAGCCTAATTTAGCCATACCATCCACTAGATGGAGAGCAAACTGAAGACCACAACAAATAGAAGAGAATATAAACTGAAGATCAACTGCTTGTTCTAGACAAGATAAAGCTCATGACTGGGTAGAAGACATGACTGCTGAACAGGATTTAGGAACTCCTGATGAGTGACTGGTGTGGGTAACAAGGAAAAACAGAAAAAAGATTCTGACTTAATACCATCAATGAACGCAATACCAAATCACAAACTCCCGTTTTTCTGCCCAAAACATTATTTATGGACATAGAGAAAGCACACCTTCTCTACAGGAAAAGCAAAAATATACATGTAATTTATAAGATAAAATCAAATTGTATAATAAAAGTATAATTGAAATACTAAGACTCTAAATGTTACTCATCACAGAATCACAGAATCATAGAATAGTTAAGGTTGGAAGGGACTTCTTAGGGGGTCATCTGGTCTAGCACCCCTTGCTCAAGCATGGCCACCCTAGAGCCAGTTGTACAGAACTGCATTCAGACAGCTTTTGATTATCTCCAAGGATGAAAACTCCACAGTCTCCCTGGCAAATTCATGCTAGTGCTTGGTCACCCTCATAGTACAAAAGTGTTTCCTGATGTTCAAAAGGACCCTGCTGTGTTTCAGATTGTGCTTACTGCCTCTTGTCCTGTCACTTGGAAGAACTGAAAAGAGCCTGGCTCCATCTTCTTTGCACCCTCCCCTCAGGTATTTACATACATTGATAAGATCCCCCTGAGCTTTCTCTTCTCCAGGCTGAACAGTTCTATCCCTCTCAGCCTGTCCTCACAAGAAAACAGAAGATAAAATAACAAATAAAGAGCAGGACAGGTTACTGCCAAGGAGTGATTTGGCTTGCCTAATTACAAAGTTGTTATTCAATGAGCTGTATTTTAATACAGTGAAGGGAAAGCTCTGTCCAAGAAGACAACGACAACTAACCTGTATAAAACAAAGGGAACCTAAAAATTTGATTGTAGCCATAGGTTACCTCCTCAAGAAAACTTTTGAGTTATTATTACCCTATCTAAGGTTACATCTATAAACTCCTGAATAGATAACATAAATATGAGAGGAAGAACTGATAGAAATACAGTACCTCTATATACAGTATTAATGTAAACCACTATTCATTAACTTTGAATCTTCTGTTTTTAATCCATCAGATTATGCATACATGCAATGTATCTTCAATCAAATCTATTTAAAATTACTTACAATTGCATACTCCCAATAACAGCTACATTTGCAATTGCAAGTGACCAATAATGAAGTGACCTATAGCAGAGATCATCTTCCTACTATAAAGAAGTATAAAAGAAAAAAAAATATGAAAGAAAAAAATCATCTTGTGGTTTAGTCTGACACAATGTTTACCTGAGTAGGGTTGACAAATCAGGTATCAGTTGCCTTTCTGGCTGAAATAACTGTTTTTGAACAATATGATTGTTACTTACAGATTTCAAATCAAATAGTGTTTAGCAGCAGATGCAGATGATAAATTTGCCAGCCTGAAATATTCAGCCAGAATGTTCTGGCTGCTTAGAAGTCAAACTGTTTTTTGAAGAAAAGAATGAACTAACAGAAATTCCTCCCTCTCTTCTACATTCATCATCCATTTACCTTCATTAAGAGCACCAACAAATGGACAACTACCTTCAAGGCATTCTCAGAACTTGCCTTTTCTTTGGTCTTGTAGTGATCCTGACTGGAAAACCACTGTATGTCCAGGAGTTAGCGATACAATACAGTTATCCTGAGCAGGCCCAGGCCTGTGCCATACTGTGCTGCATGTACAGCATGACCTTCAAATCTGTGCTGTGCTATACAAATTCCTTTACTGTACAATAACCTCAGCCAGCTCATTGTAACGGAGGAACCTGCAGGCAGCTCCCAGTTGGTACCAGTGATTATGTCACCTGCATGCCCTTGCCTTTATCTAAAGGTGCAGTAAGAAGTTCTCATGAGAACGTAATTTCTGTTTTGACTGTGGAGATGATAAAAGAGTTGTTTCTTTGTAAGAAAATTCTATCATAGCTTGAACGACTGAAAGGGGAGAACCTCTGCTATGGATGGGGTCGGCACGGTGTGCTGCAAAAAGGGGTCCTGTTTGATGCTACACCACTCTGGTCTTCCAGCATCTAAAGGAACATAAGAGTATCTGTACTATTGCAGGGTATTAGCTCTAATAAATAACATTTTAAAAGATATCTTACAAACTATAAGTGCCATTCTACTGGGATCATAATGAACTAACACCTCTTGGTGCAAAATAAATCTGAAGACCTTTTCCTAAGACATTGTTTAACATACCTGGTATTAATGAGGCATAACTATCCCTGCAGTGCAGGTCTGACATTTTCCTGTGAACTTGGATATCCACAGATGTAAGAGTATATAACAGCACAGGTACTTGGTCTTAGCCCATAGGAAACACCAGATAATCAAAGTTTGCTTACACATCTTCCTTTGAGACTTTTCTTTTGTTCCTGCCTGTATGTTGCTCTCTTTATTCTTTTTATCTTTCCCTCGGAAGCATCTAATTATTTTTGATTTATCCCTACCTATGTAGGCATCAACCTTATGCCTTTTGCACAAACCTTGTTGCACAGACAGAATATTTGTTTATAATGATGCTCAGTCTGGCTTGGTGACAACTCTGATCCTATTACTCAGAAGGCAGATTGGGGCCATGCAAGCCCCTCCTTTTGAAATCAGTGTGCTTGTGAGTACCATGTCTCTTCTGTAAAAATAAGGTGGTATTTATGTGAAATTTTGGTTAGCCAAGGGCAAGAGGGTGAACAACCTGAAAGCCTGCAGTTATGACAAAGATGTCAGAATTGGAGAAGTGAGATGCCAGAAGAAAAGAAGTGCAGGGCTCCAAACTTTGTATTTCACTACTGAGGAGATATCATCGGTTGGTCCCTAACTAACGTATATCTCTGTAGTGGGATAATAGAAGAAATGTGGTAGAAATGCACATGACTAGTGTTAAATCCACACTGTTGAAGATTTTGTAAGGGCAGTAGGACAGATACTAACAGCTAGAGCACTCCATGTCACATTTCATGCAAGTGTAATGAAGACAACACAGGGCTTGGAGTGTTTTCATGGGCAAAATGGTATAAAACACATAGCTACTAATATTTAGGCTGTAAACAAAAGAATAAGTCTTGATAACCAGCATAAAGCAAAATGGATGAAGTTCTGAAGCTGACAATATATGCATCTCAGAATTTTCTTTACACAGTAGACATCGCTCTATCAGTGTTAAACTTTTCTGTTTTTTCCCCATGAAGAGTCTTTTTAGCAAAATTGATTTTACAGACAGGCCTCAAAAACCTGGAAGAACAAGGAAAATTAATTATTTAAATAGATACAGCCAGATCCTGTGACTTTTCCTCTTGGAATCTGTGATGATCTTAATGTAAAGGGGAAAGTATCATTTGGGACATAAATTTCAAAACCCAGGTCTTGATATTTCTTAGTCCATTAACAGAATTTATATCCCCAGGCCTGAATATAACTTAATTTTTTTGTTTCTTGAATGTTCTTTAGTGTTTCCTTCATATATGTATTTGTCAAGTTTTTTGCTTTACTAAAACCACACTGAATTGAGCTGGTTCTAAAAAAAAAGAGAATTACGGAAAATACTAGAGTAACACTTTAGAAGAGTGATTTTGGATATAACAAATCAGAAAAAACACTGGAATGTGATCTGGTTGATAAGTCCTGAATTCCTAAAATACAAGTTTTTATTAATTTCTACGCATCATAATAGCATGCTAAGCTCATTTCATTTTCACCCTGGGGCTGTCTTCCCAGCTAGAGTTCAAACACAAGACAAGCCTCTTTCAAATTTATATCTCACAGGGTTGTGGTTTTTTTCAAAGTTTTAAAGAAGGACAGGCAGTTTTAATTTCTATAATTTTTCTCCCTCTCCATTTACCTGTGATATTCAGAGCTGCCAGGTTTTCAAGAGGATATCAGTGTCCTTTTGTATGTAACAAAACCAATATATAACTAAATGAAACAAAACAGTTCTAGTAGAAGTTTTACTAATTATTTCTGTTTTGCTTCCCTCTTACCTTTAAAACCCACTGGTGTAGGAATTCCATCTTTGCTATGTCTCACATAAGATATTTAACACATAGATCATAGAAGACCCAGAGAGAAGCGGTGCTGAAACACTAAGGAATGCATATGGAGTTTAGGGAATAGTGATTTTGTCATATCTGTATTCCTCATCTCCGGACAAGCACACTATTTTACTCCACTATATGTTTCCACAGCTAATCAGGCAATCTATTTGTACATTTTTCCTCAAGCTTTCTTTCTTTTCAAACAAATGTAAAAAACCCCACAATGCTGAGAGAGGGCATAAATGTTCATAAGATGAATTGCAAAGTTGCCTAGCTCTGAATTTTATTTCTTGAATGTACAGTCTAGTACAGATTAAAAAAAAAAAAAAATCCCTGGACTGTCATTATTTGCTCATATAATAATAATTTTCTTTCATGTGTTTTTACACAAATATTCTCAATGTGGACTAGAAAACTGTGAAGCTAATATGGTTAGTAAAGCCCCCAATATCTAATTTTTATTATGTTTAGTTGTTTTTTTTTAATTCCTTTAAGTCTGTCTGTACGACTAGTGTTAGCAGTTCTCAAAATCCAACCTTATGTACGAGATTAAAGGACAAGCAGCATATTTTCCTTTTTCCATTTCTGTTCATATACGCACTTATCAGTGTTGAGCCCAGTAGTCCATACATTACCTCCTACCTGAGCTCCAAGAGATACTAGTAGGCGTTATTTTGACTTTTACTCAGATTGGCAATCTTTGTTAAAGTACCGGGTGTAGGTGCCCAGGCACTGGCCAGGGGGTCTGCAGGGTGGCCTCTGGGACACAGACGGCCCTACCCAACCCACTGCAGGGCACGGCCCAGCCCTGCAGCCAAGGTGGTGGGGCCTTAGAGAAAATCTGTTTAATAAAAGGAAAAAATGTCAGACAGTCAGAGGAGGAGGGGACAAAAAAAGTGCAAAAAGGCAGAGGAAGCGCCGGGGTCCGAAGAGAAGGAGGAGGTGCTCCACATTGGAGCAGATATCCACATTGCAGGCCATGGAAGACCCCACCCCTGAGCAGATGGATATTCCTGAAGAAACTGAGGCCTGCAGAGGTAACAAAATGGGGGAAGGAAAAGCGTCTAGAGCTGGTCAGAAGCTCTGGTTCTCATGGGAGACTTTGATCACCACAGCATTTCCTGGAAAGGGATATAAGCAATTCTGGACATTTCTGGAGAATGTCAAAGACAATTGTTTGACACTGATGATTAACAAGTTGATTAAATGAGAACTTTAGCACTCTTGAATAAGAAAAAAAAAAATGTTGGAGATATTAAGGTTGATGATAGACTTGTCTGTAGCAACCAAAAGGTGGTGGAGTTTCAGCTGCTGAGAGAAGTCAGATGAACAAAAAACAGAATTGCAAACTTGGGCTTGAAGAATGCAGGATTAATTTTCTTCATGAATCTGGTTGACATTTCCTATGAGGAGCTGTCCTAAGAGTAAAGAGGTCAGGGAGAGATGATGGATAACCTCCTTCAGGCACAAGAATGGTTGATCTCACAGGGCAGCAAGTCAAGCTGGTGCAACAGGACTCCAGGTTGGTAACACTTGACTGATCTCAAATGCAAAAAAGGAGGTGTGAGGACGGATATCCAGAAGGAATACTGACAGATTGCTTGAGCATGCAGGGATGGAAAAAAAGCAAAGCTCAACTGAAGTTGAAAGTAACAAGAGAAGCATGAAGAGCTCTTTCTGCTATATCAGCAACAAGAAGAGAACTTGTGGCCAGCTATGAATTAGTCAGATTCAGTTGAAACAACAGTTTGGAAGTCCTTCGTGATTGTTAGATCTGCACTTAAGCATTTGATAAAATAAACAAAGTGATAGTATTTTATAAATTTAAATATTCAGAATTGCTGAGGAGTCTGGGGAAAGATTAATAGTTTATGACATGACTTACAGAATTGGAAATAGTATTCAGAGCCTGATTTATGTTTTAAATTTGCTGATATACTCCCTTGTCTGCAAGCCTGTTGATTTGTACGTCTGTTACCTGTAAATACTGATCTAATACAGAAATCCCAAAGCTATTAGACAGACTGAATGATTAAAGAAATAATTAAATAAACCCCTACTGTTGATTCTGTAATTTTGGAATTTCATTTTGAACGTAAACCCTGAGATAAATTTCAAAATTACATTACCTATAACTTCACAAAACTAGGTCTTTTACTGTAAAATTTTCTTTTAGTCTCAGAGGTTTAAAATATTTTCCAAAAAGTATCACTAGCCTTGCAAAAATAGTCTTAGATCCAATAGTCATTATAATAATGGCTGTAAATAGGATCAGTCATTCTTGAATTATTTCTCAAGTAATACATACTCTTTCCAAAATGGTACTGAAGGTTTTAAGTCCCATGCTTTATACCGTGAATTCATTTCCAGTTCATTCAAGTTCCGTTCATTTGCTGCGCTCATGAACAAGGTGCCCTATTCTTTATGTTTTTTCCTGGCTTGTTCTCTCTCTCTCGTCTCCCTGCAAAGTATCTGTTGTTTTAGGCTTGTTCTGACACTTGGCTTTATCCATCAGCAAGAATACTGTCTCCAGAGGCAGCTTCTCTGCCTCTTTCACAGAGTCACTTGTTATTTGAAATTCAACAGTCAAGAATATCTCCCAAAAATACAGTGTGCTATTTCTCTTTATCCCATAATTCATCTTGGGAATTTTGATTCTGGGGATTTTCTCAGACTACTGTCTATATAGTCTTGAAAGGTCTTCACAGGCAAAAAAAAAAAAAAATATCTTGAAACTGTTAAGTGCTGTTTTGTTGCCTTTTAAAGTGTGTTTCTATCTCCTGTAATAATAGCTGTGATCTAAGCGTTGCCAAAGGATGTTTAAGTTTCCTTTCCTTCTATTTCCCGCCTTCGGGGTGTCTTCTGATGTGCACTTCTTCTTTTCTTTGCCATTTCTGGCAGAACATACAGAACATACAGAAACAGAACATACATAACAGAACATACATATAGATATTTATATATGTGTGTATATACACACACACATATATATAAATTAGGGAATTAGAAACCATCATGATGGGAGNCTGCAAGCCTGTTGATTTGTACGTCTGTTACCTGTAAATACTGATCTAATACAGAAATCCCAAAGCTATTAGACAGACTGAATGATTAAAGAAATAATTAAATAAACCCCTACTGTTGATTCTGTAATTTTGGAATTTCATTTTGAACGTAAACCCTGAGATAAATTTCAAAATTACATTACCTATAACTTCACAAAACTAGGTCTTTTACTGTAAAATTTTCTTTTAGTCTCAGAGGTTTAAAATATTTTCCAAAAAGTATCACTAGCCTTGCAAAAATAGTCTTAGATCCAATAGTCATTATAATAATGGCTGTAAATAGGATCAGTCATTCTTGAATTATTTCTCAAGTAATACATACTCTTTCCAAAATGGTACTGAAGGTTTTAAGTCCCATGCTTTATACCGTGAATTCATTTCCAGTTCATTCAAGTTCCGTTCATTTGCTGCGCTCATGAACAAGGTGCCCTATTCTTTATGTTTTTTCCTGGCTTGTTCTCTCTCTCTCGTCTCCCTGCAAAGTATCTGTTGTTTTAGGCTTGTTCTGACACTTGGCTTTATCCATCAGCAAGAATACTGTCTCCAGAGGCAGCTTCTCTGCCTCTTTCACAGAGTCACTTGTTATTTGAAATTCAACAGTCAAGAATATCTCCCAAAAATACAGTGTGCTATTTCTCTTTATCCCATAATTCATCTTGGGAATTTTGATTCTGGGGATTTTCTCAGACTACTGTCTATATAGTCTTGAAAGGTCTTCACAGGCAAAAAAAAAAAAAAATATCTTGAAACTGTTAAGTGCTGTTTTGTTGCCTTTTAAAGTGTGTTTCTATCTCCTGTAATAATAGCTGTGATCTAAGCGTTGCCAAAGGATGTTTAAGTTTCCTTTCCTTCTATTTCCCGCCTTCGGGGTGTCTTCTGATGTGCACTTCTTCTTTTCTTTGCCATTTCTGGCAGAACATACAGAACATACAGAAACAGAACATACATAACAGAACATACATATAGATATTTATATATGTGTGTATATACACACACACATATATATAAATTAGGGAATTAGAAACCATCATGATGGGAGAGTTTAGAAGACTGATAAATCAGGCTAGTTTTAATTCCTTTTATGGTCCTACACAATTGCCTTCAACATCTTTCTGTTCACCTTCAGTATCTAACTACAACCTTACAAATATCCTGAACCCATATCCAGTAGCCCTTCATTTTTACTGTTGCTCAGATTTTTCCTTTTGCTTACACAGAGATCCTACATGAAAAATAATAGCCTTCCTCTTTTTTTTTTTTTTTTAATTATCTTTATTTAATCCTGCTCTTTACAGCCCAGCTCTGCAGCTCTTTTCCTATATCTAGATGATGCGTATCTCCTGGGAAGACAATAAGAAGTTCTATTCATAATACAGATGGAATTGACAGGAACCATCTTTCCATTTAATTCTGGACCAGTACTGTATGGGGGAATCAAGGGCAGGGCCTGTCAAACAGGTCTTCAGTCCTGCTCCAGCAGTCTCTGAAGCTCATGTCTCACAACTAAGACTGGTTTTATTTTGTTTTACTGCTGGGACTTTTCACCATTCTAACTCTTAACCTTCCTAGGCAATCTTCGTAGCTTTTACTTCTTGAATGCATCAATGACCAGAAGGTGTTTGTTAATGTTACAGACTTCCTGTGGCATCAAATTTCTACTAAGTAGAACAAAAGCAAATACATAATTTAAGTGATATGCCGTCTAGAGGCCACAGAACACACATCCAGTGAGGATCCTTTTAATCTCACCCAAAGCTGTGCAGGGGATAAACATGACAGAGTCTTTGATTTAGCTACCCTAGAAATTTTAGTTTATGTTAGAAAATGTGTTATATTCTCATATGCTTCATAGCTCATCTTAAAAAAAAAAATAAAAAAAAAGGAAATTTATTGAGAAGTTTCTAAATTTCTGTGGTAAAGTGATATGCTTTACAGTTTTAAATTGATAATTAATTAAACTGTATAATATTGATTCCAGAGTCAAGCCGGAAGTGATAAAGGAGGGAACAAGGCACTTCAAAGTTGGTTTGGTTTTTTCTCCCTTTCTTTTTTAATTTAACTGTTCACATTATAATGCCAAAAAATAGTAATAAGGAGACATACTGTGAAATAGAGCTATGCTGAAATCTTCTACATTATAACAAAATTATTAAAATGTTCTTAAGAGTGACTCTCCTTTGCTTGTATGCTTTGCAACATCTAACTGTTATAAATGTAGAACAGCATAGCTTTTCTGGGATTGCATCAATTCAAAGGGAATGGAATGTAACAGGTCTTCTTGCTTATTTTAATCTTTTTCTTTACTGTTTCTTTAGTTTTGCCTTTGAATGGTGAGACAAAAGAAAGTGCTAGCTGACAGTTAATATAGTGATAATATTTGGGCTAAAATTGGATCAAAAAATTATTTTACCTACACATTTTTTGAGCAACTATTAATCATAACTTGTCCCATTGAATCCTGTCCCTTTTGAGTTCAATGAATAAAAAAGCTTAGAATGTGATTGAGTCACAACTGTGTATTTCTAAAACTTTTTATGCAGCCAGTCAGGTTTGGCTCTACCCAATTCGTATTCTGAAACAGCAGAACAGTACGGATTACACAAAAATAGACCCTCACTTCTGCAAGTGACTGAATATGAGGAAATAATTATCCAATTTTAAGAGGAAAAAAGAAGTTCTATTATTGACAAGTCCCTCCTTATATCATCCCATACAAATCATATCTAGCATTGGAAAACAGCTCAGCCAAGGCAAAAAACATTCTGGATAGGAGTGGCATACAAAGGACAGAGGAGTTCTATTCCTGCCTGCCTCCTCAATATTTAAAGTGTTCACCTGAAAATATAGAATTTCTTTCTCAGTATTTTTAAGAGAAACGTGGCAGTGGTAGTTTATTAAGTCAGTTCACTGTTACCAGAATTTACTCTATTTTTCCCTTAGCTGTTAGTGGAAGGCACTTTTTGGACTGAAGTGAAATATAAGAAACAAGTAAACAACTTCTGTTTTTTGAAACTTCTATTGTTATTTTCAGTAAAAAGTTGATAATCATGTAAACTAATATACAGACAACATTAGCATGTGAACCTGGATTATCTATGCTTTGACACTAATTTTTTGGTAGGATTCATTGAAGGAAGTGATGTGCACCGCTGTGGTTTTGTCTTGTTTTCTGAACAAAAGACTGCGGTACATGGACCCAGCAGAGACCCAGAGGTCATCTTCAGCTTCCTCCTGGGGTTTGTAAGTGTGGTGACTTAAAATGCGTTTGTTTGAAAGTCCTTAATGAATGATCAGAATGACCTTGATGATTCTGTAGTTATGTCACCATGTATAGGCTACAGTAACTTTGGTCCTTCACTTGGTAATGACTACACAGTTGTTTTGGAGCTTGCAGACTAACTTCATCTACTCTTTAAGATTACCTACTATATCAATCTCGTTAATGGCAAAATAACTTATTCCAAGAAGAATAAACCTACTAGGAAAATGTATCAGGAAAAGGTTTGAGCAACAGACGGTTGTCACGCATTCTACAACATGTTGTTCTGCAACAGGGTTTTTTCCGGATCTCAATAAGAAAAACACAGCAGCAAATGGTCTAACAAAACTGCTTTAATAACAATAGCAATAACATGATAGAATATAGGAAAAGAAATATAGATAGCAAGTAAATCTCATATTCCTTCAGATCCTGAGTGATCCTGTTCTCATGCAGCATTAGATGGACCCCAGATGAATAACTACAGCACACTGTGTAAATCCCATCTGCGGAGAGGTTTACCCACACACGTAGTACTGTGGCTCTTTATATCTAGTCTAACAAACAGAACTGTACATCTTCTTTGGCAGGTCTTTTTCTTAATGCCTACCAGAGTAGATCTAGTCACACTTATCTAGGAAATGTAGCCTGGAATGGTCCATATCCAGAGCTTTCCAGCAAGTTCCCCTTTATTAACGTGTACCTGGGGTTATATACCTTAACTCATGCAAGCATATGGGTATCTCAAGCCTTAGCACAAGGCACAAAATGGCAGTCGGGTCTTCCTCAAGATCACTAACTCCTCAAACACAACGTCTTTCGGAAGACTCTCAATACACTCATGTTCTACAAAATATTCTGTATAAATACTTATTTCTATGGGAGTTTGAAGTTATTTTTAGAGAAGCTCTCACAGAAATCCATTTTCAACACCTGTGTGTTGACAAATCAGTAACGCAAAGCTGATGGTGGGGATTCACCTGCACTTTCATTAAGCAGTATATGAATTTTGTTAGGAATCACAATTTTTTACTATTAGAGGACTATTATTTTGACTATTAGACCAAAGCAGAATTTAGACAGATGAGTTTAATACATAGTCCAGGCAGTTCAAGCTCTGTCATTTAGCGAAAAATCATTAGCTATTGCTACAGGTTTGAGGCCATGGATTGAAGCCCAGATATTTACTTTCCTGCAAGTAATAAAAAAGGCATTAGGCTTGCAGGTTTTAACAGAGCTAACTTTGGTCCAAGAACTTTCAAATACTTTTACAGTATAGGGCACTTGAAAGGTAGCATGTTTACATCTCTTTTGTTATGGCAGTGTGCTTAAGGCGGGTATAAATTCTATTAAGTTTATTTGCATTAGCAGAATGTTTTTCTGTACAAGGCTGAATGAACATTCCATCTAGGTATGCACTGAATAAAGAGTACTGAGATTGCTATACTGACTGTAGCTGAAGTTCAAGACTAAAGCTGTCTGCATTCAGTGTTTTGTGAGTGAAAAAGCATGTAATAATAATTTACAAAATTGCACACACAAGCACCAATAAACATGCTAGGAATTTACATCACTAGAAAAGTTTCCAGTGCTCTCTTAGAGCAAGCTGGAGTGACTGGGTCTAGAAGAATGTAGACAATAAGCAAACGTATTCTGGCACAACATGGAATTGACATGTTTGTGAAGTGAACACGACATGTATGGTCAAACATGCTCACATAAACATAAAATGGAAAAGAAGTGGTAGGTTAGGATCTATAGAAGTGCTTTTCCTTCGAATGGCTTTGTCGCATCCTTTCCTTTAACACTACATCATGTACTGCTCCCTTCCTGCCTGTCTCTGACTGAGATGCAAAACAAACTGCCAGAGTTTGCATTCAGACTTTGAGGAAATTCCCGTCTTCCTCCTATGGAAACACCACCATAAATAGGAAAGATCTGGGAATTATGGACAGCTGGACATTTTAGTCATCCTTTGCTCATCCTTTATTTTAATAGCTCTAATCTTTTACAGTTATGCATAATTTATGTATCATTACAAGGTCTACTCAACTTGAATATTATCAAAGTTGAAGATTTTATGATTGGTCTTCTAAATGAAACTGTCTGTTTTGATTTGATCTAATACATATATTCTTCCACCCCCAGTTCCAGTCACAAAAATGGAAGTTTTAAGCATTCTCATCTGTATTTGGAACTGTTTAAAACTTAGGTTTGAATAATTTGCCTCAGTTCAGTAATAGCAAGAAAGCCAATCAGGTGCATCAGATGTACAATTTCAAATAACTATTTTATCCAAATTATTTTTTGCTTTAAATAATATTTCCCATTTTTAATCTTTTTAGTTCAGACCTCAGTTGTAAAGTTTATCTCTAGTGTTTACAATTTATACCTAATACCAACTCAGAGAGTAATTCTTTGTTAGGTCTTGAATTCAGTTTTATCACTGCAAGCATGGGCAGGGCAGATTAGGGGGAAAAAAAAAAAAAGAAAAAAGAAAATAAAAGTGCCAGTTCTCACCTCTCAACACTTACACAAATAGTCTATAGCTCAAGCTATGATACACACAGTATTCTAAAATGGCAAAATCTCTAGAATGACCCCAAAAGTCATAAACTTTTCTACCACTGACACCCAACTATTTAACCTCCTTTCCCTACTTGTCTTCAGTGTGTTCTTCAGAATAATGGCTCCTCCAGGAACAGGACTGCAAATACTCTCTGCCCTTCCTGCTGCACACAAATTAGGATGTGGCAATCAACTTGTCTCTCCTCAGTGAGCTGCATTCTGGCCTTTTGACCTCATACAGCTTCCAGGTAGCTACTCAGTCTGCTGGTATACCTCGTTATCTTGATATGCTCCACATCCACATGTTATCTTTTCAGGTGCACTTCAGTCTTGAACTTGCTTTTAACTGACTTTCAGGTTGTCATTTTCTATCTATTGCTTAACTGATTAACCCTTAGAGTTCCAGACAGTTAAGCTCAGGTGCAATTTTTCTCCAGAAATCTATTCCCATATAAATAGATATTACACAAAGAGAAGCTTAACCTTACTTAGTGTGTGCCCTTTGAAGTGTCTCTTTGTCCTCAATTGTCAGTCTTCCTGAACACAGTTAACTGTCAGTGAAAGATTTTATCTTCTGAGGAGAAAATTATTTATTGTATTCAAAAAGAGAAATCTACAGCACATACTGAAAATTAATTCACAGAATCAGTCTTGGAATATTTCTTTCTTTCCCTTTAGTGTTTTATGTGAATTTATCCGGTGTAAAAGGAAATGGGAAATCTAAAGAAAGAAAGACTTTGAAATACAGCAAGGAATAAGACTGCACTGGAAATTTCCTATGCATGAATGTGAAGCATAGAAGAAAAACTGTCCAGCCACAGATTTGCTAGGTAACATATCTATTCTCAAACCACAATATACTAGTATGCAAAGTACTTTCAGACAGTTCATGAAAACAAATCTTGCCAGCCAGCACAGAGACTTTATTTGAGTCAAGTGACATTTAGTCAGTTGCTGCAGACAGCTTCTAGGCAGAGGAATTGGCATCTGGGAATGCAAGCCTCAGGTCCCTGAAGGAAAATGCAATGAGACATAACAGCAGCAGAGATCAGAGCACCTTTTTTCTGGTTTGGGGTGGGAAGTGAAGGTGTACCATTAAGAGTGGCACAGAATGATGTTTGCCGAGGCAGTAACAGCCAAAGCAGCATGTGGTGGTATCAAAGCCTTGGCAAAGGATGTCAGAATCCATACAAAGCCTTAGAACCTTTTTAACCCCCTCCCTCACCCACTGTCCAAGAGGTTTGAAGCTTAAAATGCATTCATCTCTGTAATATTAGTGTCAGAAGTGAAATAAAAAGGATTCAGATGAACACTGATCCACTTGCCAGCCATTGATCACTCATTATTATGTCAATAAAATGAAGCAAGATAAAATGAAAAACATTAGAATTGGCACACAAAATGGTCTAAAGCTCATAAAGCATCTCCCCAGCAATGTTACATTAAATGTTTTCTTTTTTTGCATTAATGACACACCTTAGAGTATTCTGCTAACTTTATTCTTTCAAAGACTCTAGACCAAAATGCACAAATTGTTTTGAACAAAGAGTAGGTAACTGTTACTTGTATAAAAGGTAGTATGAGCCTTTCATCTTCCTTCCTCACAGCATGCTGAAAAAACTGGCATCAAAACACAACTACTGCCAAGACAAACTGAGAGAAAATACATACACGCTACTGCAGTCTCATTAAAAGTTCCTAAAAGTATCTGTGTCTAAAGAGAGGAGCTGCCTTTATCCTGAAAGCAAAATAGTTCTTACATTTTCTTGACTTTGCCTCTTTCTTTCAACTTCATTTTTAAATCTACTTACCTGGAATACAAAAGAAATGTTATTTTAATCTGAGTTAAAAAAAACAAACAACAAAAAAAACCCCATGAACCTGTAGTAAGTAGACACAAAAAAGATCATAAAGAAGACAGAGATAAAACAGCTAAAAAATCAATTTTATAATGAAATTTTCAAATAAGTAATGAATGAGTGACTTCTGCTTCAATAATTAAAGCAATTAAATGATAAATTGGTAATATTTAATTATTGATGTACCAAATAAAAACCATTAAACA
Source organism: Rhinoptilus africanus (assembly GCA_013400135.1). Lineage (NCBI taxonomy): Eukaryota > Metazoa > Chordata > Aves > Charadriiformes > Glareolidae > Rhinoptilus > Rhinoptilus africanus. Next base: position 25,594 of record VXBO01001413.1, on the reverse strand, counting down.
ACTGAACAGCTCTCTGGATCTGCAAGGAAGAGCAACGCAGTATAACCTCATGATGGAAAAAGGCTCCTGCACCTGTTGCACCACACTTAAGCTGCCTTAAACTTGGCTGTGTTAAGGGCCCTCCACCTCAATGCAGTAGCCAGCTATTCACTTGCAACCCCGTGATCTCTCATCTCCGCACCCTGAGGCTGCTGCATAGGGCCATTACCCTGGTGTCCCAAGTACTCTTAGCCTCATGGCCTGGCACTGACAGAATGTGTATCATTATCATTTCTTACTTAATTCCCACTGGTGCTAATTCACCCTGTTGTTTCCCTGTCTCCTCACACTTTTGCTAGTAGCTTTAGTCTATAACTCTGAGCTAAGATCCTTTCAATGTATACATTTTAGCCTATTGTATTGGTGGTACATGGCAAGGTTTAGGTAGTGGAGGAGCTGTACGGGAGGCACAAGTTGAGTTTGTTTTGGCCATCATGGTAACTGGTAACAGTGTTCCCTATCTTTCTCTTGACCCACAATTTTTTCATCCTGTTTTCTCCCCCTGTTCTCTTGAGGAGGGAGAGTGATTGAACAGCTGGATGGCACCTGGCTGCTGCTAAAATTAATCCACCATACCTATAAATTATATTACAAGAAAGTTTAATGATAACAACAAATTAATAGTCTTTTTAATAGCTGTTATTACCCATTAATTGCCTATATATTACCTATACAGAATTTAATGACCAGTATCCAGCCCTAATTAGGTATGCTCCAAACAATGCCAACAGCCTTGTAAACAGAAATTACCAATAGGGAGCTTGAGTGGGTCTCAGTGAAAAATGTAATTGTACTGGTGATAAAGCATCATCACTACATGCTGTGCTGTACAGGATTCCCAGAGAAAGAGATTGTCTGAGGTGCCTGCTGTTCTTCATGGCTGGCCACTGGAGAGAATTTTACCTTTTTCTTTCTCTTCTTTTTTTTTTATTATTTTGTTTGCTTGTTTGTTTGTTCGCCCATCCTTGAGTGCCTGGAATTGATGCATGCCGTTAGCTGGAGACCCCCCAAAGGAATCTCTGTGCCTGTAAGCCTCTCCCAGTTTTGTCTTTCACATGATAAATAACTGAGTCTTGTTGGTTATGCAAAGATGAACAGGGAATGTAACAAGAAAACTGATGTGATGCTCCTCCACAAATTATTTGCAGTTAAAAGTGTGCTAATCCTGAACTGGCAGCCAGGATTGAGAGGACGAGTAAAGAAATAAGTATTAACTTGAAGATTAGTTTAGGCAATAAGCATAAGGATTTAGGTTTTTTTTCCTTGCAGTTCTGGTCTGAGTTGAACAAAGATCTTACATTTCATGTTAAATAATAAAGTGGTTCACACAGAAGTTCAGTTTGAGTGTCTGGAAGAGTGTTAACAGACTGAAAAAAGCTTACAAAATAAACAAACAAAAAAAACAAACCCCAAACTCCCTTCAATCCATTTTTTAATCTTTCACAGAATATTTGAGTCACCATTTTAATCAACAACTATATTAAAAATATATGCTGTTTGTAAGAACACCTGTGGGAAATAAAGCTGCAGCTAAAAGGAGAAAACATTTAATAATGGAAAGAATTAATCTTTTGAAAAATGAACAAGCCACTATGATGAATAGGTTAAAATTCCACAGAGGAATGCTACGCAGAAGTAATCACATATCACTGTATAATAAGGATGCTTTTTCATTACCATAAAAATAAGTTTGAAAAATCCAATATAGAGATATTAATTAAGAAGAATGTGTCTATAGGCATGCTTTTTACCAATAAAGTAAAATTTTGAGTTCTTTTGAGTTCTGAATCATCAAAGAAAAGCTGACTAGGAAATGATAGGTCTAATCCAAGAACCTGGCAGTGTTCATAAATACTAAATTATAAGAAACAACACTTTCAGCCTTATCTGATAATTGGTTTTATATCTGGAGTAGAAAAAATAACTTGTACAATAAAGATTCTTTTCACATTATAGCAAATTAGGCAAGATGCAAATCCAAGAATCCTTAACTAAAAATTCCAATTACAGGCTTTTATGTGTTGATGCAATGATCCTTTTCATGTGCCTACATGAGTGTTATTGGTCAAGGTGGATTTATTGTCACCTAAGGGAAATATAATATGCCTTCCCATTGTTAGAACTAGCCAATGAAGAATGCAAAGTCTTTGTCGCATAACAGTAGAAATGTTATGTCACTTCAGCAGCTGACATGCACACATATTTACCTCTAGTCGAGATCATGTTAAAGGTGATCTGATGCAAAAAGTAAGATCAATTTTGTGCTTCCATATTAGCTCCCTTTTTTTAATTAATTAATTATACCATCGAATAAAGTTGTTACCTATTAATAAATTAAAGTAATGCTATTAATTATTATCATTTAGCTGGGTATAATTTTGTAGTTTAACCATAATTTTATACAGATGATAGGTAGTAGTAACAAGCAAGTAGTTATTTTGTGTGGAAAGAAATATATATGACCTTGGCATAATTATATAGTGTAGAGGAAGAGAGAGTTGTCAAAAGTAGGACGCAGGTATACTATAATAAGAAGAGGGGCACATGGTGACACCGGAGGCCTAAGGCTATAAAAATAAAATCACCAAATATCGGTTAATAATATTAAAAGAAATGCAGACTTGCAGTTTATGCAAGTCACTGAATATATGATGAATTCAACTGTAGTATGAGCTATAGAAGATAAAAAAGCAAGGCACAGAATGTATTAACAAACATAAAAAGTGGCCACAAACAGATCCTAGATTAAGGAGGAAGAAACCATAAATATAAATATCATAATACTCTCTTGGCAAAGAAGAAGACATCCCATCATCAACATAATACTTCTCCCAGCAAAGAACTTGGGATACCAGCAACCCACTCTAAATCCCCTCACCAGCTGAATCCAATGACCTTTGGACATGAAAAACATAGGAGAGCATAACATCAAAGAAAGTGATAGAAGAAAGCTTGTATCAGTTTAACCTGTATATAATTTGAATGACTGTCACTATCATTGTAACTAAACTAATAATATGTCTTTGATTAGACTGTTAAGATTTAATTCTAATTAAGGTTTTAACTAGATTAATAGTAAATACCTGGCTTTGCAAATAAGGGGCAGTCTTCATGCCCCAAAGCAAGATTTTTAGTGTAAGAGCTGACAGATATGGCACAGGATTTTGGGGATGTTCCCTTTGAGCACTGACTGAATGCAGGTGGAATACAGTTATGTGTCTTACATGCTACTAAACATCTATGCTTAAGTAATTGGAACTCTCTTATCAATAAATTCTTATACCGTCCACCATTACTCTTCAGACTCACAATTACCAGGAGCTGTTGATTTCATTTGTATTTTCAGTTTAGTTCCTTCAGTCCTAAATTATTTTTTAACTGCCATTTGCCACTTTTTACACTATTCTGGTTCTTATTTATTGTTTATCCTCATAGCTGACTCTATGTCACAGAAGTATTCCTGTCAGCAAACTTTTGTTTGCCATTTCCCACTTCGAAGATGCTGTGTGCCTTTGAAGGTTTTTTGAAATGTCTCTTTTAGACAGACAAATTAGAATGTGATTTTTGTTACCCAAGCTTAGACATCTAAAATATGATTAGCTTAGATTTAGACATTAACACTAAGATCCCTTTATAGCCAAGAAAGTGAAATTAGGATATAATTGATTCGCTGACCTATGTTGAACATCGATATTAGGATGAGATTAAGTATTCTAGAAGTCTTTGTTTCTCTAAATTACTATAAAGGTGACTAGTGAATGTCTACTTTTAATCAAAAAATCGCAAGATTTACCAGTTGCCCTTAGGTTTGACTGTAATCCTAATGTATTTTAGATCACTTTTTACAAGAAACAGCATGATTTCAACAATTTCAACTCCCTTCCCCCAAACTTGGAAATGTTCACTTACATATTGAACACAACTTTCTATTTTTATGGAATAATACTTTAATTTTCTCATTGTATTTTTTGCCACTAGTCTGTAATCTTTTTGGGAATCCAAGTTCCCTATTCCTTTCAGACGGCCGCAGTTCTAAAACATTCAGTGTGTCAATCTGTTTTGTAGATACCTTCTGTTCTCTTACCTTCCTCATTGTGCCTTTATGAGTACCATCCTGGGACAGAAGTGTTTATGGTTTTCCTTTATATTTAATGTCTCTCTTCTTCTGGCCTCTGAGACACTCATTGAAGACTTTATTTCTTTGTTCTGAGAAACCTGCAGTTTGCTAGGTCACAAGATCATGCAGAGAATTTGGAGAAAACTATTTTGTCCCATAGTCTTCAGTTCACTGTACCAGCCTGGTCCTGACTGAATAGAAATCATCCAGATACACTGTCAATCTGGAACTTTTAGTAATAAAGTCCTGGTATGAGAGCAAAAGATCAGGTAAGTGTACTCCACAGAATCAAAAATAGAATTAGCTGTCTATGTGTAGACAACTGAATGAGTCCAAGGGGTTTGCCTTAGGGAAACCTGAACTGCTCAGTTCTGATTTCAGTGCTGTATTTTCCAGGCATTGAATTAAGTTTCCCAAATATGGGTGTGTAGTATCACCTTTTTTTTGAACCTTTTTTTTTTTTTATGTTTCCTGTGAAAATATCTTCAGATCCCTTTATATTACAATTCTTTTATTTGTGTGAAGTGGGAAGTTAAACTAAATCTTTCATCCACATGTAATGCCGCTTCTGAACCACTGAAAGCAGTAAAAACTTTGCTCTACCAAACATTTTAATATAGAAGTTTAAATATTAAAATGCTAAATTATCTTCATTTTGACCTTCTGTTGCATAGTAAGAAGGACAGATATCAAAGTATTCATTTATGAAGCAAGAAGCTAAAGACTTTGCAAGATTTCCTTCTGGAGGAAAACTGCTATCAAAAGTGGCTAGTACTTTCAAGTGACCACTATAAGAGCAAAAGAAAAGCAGTTCAAAATAAGGCAGGAGCTGGAATTTCTGAAATGGCATCAGAAGTATTAAAAACAGGATTTAAAAGGTCTATTTGACTAATATTCTAAACATGTTCATTTAAAAATACTAAGAAATACATACCTCAGTTCAAGGAAACTGAAAAAAAAATATCCTAAGTGTTTCTGTCTTTTGGGTTTTTTTTTTTTGTTTTGGTTTGGTTTTGGTTTGTTTTGGGTTTGGTTTTTTTTTAGCATCAATGATGCAAAGTAAAATCAATGCTGTTACCAGGACAGTAGCTGAAGGACATAGAAAGCTGATATTTAAAGGAGATAGTGGGAGTCAACTTCTAGGTACTATTTACGTTTCTAGGATGGATTGGCTATAATGTTAAGCAAATACATTAAGGCCAGACTGCAGCCTTATTGACAATGTTGCTGCACAGCTCTGAATAAACATCCAAATTAACAAAGATATATGTGAAAAGGAAAGGACAAGAAAATGTCTCAGAGTCTTTGAAGAAGCAATCATCATCAGTATGTGTTCTTGTTGAAATAGGAAAGTGAAATAGTATTTACTTCCTCCTGCATTTGTTCTTATAAATACATGTTCATAACCCATACAGTCATGCTAAACATTCATTCTTTATTTGTCTTCAGGCTTAAAAAAGTTCTGTAAATGCCTGAACTACATTTTAGACAAGGCCAAGATAGGAACTGGGATGTTGTGACACCCTTTTTGTTGGCACAAATTTTGTAGGCAGTCATATCTCATTTGTATATATTTTACTCTAAGATATATATGCAATTATTTCCCACAATACAATATAAGCAGAAGAGGCTTCTCTTAGTCTTTCCATCATTTCTCTCAAAATAGTATATGCAAAGAATCATTGTCTTTGTACCAGTAAACATAATTGCTTGTTCTGCTTTCAAGTGTTTAATTTCTTTTCCCAATTCAATATCTCTGTCATGAACAGATATCACTTCTTTCACAACTAGTCCCATGGAAACTGGTTTTGTCCAAATCTTTGCTTAGGAATTACACAAGGGCTTGATATATTGGAAGAATGTTTTCTTTTTTTCACATTTTGCAATTCTTGAAAATATTCCTTCAGTTCATCCTCAAAACTGCCTGTTAACTGACCCGCTACCTTGATCCACTTGTGTGACCTATGGAAGCTATTAAAACTTTCCATTAAGAATTCCATTGCATCTGATCATAACTCAATGAAAAGGAGACTATTCAGACAAAATATTTAGATAAAATACTTGGGAAAAAAATGGTACATGTCAGTGATTGTATGTGTAATTTATTCCTTATTAATAACAGCTGATTTCATTTTCAACCTCACTTGAGTTCTGTTTTCTGAGTAGCTACCTAGAAGCGCTGAAATGAGATCCTATATGTGGATTTTTTAAAAATATCTTTTCTTCCTCAACCATCAAAGTGCTTCTGCTGCCCATCCTGTCACTGCTCAATGCATATATAACAGAACTGCTTTGCTAGCTGATCTTACATAGATCTCTAGGCAAAATTACCTCAGCATTCGCTGTTTTACGGTTATTCTCTGGAGCACAGTCTTAAAGTTTCTACTATTTCACTCTGTACTTATGGCACCTCTATCAATGTTCTCTTCAGAACTACCAGCTTTCAAAATGCCTGTATGTTTCAGCAGCTGTATAAAAAAACCCTTCTAACTGCTCCAGGAAGCGGTTTTGCTAATTCAGTATTTGGCAATTTGTTCTGAGTCAATACTCACATATTTCTTAGCGTGATATTCCAGCTTTTTAGCAGTGTGATCATTTTAAGTGACATGTAAAAAGCTGCAGGCAAGTAACATCCATTAATGTTCCAATAATACATTTTTGTTATGATTTAGCCCTTTGTACTTAATCAATATAAATTAAATTGTTTTGGATGTTGGTTTGGGTTTTTAATGCAACACTTTTGTATATTTTCAGTAGGAACAAAAATTATTTTCTTTCAGTCCTAAATTGTTGGGAGTGACTGTGTTGAAAAGAAGGTTAAGAATATCTTTAAGCAGCTAGTCACATGCTTTCTACTTGATTCAGTGCATGCCTTTACCTTGCTAAGAAGCCCTCATTATTACCACACTTACATGATGAGCTATACCTAATTGTGAAATCTCAGCATCTCAGCTATTCCAACACCTGGAAAGCTGTTCAAGAACTCTGAAGTCAAATACACATTTATAGAAAACATCATGTATAATGACAATCTTTCCCCCGTTCAAATAGGCAACTAAAGGCTCAGTTCACAAACATCATAACCTAAGCATCTGTGCTCACATCCCAAAATAACTTGTCACCAGATGCACAGAAGAATTTGGTCCTGGTGAGGCTCAAAATCATCATAGCTACCTCTTACATGCCTATCTGTGGATCTGAAATTCATGTATCTAAACTGGAATTAAATGGAGCCTAGAGCAAATGAGAAGAGTTGGTTTATTCAGAATAAGATTCACAACATCCAGTAGCTATTGTGAGGAAATATCTAGAACCTCAATAAGTTTTTCCTCATTCCCTGATTATTGGCAGTAATCCATTATTATCTTCCTACTTACATCCAAATAGCAACAATAAAGCTTCTCTTTGTCATAATCTCTGTTTCAAGCCTAGTTACCACAACCAAGCAGAGTTTAGTACAGCATAACATAGAAGTCATCTCAGTGAACAGAAAAAAACAGGTGTTTTATACAACCTAATATAGTTATCTGTTATTTATCCGAAAGCTGGTTCTGCTTCTATAATTTTAAACCAGAGTCCTGTATGAAGTAAACAATCTGTATAGTCTTGATACAATTTCCTACAAATACATTTTAAGGTAGCTTTTAGTGGGTTTTGTTCCCTCATGGGCTGACTTGTGAAATACAGTCGCTTCTTCTTTGATCAAAAGAAAATTGCTTCTTGATCCTGAGCCAGAAGATTTCTCTTCAGAGTCAAGGAATCACAAAACATGGCTTTCTTTTCAAAACATGTCTTTATGGATTATATGGATCTATTTCAGTGTGCACCTCATGTTCCTAGCACACAGATTAGACTACTTCCATTGAAGAAAAAGACAGAAAAAAATAAGGAAATTAATTTTAAAAAAGAGGTTACCAGGTTTGTGGTCCTTGATTGCTAAAATATTTATCCTTGAACATTTCTGTAATTGTAATACAGCCCCGTATTTCTTGCATACTAAGTGAAGTTTCACATAAGCAACAAAGAACGTTTCAGGGAGGTATAAAAACCACGACAATTCTCTAGAGATGAAAAGCCAAAAAAAGTTAGCTTGCTATCCAGTAGACAATCAACAGATACCTTAACCAGGCAAAGATAACGCATAGTGTTAACAGTCTCATTTTGAGGCTGGCCAAAGGTATGACTATGTCCATCTCCAAAACTAAAATGTAAAAGACACCAAAGATCTTTGAACAATTAAGTTTATCGTTTATGACTGGAATTACCTATCCTGGAATCATGTACTTAAACCTTAATGTTTTCAAGGATGCTAATAAACAGATCACCACTAAAACAGCTGTTGAGCACTATATGAAGACACTATAAATCAAGGTGAAGAAATGATGAGAAAAGTCTGAGATATTGACTTAGATCTAAATGACAACAATTTTTCCTCACTCTTCCATTACCTTCCTAGCTATGATATTATCTTTTAGTATATTCCTTTTTGAAGTTGATATTTCAGAAATTTTAATTTATTTAGGTATTTAGTTAAACATAAATTTTTACACTGTGATTCTTGCAATGTAAAAAAAAAAAAAAAATCTATATGTTTTCTCCACAGAGTTTAAGAGAAAACTGATATTGAATATTAAGGTATTTAAAAAAAAAAACCCAACAAACAGCAAAAACAAAACCCAGAAAGCCCTACTTTTAAATGAGTACCCTCCATTGCCTCACTCGCTTTTTGTCTCTGTATTGTATTGTTAATTTCTTGACATCAGCTCTCTCCATGTTTCCTATGTAGTTTGAAAAATACTGAAAATCTCAAATCATACTGCAGAACTGTTGTTTACATTTGGCATAGAGTAATTTGAAAGATTCCTCAGTTTTTTACATGTCACACGGCAATAGAAAAGACCAGCAAACGGCTGATAGCCTTAGGAATGACTTTCAAAAGTAAATCAATCTTCTCTGTATCCGTCCCTTTGTTTGTTTAAATGTTGGCAGCTTAGTTGCATTCTTGTCATATTCACATATCTCTAATTGTCCTCTATTTCCAAGAATGAGAAAACTGTAAAGCTAGTTATAGATCCTTTTTTCCCCTTTCAGCATGAGCAATAAAGCTTAAAGTTCTGTGGGATTTGGCTGCCTTCACTCTTTGTTTCTCATATTTTATAAGTGATAAATTAGAGGATAGGAAGGAAAAGGAAAGAAAATATTTTCAAGTAAAGAAAAACAGAAAGAAGTACATCTGGCTGGTATAAGCTGTGGTTCTACATGGCTGAGCTAAGGAAAAGTGAGAAAATGAAAACAATTCAGCCTAAATTTTTATCCACTATCAACTTGAGTACATCTGCTGACACCAATTGAACAATAATATCAAAGTAGGTCAAAAGCCAAAAACTATAACTAGTAATTGTTTCCAGAATAAACTCTAGACTGAAATAGATTCAAAGAAGAATCTGAAACAGAAAATGAAGATTCGAACAGCAATATCCTGTAATTCTGGATTTTATATTCTGGGTGCTCACTTAACATTTAATAGGATATCAGCATTCCTACATGCTGTGCAGCCCAATTTTACATCTGTCAAGTCCCTGCATGTATTCATGAACTATTTGAGGTTAGTGAGCTGAGGTAGGAAAATGCAAATTTTGGAAGCAATATTTTCTGGAGGGCAGAAGGACCCCTGGCAAAGCATGTTTTGAAAATGAGAGCAGTATTACAAGCCCAAGACCTCTTATCACCAGTCAGACAGAAAAAAAAAAAAAATAGTAAAACTGAAGCTAAAATAAATATGCCTGACACTAAAATTGTATAAAGAGCTAGATCAAGTTCCATTTGAAGCCAAGATTTAAAAGACCAAATGCAACCGGGACTTTATGGGCATATTGAAAGCATCCTTCCAGCATCTCTCATGACACAATATTAAATTTATTTTTTTTTTCTAAATTTGCAAATAATAACCAATAGATGCAGCAGAACTTAGGGTGAGATGAGTTTTTATGCATTGTATCTTGTCTACTCATGCTTACTAATTTTATTCAGTTAATCTTTATAAGTGGAATAAAAAACCCAAACAACTCCTACCAAAACCCCCAGGTACTTCCTGCACAGACTGAGGCACATACTCCATGGTGCTTTAGTTATGACTCAAGATATTTTGAGCTGCCCGTGAGTAACAGCAAGCATAGGCTGCTCCATGAGGGCAAGAGATCTAGGAGCTGAGGGTGGTGTGAGGCTGACAGGGCAGCTCTTCATCAACAATACCAAAGCCTTGATACGAGGGCAGAGATGGTAATGGTGACGGGGGTCAGCTGAATGCTCAGCAATCACTGGGTAAATCCATAGTGATCAGGCAGGTCTGAGGCCATGCTGGGAACTCCAGTCACTGTCACAGCATCATCATATTTTTGATGGAGCTCAGGCAAAGACTGAGCCTAAATGCAACACCTAAGTCAATAGGCAGAACTTGAACAGATAAAAGGCCAGAGGAACCACATGACAGCTCTCCTGTAGTATATCACTTGCAACTTCTCACTGCTCTTTCTGGAAATTTATCTGTGTTTACAGAGGTCTGGTCCGAGCTCACACAGCTGCACTGGATCATAGCTGGCTTTCAACATAAGCAGCCAAAACCTGGGGAAGAGGTTGCAAAGAATTATGGGAAAATACAGTTATAGGCTTGTCAGGTCAGCTAGAGCCTCTTTGTGCACTTAGCACTCTGACAGATAACTTTTTTATTATCCAGAAAACAGAGGCGTATGTATTTTTCCTCAGTGTTGCTTCAAGCAGAAACTTAGACAAACATAACAGAATATCTACTGAAGTTTTAATTTAGTCTGTTACTTCAGAAAATATTAGCCTCAAGAACCTAATTCTAATTTGATTCTATAATTTCTTGCATCCCTAATTTTCTTACAGTTAATGTTATTTTGGTAGCAGAATATTTCATCACAAATATATTTCTCCAGGGAGAGGATTTTTTTCATCTCTTTCACCTGATTCTCAGGCCACTTCATTATTCCCATCTTCATCTGTATGTTGGATGTCTGTACCATTACCAAGGCTCAGAGGCACACTCTGTGCTCCTCTTGAGTCTGTTATTCACCGCACAACCAATACACAATGTGCTTATCTAGAACATTTAACTGCTAAAGTACTGCGGAAATCTCACTTGGTCTTCATCAGAAGTCTTTTGGAGAACTCTTATTTAGCTTTAGAATTTCCAGGGAAAATTGTGTGCAAGTCTTGTCTAAAAAAATAACTAGTCACATTTTAGTTTTCTAAACTAAGATACTCTCAATGCAATCATTTGCTTAGTCTCAGTGATCAAAAGCATGTTCCATACACAGCAAACGAGCACAAATTTTTTTGTTTTAATTTGACTGATCAATCTCCACAAATAGAAAACCCTGAACAATAAACACTCTATATAAGTTGATTGCATAACCTGAAGTAAAAGATTTAAAGACTGGTAATGTTTGCATATATGTAACTTGTGCTTGAAAAAACAAATTGTTGATCCGTGAAAGATCTCCACTGCAATTATATTAAACTGAGCTTTGCATGTATCTAAAAAGTAAGAACAGACAAAGAAAGTCATAATCTGTGCAGAGCATCCAGAGATCAAAGAGGACAGTAAGACTCATTTCCCTGAAGAAATCAAGCCAAACTGGCACTAGCAGTAAAGCTGCTTGCAATATTACATAGCCCTAGAGGGTTACGTAATTTTACTACATAACTGTTAGCAATAATTCACTGAAAAATATTTTCAATAAAGCTGTTTATGTGGTCTGCTCCACAGTTTCTCAAAGTCCTTGACCTACAAGCTTGTAACTGAAAATAGCAAGAGCTCTAGAATTCCCTCTGATAGGAAATATATTATTTGACGCTTTGTAGGATACGTATGCCACTAATTTAAGAATGAAGAGAGTTAACTTAAATGGAAGCTTTAGATTAATCTCAAAATATATTTTTGTTTCTGTTAAGAACAGATGAAAATGCCCAGAGAAAATAAATTCTTCCAAATAAATTATTCTCTCTAACCCAGATCTAAATAACATTTGAATTTAAATGGTGAAAAGACAGATTGTGAAGAAGGATGATTGCCACTCCTTCAGTGTTGAGCTTTCAGTGAAAGGCAGAGGTCTATATTTATCAACCACTACATGGCTATTCCATTTCTAAAAGGACTTTGTTATTGCTATAAAGAGATGCAGCAAATACACACATATGATTAACTGCCTTTTTTTTTTTTCCTAACTCAGCTTTTTTATTTAACCATCACTGAAATGTTCTGGAGGCAATAAATCTGGTTTATAGGACTGTATCTGAGAAGAAAAAGTTCCATGAAATGTCCATTTTCAGTACTGCATGGTCTTATCAAAGACTTTTTCAAGTACTGATCTTTTCAAAAGGTTGACATATAGACAGGTATTTCCCCTACATCTGTAACACTCTCTGTCTTGTAATAGCATGACACTGACACACACACTGCGTACTGCATGCAAGGAGAGGGAAAAAAAGAAAAGAAAAAAATGTTCTGTTTAAAGAACATTTAAAACATTCACACATGAGAATTGTGTGAATAAAATGTGATTGAATAAATGAAGTCTGAGTGAATCAAATAACTATGTACCGTGGCTAGTTAATATATTTACAATGTCCTAATAGCACCAAGTAAATGAACCTTATGTTAAAAGAAGCTGTCTGTGTTAGTAAATATACTAATATAAGATGTTAAGTATAATTAAAAAATTTATCCTGTGTCTGTAATTAGCAAAGGAAATTTGGGGAAGAAAAAGATGGTGTTTGGAAATTTAAAAGTCAAATATTGGAAATACAGCTGGTAGGCTTTAATGAAGGGATGAAAAAAAAAAATCTACATTCCTGTCTACAGCTGTTGAAAAATCAGAAGATTTGTTATGCAGAGGGGCTTAATCTGCTGGGGCTTACATCACCCTAAATTTTACTTTGAGATTCAGATGTGAACAGAAATCTCAAAATAAAATTAATTCAAGACCAGTGAGCTTGAATGAATAAATTTCTGCACAGGAAAAAAATCAGGTAAAACTGTTTAAAATGAAGCACTCTGGAGCTGTTCAATAGTTCTGTGGAAGTATGTAAATAAAGGCAGACCTTAGAGCTCTGTTGGATCTTAATGTACCCCCAAGAAATGAAATGCATTGATACACACTGGGGAAAGTTTGTCAGAGGGATGTTAGCATGGTTGGGACTGCAGTACTTGCTGTGCTCGGAAAGCCTGAGGGACCAGGATTTGCTTAGTTTAGAGAAAAAGCAAATTTGGGGGTACCTAACAGCAGCTCCCTGGTGCCTATAGGGAGCTCATCAAGGAGACGGAGGCAGGCACTTCACAGCAGTGTGTATGTAGAGGATGAGAGAAAATGTGCATTAAGTACGCACAAGACAAACTTGGATTGAAGTTAAAGAAAAGCTTTTTCCTCATGAGGAGAGTCAAGTGGTGGAAGATGTTGCCTGGCAAGGTTGTGCAGTCTTTGTCCTTGGAGGTTTTCATATCCTGACTGGATAAAGCCCTGATCAACCCGGTCTGACTTCACAGCTGCCCCTGTTTTAAGCAGAATTACAGAAGTTCTGAGATCATTTTCCCACCTGAATTATTCTACAGTCCTACAGCTCCAAAGCACTACTTCCAAAGCAAATTTATAGGAAAGCCACAGGAAGATTTTAGCAGTTAAACTAGTAGCCTGGATAGTAGAAGATGTACTTCTTATCATGTTTCTTTTTCAGTGGAGAGAATTAGCTGGTTTAGAGCACAAATTGTCTCACCTTTTTAGATGACTAGATTAGGATAAATTTAATTGCACAAGAGGAATCATTCTGTTTATCTCCAATACCTTTACAGAAACCTGGGAGAACTAGCTTGGATACATATATTTACATCTGAGCACCATGTGTCAGTAAGGCCCCTTCCTAGTAAACATGTTAATATTACAAGGAAAATTGATAGACATACAGAGACCTCAAAGATAAATACATTGCTATATATTTTATGCAAGTAGAAGGCCAGGTAGAGGACAGGAATCATTCATTGATTGATTTATTCTGTCAAACGTGCAAGGTTTGCCTGTTGCCACCAAAACGTGAAAAACATTCTCAGTGTGAGGAGGTATTTTCTTCATGCTGATAGCATTACTTCTCAGTATAACCCTACTAATTCAATCAGTTCAAGAATACTAATCCAAAAGAAACTACACATTGTCAGTTGTGACATTCATGGAATGACTTGTCTGCTAGATCCTTCTTTAATTTAGTGCTTGGAAGGGACTCTTCCCAAGAAAAGAAATTGCTGTACAGTTTCTAGGAGATGAGTAACTGACACAGCTTCCTGAGAGTTACTTTAAAAAAAAAAAAAAAAAAGTTACAGAAAAAAAAGTTAGTCAATAAATGAGATGACAGAAAATGAAAGTCAAAAAATACAGTATAATATTGGAGTTTAGGCAACCAAATGCTGCAGTACAGAGTTGAATTTTAGCCATATTTATATTATGGATGTATGCATTTTGTTATGCAGTTTATTATCTTTTCATAGACAAAAGTGGAACACACGATACAGGGAGTCAGGAGTTTATTATTGATTTGATTAAAATTTTAACATTCTAATTGTCCAAATTATTAGTCCAGTATCAATAATGTATACTCATAACACCATTTTATACAAAAAAAAGCTTCATTAATAATAAAGTTAAAACTCTTATATAGAGGAAAACCTTCATGCTCCCCCTTTTCTGGTGTTATGCTCCAATTTCCAGTGTTTCTCTAAGTCATAAGGCTGCCAATTTCAGTCAGAGAGGGCTAAAGCTGGGCATCAGCATCTTCTAATATTTTCCAGATGGTGTTTATGGTAGGAGTCTCTTCCTTGACTCCAGCAGGAAAAGACCGATGTTGGTGATTTCTTCCTCCTCAATCCTGAGACTTCATGGTTTTATTTTATTGTTATCTGAAAACAGCACGTGTACATGCCCTATCTTTTCAATCGTTTCCTAATCATTCCACTTTTCTACTTTCTCTCATATCTAAAATCAGTTTCACCTGAACAACACAAGGCTGCACTTTTGTAGCCTGGGACCTCTAATATCATCCTAAGTTTGCATTCCTCCATGCCGCATTTTATTCTGGAGTAATAGACAGTTCAGCCTACACAGAATAACTACTTGGTTTTTTCATGAACTAAAATTAAACCAAAAAAATTTAGACAATACTTACCTGATTGCTAGACAACTGCAATTACATCTAAACAAGCTCAAACCAGCTCAGGTCAGGGAAAGTCCAGACAATCCTGACCCTGTACTGTCAAGTCAGTACAAAACCTTTGTCCTTCTACTGTGGATGGTTACCAATTTTAAGCACAGAGTTCATATCAAAGTGTTAGGAGGAAACTGTAAGATGAGTAGACATCATTTTCCCAATGAGAAAATATGATACATAGTTGTCAGTGGTATTTGTAATCCTGATCAAGATTAACTATGGCTCTCCTCTTCACCCTAAAAGTACTAAAACCCAGATATTCTGAAATGTTAATAATCGAAAGTTGAGCACGCAATATTAACAGCAGATACTTTGTACTGGGTCTGAATGGGAGTAAGTTAATTTTCTCCTAGCAGCCTGTATGTGGGCATGTTTTGTATTTGTGACTAAAACAGTGTTGATACACCAGTGTTTTGATGGTTGCCGAGCAGTGCTTGCACAGAATCAAGGTCGTCTTTTTCCCACTCTGCTCTCCAGTGAGGGAGCTGAGGGTGTGCAGGAGTCTAGGAGGGGACACAGCCAGGCCAGGTGGTCCCAACTGACCAAAGACATATTCCATACCACATGACGTCCTGCTGAGAAGTAAAACTGGTTGTGTAGGGGGTGTTGTTATCCAAGGTTGCTGTTGCTCAGAGACTAGCTGGGCATCAGTCTGCTGGTGGGAGGTGGTGAGTGACTATCTTTGCATCGCTACTTGCTTTTTTCTATTTTTCCCCTTCTCTTATTAAACTGTCTTTATCTCAACCCACAAGCCATTCTCACTTTTGCCCTTCTGATTCTGCCCTCCATCTCACTGGAGGGGAGGAAGTGAGCAAGTGGGTGGGGTCCTATCTGCTAGCTAGAGACAACACACCAATTAAAGATTTTTGGGTTAGGGTTTTTTTTCACACAGATCTGTGTGTGGAAGTAAATGCATGTTTCCATGTGCATTTATGTAATTATGTAACTACAAATCACCAAACATTATTGCTGCCAAATTTCAGGACTTGATATTAACTCTGTTATCCAATTTAATAGGTAATTAAATTTAATAGGGCTCCACATTTTATTGTCTGAAGTGAAAAAATAGTGATTTCATTTCCTCATCCTTGTTCATTGATTTTGACATTTGTTTACTATAAAATTCCATTTTATTTACATGAAGTAGATTTGACTTAAACAATCAAACTGAAAACTAATCTTGTGGGTAATCCCATTGCAGTGTCTGTTAGTTGAAACCGTTTGCATGGTTTCATAATAATTTCTTTTGTAATGTATAATAAACATACACCAGTATAATTTATCTCAACCAAAAGTACTGCAAACGTATTAATCTCTTAAGAGTCTCAGATGACAACAAGTTTTCCATTTTGCCACTTTGCATTTTTTATCTCCTGTCATACAAAATAAAATTGTGTGGAATCTATAACACCACTATTCTAAAGAAAATGAAATCAGGAGAGCTAAAATTTTCCCTTTCAGGAAAACAAAAAAGACAAATCCATGTCACTCTTTCCTTATTATGAGGTGCTCTGATAGGTTTAAGGAACTCCATCCTGAATGGAAATTCCACTTTAACTTTATAAAATTATGAGATAACACACAAATAATATTTGAGTGGCCTTTGATATACTTACATTAAATCTTCAAAACAAGCAACATCAACTCGGTCTGCCGAGAGGCTAGTCTTGAAGTTGTTCAGGTTAGACAGAGGAAGTTTTATTTATTTACTTATTTATTTGAGAGAGAGAGATTACAAATTAGGATGTAAGGCTTAGTCTACAAGTCTCAGGAATGAAGTTTTACAATATGATAAACAAGAAAATGAAATTAAGATAGAGTCTGAGGTTGATGTAAGGAGGCAAAAATGAAGTTGTATATAATTAATTTTAGAAATATGTCTAATTTATTAATTTCTAAAACCAATTAATATTACAGAATTTTCACAACTCTTGGTGTCCATTGGTTATGGGAAGTACCACATAGATGTGAAAAGAAGGATGATCACATCCTTAGAGATTTTATTCTGTAATTATGCTTATTTCCTTTCAGCATCTGTGATCACTTTTCTACTCTGTGACACTGAAATGTATCACTACCTACAATTTAATGCAATTTTTTTCACTCTTCTATTGTAAGTTGGTTTCATAAAACTTGCCTTAAACCTCCTTATGTGTCTGTGTTGTGTTTTATTTTTTTTCTTTTTTCCTTTATGTCAGGAAAAGAGTAAACAGTAGTTGTCATTACCTTTTTTATTATTTTTCTTTTACCCTGTTCTTTTCAGATGTTTTTTAAAATCTCAGATAAAGTTTTGAGTGGACCTCTAGTATTCTATCTCACTGTCCAGCATTTCATTTAGGTTTTTGTGCATGAGCTAATTTCTTACTGATACTTTATTACCTATTAAGTAGCTTTCTGCAGTCTTTTATACATTATTATTATTA
Source organism: Rhinoptilus africanus (assembly GCA_013400135.1). Classification (NCBI taxonomy): domain Eukaryota; kingdom Metazoa; phylum Chordata; class Aves; order Charadriiformes; family Glareolidae; genus Rhinoptilus; species Rhinoptilus africanus. Next base: position 7,744 of record VXBO01001413.1, on the reverse strand, counting down.
CTATTATCACCACCATCATCATTATTATTATTGTTATTATATCATAGAATCATAGAATCGCCAAGGTTGGAAGGTACCTTTCAGATCATCTAGTCCAAACTTCAATCTAACGCTGACAAAAAACATCACTAAACCATATCACTAAGCACTGCGTCTACCCATCTTTTAAATACCTCCAGGGATGGTGACTCAACCACTTCCCTGGGCAGCCTGTTCCAATGCTTAATAAGCCTTTCTGTGTAAATTTTTTTCCTAATATCCAGTCTAAACCTCCCCTGCTGCAATTTGAAGCCATTTCCTCTTGTCCTGTCCTCTGTTACTGGGGAGAAAAGACCAACCTCCACCTCTCTTCAGCCTCCTTCCAGGCAGTTGTAGAGAGCCATGAGGTCTCCCCTCAGCCTCCTTTTCTCTAGGCTGAACAATTCCAGCTCCCTCAGGTGCTCCTCATAAGACTTGTTCTCTAGACCCTTCACCAGCTTTGTTGCCCTTCTCTGGACCTGCTCCAGCACCCTAATGTCTTTTTTTTGTGGTAAAGGGCCCAAAACTGAACACGGTACTTGAGTTGGGGCCTCACCAGTGCCAGGTACAGGGGGACAATCACTTCCCTAGTCCTACTCGCCACACTATTCCTGATACAGGCCAGGATGCTGTTGGTCTTCTTGTCTACCTGGTCACACTGCTGGTTCATTTTCAGCTGTCAGTCGACCAACAGCCGCAGGTCCTTTTCTTCCAGGCAGCTCTCCAGCCACTTTTCCCCAGGCTTGCAACACTGCATGGAGTGGTTGTGACCCAAGTGAAGAACCCAGCACTTGGCCTTGTTGAACCTCATACCATTGGCCTCAGCCCATCGATCCAGCCCATCCAGATCCCTCTGCAAAGCCATCCTCCCCTCAAGTAGATCAACATTTCCACATAACTTGTTGTCATCTGCAAGCTTACTAGTGTGCATTCGATTCAGATCATTGATCAAGGTATTAAAGAGAACTGGCCTTAATACTAAGCCTGAGGGAACACCACTCGCGACTGGCTGCCAACTGGATTTAACTCCATTCATCACCAGTCTCTGGGCCTGTCCCTTCAGCCAGTTTTTTACCCAGTGGAGAGTAGTCCTGTCCATGCCGTGTGCAGGCAGCTTCTCCAGGAGAATGTTGTGGGTAAATTATGTCCCTCAAAGGCCTGTACTGGGACCAATATTATTTAATATCTTTATCAATGAAATTGACAGTGGGACTGAGTACATCTGCATCAAATTTGCAGATGACACCAAGCAGAGTGGTACAGTTTATTTGATTTGGGAAAGGGATACCCATTCACAGAGACCATGACAGTCTTGAGAAGTGGCCTGATATGAACTNGCCACACTATTCCTGATACAGGCCAGGATGCTGTTGGTCTTCTTGTCTACCTGGTCACACTGCTGGTTCATTTTCAGCTGTCAGTCGACCAACAGCCGCAGGTCCTTTTCTTCCAGGCAGCTCTCCAGCCACTTTTCCCCAGGCTTGCAACACTGCATGGAGTGGTTGTGACCCAAGTGAAGAACCCAGCACTTGGCCTTGTTGAACCTCATACCATTGGCCTCAGCCCATCGATCCAGCCCATCCAGATCCCTCTGCAAAGCCATCCTCCCCTCAAGTAGATCAACATTTCCACATAACTTGTTGTCATCTGCAAGCTTACTAGTGTGCATTCGATTCAGATCATTGATCAAGGTATTAAAGAGAACTGGCCTTAATACTAAGCCTGAGGGAACACCACTCGCGACTGGCTGCCAACTGGATTTAACTCCATTCATCACCAGTCTCTGGGCCTGTCCCTTCAGCCAGTTTTTTACCCAGTGGAGAGTAGTCCTGTCCATGCCGTGTGCAGGCAGCTTCTCCAGGAGAATGTTGTGGGTAAATTATGTCCCTCAAAGGCCTGTACTGGGACCAATATTATTTAATATCTTTATCAATGAAATTGACAGTGGGACTGAGTACATCTGCATCAAATTTGCAGATGACACCAAGCAGAGTGGTACAGTTTATTTGATTTGGGAAAGGGATACCCATTCACAGAGACCATGACAGTCTTGAGAAGTGGCCTGATATGAACTTCATGAATTTCAACAAGGCCAAGTGTAAAGCCCTGTGCCTGGGTTGGGGCAATCCCCAGTATCAATATAGACTGGGGGATCAATGGATTGAGAGCAGCCCTGCAGAGAAGGACTTGGTGGTACTGGTGGACGAAAACTTGGACATGAGCTGGTAGCATGTGCTTGCAGCTCAGAAAGACCATCATATCCTGGGCTGCATAAAAAGAAGGGTGGCCAGCAGGTCAAGGGAGGGGATTTTCCTCCTCTACTCTACTGGCATAAGACCTACTTGGTGTACTGCATCCAGCTCTGGAGCCCCCAGCACAAGAAAAACATGGACCTGCTGGAGCAGAACCAGAGGAAGGACACAAAAATGATCAGAGGGATGGAGCACTTCTCCTATGAAGATAGATTGTGACAGTTGAGGTTGTTCAGCCTGGAAAAGAGAAGGCTCTTAGGAGAGTTTATTGCAGCCTTTCAATAGTTAAAGGGGGCTTATAAGAAAGATGGAGAGAGACTTTTTACCAAGGCCTGTAGTCATATAACAAGGGACAACAGTTTTCAATTGAAAAAGGGTAGATTTAGATTGGATAAAAGGAAGAAATTTTTTACAATGTGGGTGGTGAGACACTGGAATAGGTTGCCCTGTGGGGTTGTGGATGCCCCATCTCTGGAGGCATTCAAGGCCAGGTTGGATGGGGCTTTGAGCGACCTGATCTACTGAAAGACTTTCTTGCTCATGGCAAGAGGGTTGTATGAAATGACCTTTCAACCCAAACCATTCTTTATTTCCCCCAACAGGCCTGGTTTCCACTTTAAGATTTAAATGACTTCTCTAGTTTCCGTGTTTAAGTTGCCTTCAGTTAATGGCAATTATTTGTGTAGACAAAAGTAAATAAGTACTTTGCTGGGATATCAATATCAAAATGTCATTTAAGTTTTTAAGAGATTGCACTTCCAAATATGCATTAATAATTAAATGCATAAACATGCATATGCATAAATAATAAAAATATTTCTATTTTCAACAGGATTAGTTCAAAGTTAACAACAAAATATTTGTAGCCTTTCAAGAACATAATAGACAATTAAAAATGTAGTTGAACCTCTCATATATAGAGATATAACTATTTTTTTCTTAAATTGATCATGTATATGTCCCTATCTTAGCAAGAGTGAGGACTGGAAGGCTCAGATACAAGTTTAAAACGTGATTAAATCATGAAACTCAATAATTACTGTTTTTTCCTTATTAAGTTTATTTGACCTCCTAAAACTCTCTTATCTTTTCTCAATTTGCAAGTTTCCTTGATAAAATAATGCAAAAACACTGATCAAACCACTTATTTCAAGGACTTCAGATGTCAATAAATCTCTAAAATGATTACAGTCAGAGTGTCTCCTAAAGTATTATGCTTTTGTCATTGTCTTCAGACTGGACTAAAAGTATTGCCTGAGAAGACATTATGTACCTGTTCATCATTATTTGTTAACTTTTGTCCTAGTGAATCTTAAAAAGCAACAAGTATATAAAACTTTAAGCATGATTTAGAAATCTCTGTTCAGCTCTTTACCATTGCACCCAAATAGTATGGGCATTTTTTTAGAATAACTCATTATTTCACTGAAGTGGTTGAAATTATACAAAAAATGAAGAGACATAATTTATTATGATAATTAAAACTCAAAACTACAGTAACTAACTGATCTATAATATATAAGTCCCAGTAATCTTGTTTACTAGTCCTACATATTTCAGAAATGACTGTCAGTTCTGTTTGGCAAAGCATGAATGTATACATACACACATATGTTCCTAAAAGCTTCAACTCTACATTTGCTGATTGTAAGGATTATCTTAGAAAAGGAGTGTGACTTCCTAAGACTGATAAGGATTTTTATTTTGGAACAGACCCTGAGCAGTATTAGTAAGCCAAAATGAAAGTTTTGTTATGATTACATACACAGTAAGATATATGAAAAAGAAAAATAACTGTATCAACTTCTATCAACCACTAGAAAAGCTCTTTGAGCAATCGTATTTTTCCTCCATGTAGACCAGACTGTAATCCATAGAGCAGACTGAAAAAAGTATGTTCGCTACAGCCACAGATGGTTGCACAGGAAGCAATCAAAATAAAACCACTGTATCTTGTCACTGCAAGGGTAAAAGGGTGCATGAGAACCAAATAAAAAATCCTTTCCTGAAAACACCAGCAGAGACGAGAATATCAGGCAGGGTGAGCATGGGTCTGGCATATGAATCTCTTCTAACAAAATTTGCAATGTAGAGCAACTGAGGAAGCTAAAAAGCAGAAAATAAATTACCAGATTTCGAGTTTGCTTCTGTGACCTTACTACTTTGTGCAGTAGATGTGCAGACTTTAAGTAGCCTGTCTACATTTCTATAAAGAAACATAACAGAAGGGAAAAGTACAGCAGGTGGGGGAAAAAAACATAGCTTAGGTAGAGCTATAATCCACTGGAGAAGTATTTTGCAAATCTTATTCACATTGAACAGTTACATATATTAAGAATGGCAAAATCTGACCCAGAAAATGTTAACAGGGTGCTGCTGCATCCAGTCACATTAATTTATAGATGTAGTTGAATGCTGAAGCTGTTTCATTGTTTTAATGTAACTGCAAAGCCCATGTTTACAAAATAAATTTGTTACCAAGGGTTTTTTTATCCCCTTGACTATTTCCATGCTTCCCTTTCAGCAGACCATATTCCATGACAACATCCTTCCCTAAATTAATGTTTGCCAGGGAAATTTAGAAAATAAACAAGGCAATGTTCACCAACAGATCAGAAGACTTTGAGAAGCTAAGAGGGCAGATCAGAGATTTGAGGAGCTAAGAGGGCATTACAGATAACTTAAGTGTACTAATGATGACTGCAAGAAAATCAATGATAATTCTAAAAAAACCAAGCTTCTACATTCATTTCTTTTTAAAATGCTCATAAGAAAAGATTAAAATTTTCTTAATAACTAAGAATTAATGAAGACCAGGTCAATACAGTTGTTGATAAAAGTAGATGAGACAATATTTGGAAAATTTTAGCATATATGTCAGCAGGTCAGTATGATACGAAGCCCATGGTGTTAAGGGAATTAGTTAATGAACTTGCTGAACTGCTCGCAATTACATAGCAGGCTTTATGGAGTTACAAGCAAATACCAAAGGATTTTAGTAAAAAAGAGAAATAGCAGTAAAATCTCTAATTAGACTTCAGTTCAGTATCCTAAAGGAAAGAGATTTTCGTCTGTACAATTTAAATCTCAATTAGGGAGGAACTGAAATTTAGAGTCAAAAGCAAAGTATGCTGAAGTTAATGAGATGGTGGAAAAAGTTTGTTTTTATTTCAGTAAGCTTGATATCAAGCCCGCCTTGAAAAAATTATACTATATTTTTTAAAGAGGAAGAGAGAGACTGCCATGACCAGAGTGCTTCTTGTTCAGTTGTTCTCTGACTCTCAGAACACAAAAGGAAGATGGTGTAGAAATGCAGCAACTCTTTAGTTATCCTCCGACAGGTGTAGAACAAACACAGAAAAAAATTACAGTCACATGTTTATTAGGAGTCAAACTCTCAGTCAGAGGCAAGAAGAGGATGAGCATTTTGAAGCTCATCCATAATGACGACTAATGTGGGAGCTGCAGTTGTCAGCTTCTTCTATATTAAACTACTTTTAGAATTCTATTGATTTTTTTTCTCTGAGGAAATTTAACTGAAATAACTTCAAAATAGTTGGATTTCCACAAGCGTCATGTACATTATGATTTCCAATATTTATGTCCATAATTACAGAAAAGGAAATGTGACAAAAGGTAGGAGAAATACGAATAAATGACTGATGTGCTTATCAGCCATCTTAAGAGATATATAAAATTCCTCATACTGACGTTGATGTGATTCTGACTCTCATACCTTGTCCCTGACAATGAGGACTCTTCTACCAGAGTTCATTTTGATCCTCTTCCTAGAAAAGGATGCTTTTTTATTAACAGAAAGCACTGGAGCAAAAATTTTGTTTAGGACTGGGTGGACTTTACTTGTACATATGGAAATGTTTGGGTGGTATGTGGGGAAAAGACTTTTCAGTTGGAATAGACAAAAATTACTGAGGTAAAATTATTTAAAATAGTAGCAAAAATAAAACAAGAAAAAAATAACCAACAGAAACGTAGAACTGGAAGGCAGTTATTTGACAGGAAACCTTAGGATGGCAAAATCATAGTTTGAGAATAATTGCATGAAGCATGTGTCAGAGAAGGAAAAAGAAAAGGAACATTGTAGTAAAACAACTGAAAAAAGAATAAATCAAAAAACCTCTTTAAAATATAGTACTTACTATAAATTCTTATTTCTGATAAGGAACAGCGGTGTTTTATTTTGTTGGGTTTTGTGGTTTTTTTCAAATTTCTTGAGAAGTGCATGCATCCCTTTTAGAAGGGAATTTTTTTTTTTTCCTGTTTACATTACAGGAAAACAGAGTGAGAAGTCCAGTGCTTAATTTTCAGAAGTATTAGTCCATATCTTCAGAGTATTACTTCCCCTTCAGAACAGTACATACAGAAATTTCCATCAGTCTTTCAAGTGTCCAGCTCATTTCACCCTCTGGACCTCTCAGTAGACAAACGAATTGAAAACCGTGCTCCAGTTCTTCATCTGAAAAATGTGGATAATGTTTTCCCACTGAAATAGTTCTTTTTTTATTTTTTTTCTTCCTATTCACCAGTCTTCAGATTTGGGGGGGAAAGGGTTGTCTCTTATTATTACAGGTATATGAACAAATAAGTTTGGGCTTTTCTAACTATTGTTTACAATAGGAAAATATTTTGCTTCAAATAGAAAAAATACTTTCACTCATACAACTA